>JACEFZ010008490.1:0-49113 GCA_014155875.1 Cepaea nemoralis
TTGTTCTCTCTTTTTGACGCTTCCACCATCTATCGTGAGGCTTGGAACATCAGCTGTCACAATCCTGTTGTCCAGAGAGCACCACAAAACAACCGCCTTTTCCGGGTGGATGACAGCACTCATTTCTGTGCACCAGTCAATCATTTTATCTACTGTCGCCTGTAACTCCTGGGCTGTTTGCTCCCTATCTCTCCCCTGCCTATATGCAAGTGTTAGTTAGTTAGTTAGTTAGCTAGCTAGCTAGCTAGTTTGTTAGTTAGTTAGTTAGTTAGTTAGTCGTCGGCTCTGTGACGAAGGTGTTACAGAAGCAGTTCGTAATCCGCATACCAGCGCTCGAAACACAGCTGCGGGCGATTTGGCAGCAGACAGCTTGCGTTGATTTTTTACGAAATCGTAGGGATGCTGGTCGTTCAGAAAGCACTAGCAAACTTCTTCTTCTTCTTCTTCAGCATTCCGAGCCATTGAGGTTCTTTGCTGCAAATACAATCTGTCTCCATTCGTCTCTCTGGTGGACTAGCAAACTACTGAACTTAAACTTACCAAGTGATCATACCAGCGCAAAAAATGCTGGTGTTGACTGCGACGTCCCGTAATGAATATGCAACTAACTAACTTCAGTTAGTTAGTCGCGGTTCCAACTTCATGGCAAAGGGTCGCCCTATTATGCTCCATTCTTATGCCAGAGAATATCACAAAAATGCTGCTCACTGCCCCATGTGAAAAGTCGAACAGACAGGAGTCTCGATAAACCAACAGCCCACACAGGTATACTTTATGCATAATACCGCTGCCATAATGCCAACACAAAAATCCGCCACTAAAAATACAGTTCATCATCGATGGAAGCTGCAGTCACTAGAAAACCAGCAGCCACACATTACTGCATAAGGCAACCCAGTTAGTTCAGCGACCCGCCGGCCGCCATTTTTTCTGTTGCTACAAACATACAAGTCCGCCGCATTTTAGAATACAAATAAGGAAGTCGGGTGTCTGTAAAGTTAAGAGCGCTCGCCCATAAACTTCCGGTGTGCTAATGGCGGGGTAGGGTGTTTATCCCTACACCAGTCAATTTGACTTACATGTAATCTCAGACCCCTTGACTTGGGGACGTAAATTACAAGTACCTCTGAAGTATGAGTGGGTTCACCTGATGGCGAAGGACACTGGTAATATGGAAAGCTAACTCACATGCAAAAATCAGTCCAACGTGGACTAAGTTCGAGCTTAAAGCGAGCGAATTAATACAAAGTTACACTTCTACGTCATTAAATCAGTTTTCTCCCCCGATGTGTCTCCACCTTGCCGCGGTGGGGGAGCTTGAGTGTCCCACTGACCCCAAGCGCTGTGCCAATGGATATAAACTACATATTGGACCGCTCTTGGGATAGGGGCCAGACTAAGAGAGACACAACCTGCTGCTCTGCAGGTAGACTGAGGATAGCAGTCAAAATTTAAACTCAGGCGCACGAAGCCACAAACTTGATCCAGTCACTTACTCAAAGGCCTCCGTCTGAGAGATGTAGCTGAACGCCTCTAAGCTACTACCCTTGGATGAGAGAGCCGGGCCGATACTCACCTATCGAAAAATGAAGGTGAGATACTGAGCACGCTACATGCCCAGTTCAAATACCTGTCCGAAGGCTCCCAGCTGGGGGATATGAGGGATCCCCGGATGAGAGGGCCTGGCCGTTTCTCGCTCACTGCTGTACGGAGGTAAAGTGCTGAGCCGGCAGCACATGTAGCCTACCTCGTGAGCGAGAACAAAAAGGTTGAAGGAGTGCCCTAGTCGAATTAAATGGTTACGAAAACTGTCTGTATGTAACTTGTAGAGAGTAGACAAAGGTGGAAAAACGTCTCAATAACACGAAATGGAACGCGCGACTAGCGAATCCATTGCGTAATCCGAAGTCTGAAGCAAAAGCTTACCTAGTGGATGTCGCCTGCAGACTGACCATTCCTGGTGTGCGCTTGAGCGACCAGTGGCAAGCGAGATGCCCAACACATGGAAGTTAGGAACTAAAGCAGCCATGAGCAGGACGAGGCAACTCCTCGGGTGAGCCCAGTCTCAGAGCAATATGTGCCGGCTCTGCAATTATGGAAGCCTCCTTGGATAGCGAGGGAATGCCCATGGTGTGCCCCTGCCTTCCCTTGAGGGTCGGCCGTTATGTCTTTTATCGTTCTATCTTGACCATCTGAGATGTTGGCCGCATCACAAAAATAAGTCTAACGTACCGCGAAATCCGAGGAAGGCTAACCTCATTAAAAATGCCCGCCGAAGCCGGAAGTGCCGTCCTACGGGTGGCAAAATAAAAATTGGCACTACGCATTTACGCCCGAGAGAAATGTCTTGTCCGAATGTCTCTCGTGCTAGGAACAGCTCTGACTACCTAGTTTCCGAATTCCGCTCTTGTTCGGAACGGCTCTGACTAAGTAGTTTTCCGAATGACCGTCGTGCCCGGAACAGCTCTGACGGGCGCAACGACAAGCCCATGAGTAGTTATAAATGCATGTTTCGGTTAGCATTTGGAGGAGCCTCCTCAAATGACCTTGACCTCGGTTGATTTTCACTCCCCCTCGGTCATGTAGTTGGGTAAGGGGTGGTATCTAGGTCATATCTAAGGGCGATAATTCTAAGATTTTATGTTTCTAAGGGCAGATAACTATTGAGTGGGTGTATAAAAATTTTAATTAATTATTAAAAAATAAAATAAATAAAAATAAAAATAAATAACGACGGGGTGCGGGGTGGTGGCGAGGGGGTGGGCGCGTGGGTGAGACTAGACGGTTCGGGTTTAAACACTATCAGGTATATAATAATTTTTATTAAATCATGTATAAACAATACAATGCATATTAAATAAGTAGCGGCATAGTGGAAAATTCTGGACGGTAGTACCGGGGAGTTATACGTCGGCAAGTGTGGGAAAATCTCCGGCGGGTGTGACGGTGGTCGGTTCATAACAGACGTGGAGGGGTGCATACGGAAAAGTCATTAAGTAACGGGTTGTAAAAACGTGGGTGAGTGGTGTGTTAAAATATTTTGAACTGTTAGCGCATTGGTGGTGTACATTAGTACGAATAGAAGGAATAGGTGCGGTGGGTATAGTAGTGGGTATGGGTTAGTGAAATTAGTTGATAAGGGTGGTTATTAGTGCTATGTAGATGTTCATAGTAGCTTATTCACTAACATAACACGTGTTACAAATGAAACCTTGAAAGCTAAAGATCGCTGATTGTAATGGATATAGTGTAGTATCATTCGGCGGTAAGGGGTGGGTACCAGGTATTAGTGGTCAAGCAGTGGTCAAGCAGTGGTCAAGTGAGGAAAATTTTAGGGAAAAGTGATTGTAATGATATGGTGATGCTTAAAGGGTGGTAAATTAGTGGTCAAGTAGTGGTCAAGTAGTGGTCAAGTGTTGGTTAAGTGACGAAAATTTTAGGGAAATTTTAGGGAACAGTGATTGTAATGATATGGTGATGCTTAAAGGGTGGTAAATTAGTGGTCAAGCAGTGGTCAAGCAATGGTCAAGTAGTCAAGTAAGGAAATTTTAGGGAAAAGTGATTGTAATGATATGGTGATGATTAAAGGATGGTAAATTAGTGATCAAGCAGTGGTCAAGTAGTGGTCAAGTAAGGAAATTTAAGGGAAAAGTGGTTATAATGATATGGTGATGATTAAAGGGTGGTAAATTAGTGGTCAAGTAGTGGTCAACCAATGGCAAAGTAGTGGTCAAGTGAGGAAATTTTAGGGAAAAGTGGTTATAATGATATGGTGATGATTAAAGGGTGGTAAATTAGTGGTCAAGTAGTGGTCAACCAATGGTCAAGTAGTGGTCAAGTGGTCGAGTGACCACTTAAATTGTAGAGGACGATGTCCCTAAGATTATGGTAGTGGTTAAAGTGATCGATGACATGGTCAAGTAGCGTTCAACCAGTGGTCAAGTGGTCGAATGAACACTTAAAAGGTAGAGAAAAGTACGTATATTGAAACGGTGATGGTAAAAGGGTCGACAACGGGGTCAAGCAGTGGTCAAGTAGTGCTCAACCAGTGGTCAACCGCTCAAGTGAGAAAATTGTAGGGTATGGTACGTGTAGTGAAACAGAGATGGATAAATTAAGTAGTGACGTTGTCAAGTAGTGATCAAGTAGCCGGCAAGTACTGGTCAAATGGTCGAGTGACCACTTAAATTGTAAGGGAAAGTACGTGTAGTGAACCTGTGTTGGTTAAAGTGATCGATGACGTGCTCAAGTAGTGGCCAAGTAGTGGTAAATGGTCGAGTGACTACTTAAATTGTCGGTGAAAGTAGGTATAGTGACATGGTGATGATCAAGAGTTGGTCAAGTGGTGCTCAAATAGTGGTCAACCGCTCAAGTGAGAAAATTGTAGGGTATGGTACATGTAGTGAAACAGAGATGGATAAATTAAGTAGTGACGTTGTCAAGTAGTGATCAAGTAGCGGGCAAGTACTGGTCAAATGGTCGAGTGACCACTTAAATTGTAAGGGAAAGTACGTGTAGTGAACCTGTGTTGGTTAAAGTGATCGATGACGTGCTCAAGTAGTGGCCAAGTAGTGGTAAATGGTCGAGTGACTACTTATATTGTCGGTGAAAGTAGGTATAGTGACATGGTGATGATCAAGAGTTGGTCAAGTGGTGCTCAAATAGTGGTCAAGTAGTCGAATGACCACTTAAATTATAGGGTATGGTACGTGTAGTGAAACGGTGATAGTAAAATAAGTAAGGACATAGTCAAATAGTGGTCAAGTACTGGTGAAGTAGTGATCAAGTGGTCGAAGGATCACTTAAATTGTAGGGAATGGTATGTGTAGTGACATGATGATGGTTAAGTGATCGATGAAATGATCAAGACGTTATGCCGACTGCTAAGTTCAGAAAGTAATGTCCTTACTATCGGCAATTTCCCTGACAGGAGCGCCTCGAGCACTGATTTTGTATTGATCAATAGCACCTAGTGGTACAGTCGACACACATGGACAATAGTTACAGCCGGTCAAAGATGGTGTCGCACCCTATCACACATGGGTAATTGCTACAACCAGACGACGTCTCATTCGCTAAAACTGGTCAAATATGGACTTGCAGTCGATCCCATGTGTAATGGTACATCCAAGAAAAGGCTCACTGACTAAAACAATCAAAGAATTCCCTGCTTCCGATAACATGTATAATGGTATAGCCAGAACACGGGGTTAATGATTCAACCGGTCAAAGATGGCGATGGATCCAGTGTCACGCATAACGATACACGTGGAACACTTCGCTAATAAACGAAATGTTCAAAGACGGCGGCGAATCCGGTCACAGGGGTAATGGTACAGCTTAGACACGTGGTTAAGAGGGAAACTATAGAAAAAGGGTGTCCTATCGGTTGTCGAGTCAAGGAACCTAACGTATGATGATCACTGTGTATGGGAGTGAATACACTGCATCATCAACATTGCAGCCGAAGGCTAAAAGGGTCACCCTTCTCTCTCTCTCTCTCTCCTTTCTATAACCGTGTAGTCCTAGTGTTATCCGGTTACACCAAAGGACACTCGGGCATCAATACAACATAAACTGGTCTCGAAAACCCCATACGCGCATGTAAACAGATCACCACAGTGTCCGACTAAGCCTTTCTTATATTCATAGTACAGAGCTGTGATCACAGAGGCTAGTCGGGGAAATCGTATCTGTACGTAACAACTATCGGGTCATACAGTGGCGAGTGGGTAGTGGGTTTTCGAGACCAGTTTATGTTGTATTGATGCCCGAGTGTCCTTTGGTGTAACCGGATAACACTAGGACTACAAGGTTATAGAAAGGAGAGAGAGAGAGAGAGAAGGGTGACCCTTTTAGCCTTCGGCTGCAATGTTGATGATGCAGTGTATTCACTCCCATACACAGTGATCATCATACGTTAGGTTCCTTGACTCGACAACCGATAGGACACCCTTTTTCTATAGTTTCCCTCTTAACCACGTGTCTAAGCTGTACCATTACCCCTGTGACCGGATTCGCCGCCGTCTTTGAACATTTCGTTTATTAGCGACGTGTTCCACGTGTATCGTTATGCGTGACACTGGATCCATCGCCATCTTTGACCGGTTGAATCATTAACCCCGTGTTCTGGCTATACCATTATACATGTTATCGGAAGCAGGGAATTCTTTGATTGTTTTAGTCAGTGAGCCTTTTCTTGGATGTACCATTACACATGGGATCGACTGCAAGTCCATATTTGACCAGTTTTAGTGAATGAGACGTCGTCTGGTTGTAGCAATTACCCATGTGTGATAGGGTGCGACACCATCTTTGACCGGCTGTAACTATTGTCCATGTGTGTCGACTGTACCACTAGGTGCTATTGATCAATACAAAATCAGTGCTCGAGGCGCTCCTGTCAGGGAAATTGCCGATAGTAAGGACATTACTTTCTGAACTTAGCAGTCGGCATAACGTCTTGATCATTTCATCGATCACTTTAACCATCATCATGTCACTACACATACCATTCCCTACAATTTAAGTGATCCTTCGACCACTTGATCACTACTTCACCAGTACTTGACCACTATTTGACTATGTCCTTACTTATTTTACCATCACCGTTTCACTACACGTACCATACCCTATAATTTAAGTGGTCATTCGACTACTTGACCACTATTTGAGCACCACTTGACCAACTCTTGATCATCACCATGTCACTATACCTACTTTCACCGACAATATAAGTAGTCACTCGACCATTTACCACTACTTGGCCACTACTTGAGCACGTCATCGATCACTTTAACCAACACAGGTTCACTACACGTACTTTCCCTTACAATTTAAGTGGTCACTCGACCATTTGACCAGTACTTGCCCGCTACTTGATCACTACTTGACAACGTCACTACTTAATTTATCCATCTCTGTTTCACTACATGTACCATACCCTACAATTTTCTCACTTGAGCGGTTGACCACTATTTGAGCACCACTTGACCAACTCTTGATCATCACCATGTCACTATACCTACTTTCACCGACAATTTAAGTAGTCACTCGACCAATTACCACTACTTGGCCACTACTTGAGCACGTCATCGATCACTTTAACCAACACAGGTTCACTACACGTACTTTCCCTTACAATTTAAGTGGTCACTCGACCATTTGACCAGTACTTGCCCGCTTCTTGATCACTACTTGACAACGTCACTACTTAATTTATCCATCTCTGTTTCACTACACGTACCATACCCTACAATTTTCTCACTTAAACGGTTGACCACTGGTTGAGCACTACTTGACCACTGCTTGACCCCGTTGTCGACCCTTTTACCATCACCGTTTCAATATACGTACTTTTCTCTACCTTTTAAGTGTTCATTCGACCACTTGACCACTGGTTGACCGCTACTTGACCATGTCATCGATCACTTTAACCACTACCATAATCTTAGGGACATCGTCCTCTACAATTTAAGTGGTCACTCGACCACTTGACCACTACTTGACCATTGGTTGACCACTACTTGACCACTAATTTACCACCCTTTAATCATCACCATATCATTATAACCACTTTTCCCTAAAATTTCCTCACTTGACCACAACTTTGCCATTGGTTGACCACTACTTGACCACTAATTTACCACCCTTTAATCATCACCATATCATTATAACCACTTTTCCCTTAAATTTCCTTACTTGACCACTGCTTGACCACTAATTTACCATCCTTTAATCATCACCATATCATTACAATCACTTTTCCCTAAAATTTCCTTACTTGACTACTTGACCATTGCTTGACCACTGCTTGACCACTAATTTACCACCCTTTAAGCATCACCATATCATTACAATCACTGTTCCCTAAAATTTCCCTAAAATTTTCGTCACTTAACAAACACTTGACCACTACTTGACCACTAATTTACCACCCTTTAAGCATCACCATATCATTACAATCACTTTTCCCTAAAATTTTCCTCACTTGACCACTGCTTGACCACTAATACCTGGTACCCACCCCTTACCGCCGAATGATACTACACTATATCCATTACAATCAGCGATCTTTAGCTTTCAAGGTTTCATTTGTAACACGTGTTATGTTAGTGAATAAGCTACTATGAACATCTACATAGCACTAATAACCACCCTTATCAACTAATTTCACTAACCCATACCCACTACTATCCCCACCGCACCTATTCCTTCTATTCGTACTAATGTACACCACCAATGCGCTAACAGTTCAAAATATTTTAACACACCACTCACCCACGTTTTTACAACCCGTTACTTAATGACTTTTCCGTATGCACCCCCTCCACGTCTGTTATGAACCGACCACCGTCACACCCGCCGGAGATTTTCCCACACTTGCCGACGTATAACTCCCCGGTACTACCTTCCAGAATTTTCCACTATGCCGCTACTTATTTAATATGCATTGTATTGTTTATACATGATTTAATAAAAATTATTATATACCTGATAGTGTTTAAACCCGAACCGTCTAGTCTCACCCACGCGCCCACCCCCTCGCCACCACCCCGCACCCCGTCGTTATTTATTTTTATTTTTATTTATTTTATTTTTTAATAATTAATTAAAATTTTTATACACCCACTCAATAGTTATCTGCCCTTAGAAACATAAAATCTTAGAATTATCGCCCTTAGATATGACCTAGATACCACCCCTTACCCCTTACCCAACTACATGACCGAGGGGGAGTGAAAATCAACCGAGGTCAAGGTCATTTGAGGAGGCTCCTCCAAATGCTAACCGAAACGTGCATTTATAACTACTCCCATGTCCGTGTCAAAAACTCGCTGAGTGGATACCGTCTGCAGACCTGTCTGGTTTGTGCGGGAACGGCCCGGGGCGAACGAAATACCCAATTTACTGAAGTGAGGAATTAAAGCAGCCATGAGCAGGACGTGACGATTCCCTCGGTGAGCCCAGCACCAGGGCGCTATGTGTCGGCCCTGCAATTATGGAAGCCACCCTGGATGGCGGAAAATGCCATGGACTGTCCCTGCCTTCCTTTGAGGGATATGACCGTTAAGTCTTCGACCGTTCCAACTTGGTCAGCTGGGTTGTGGACGGTACCGCAAAAGTGAGAGTCTCCCAGGAATGCTACCTGGTCAAAAAAGCACGCTAAAGCAGGATGTGTTGGCCTACGGGTTTCGGCCCAAGGGCGCATAACTTAGACCAGTGTTTCCCAACGTGGGGCCCACGCCCCACAGGGGGGGCAATTCGATTGTTAAGGGGGGCAATTCGAAAATGGAAGATATCGGCTGGATATAACAAAACGGGGAGACTTGAGACTGAAATTAAAACTAAATTGGAACCTGACATAAAATCTCTTTGCAGCAAGCATCAAGCGCAAGGATCTCACTAATTTAAATAATAAATAATTACTAATAATTAAAATAATATAGAAAAATCTTTCATTAAAATTATTTTGTAGTTGAATTTCTGTTCTCCATTATATGTTTTGAAAATCTACTTACTGTGTTTGCTCAATACTTTCCTAGTGATTTCTTCCTAAAGCCTACCATTCAAGTTTCTTTAGTGAGCATTTCAATTTTGGAATATTAAAAATAATTTATATGTTGGATGGGGGGGGGGGGGGGGGGCAACGGGATGAAAAAGGGGGGGGGGGCATAAGAATTTTAGAAAGGCTTAGGTGGGGCATAGCCCAAAAAAGGTTGGGAAACACTGACTTAGACACAACGCAGTCACATCTGAAAAAAACACTCCGGATGAAGAAGAAGAAGAAGAAGAAGAAGAAGAAGAAGAAGAAGAAGAAGAAGAAGAAGAAGAAGAAGAAGAAGAAATAAGTCTTTACTGGGTTATAATACGAGTGGGATAATGTTATTCAGTTCAGCTCAGTATTTACGAAAAAAAAAAAAAAACATCGGCCTCGTTTAACCTGCTTCTTCAACGTTGGTTAAAATTGAGGTCCGTTTCTTTTATTGTTGTTTTTGTGAGCTTTTACTTTCTTTCTATATTTGCTCTCTTTCGAGTTAGCACTAAACAGGACTGGTTATATTTTTGCTACTGTGTTCGTCGAGTACGGTTGGGTCCTATGGGAATCACGCTGAGTGGCATTTTCTTTATTGCGTTGAGTTGGTCCTGATGAAGACCTGCCACATTCAGTAGCCTCCCACTTGCTCTTTGCTTTCTCTACAAGGAATGGGTCTATATTGTTATTTATTCTTAATAATTGTATACATATGGTAGCGCAGTTGTGCAGTGGCCAGGCGGTTTCTTGCCGCCCCGGTAGTCATGTGGTCGAATTCGCCTTGAGGTTCTTCTTCTTCTTCTTCTTCTTCTTCTTCTTCTTCTTCTTCTTCTTCTTCTTCTTCTTCTTCTTCAGCTTTCCGAGCCATTGAGGTTCTTTGCTGCAGATACAATCCGTCTCCATTCGTCTCTCTGGTTGACCTTCTCTTGCCAGTCGTTGATTCCAACTGCTTGTAGGTCTGTATATATATTATCTCTCCACTGTCTTCTTGGTCTACCTCGGGGTAGTGTTCCAAATCTCAAAAGTCCTTTAACGTTCCAAGGTGATGTCCAAATAAGTCAGTCCGAATTCGAGGCTCATATATCTGTTTCGTAAAAAAAATGGTTTTTACAATGGTGGGGATGTTAACCCCACGCTTCAACCCCCAACCTGGAAGACCAGGGTGTTTCTCTTTGTCTGTTCTCTACCCTTTGACCTGTCCGGCTTGGGAGGCCCTGCTGGTAGCTACGCTGCCGCCGGCATAGCTCTCAGGGTCATTGAGAAACTCAAGCTCCCCCACCACGACAAGGTGGAAACACCATCGGGGGAGCTCTCCTTGAGGTTGACTTTTTAAATTAACCTGCACACCCAAGTTTATTTAAATGATTAATTGTCAAGGGATGATTAATCGTCTCAAACGACTTCCCGTATCTGTTGTGGGCTTATACACAGTTTCCCCCCATGCAACCCCCTTTACTTTGATATATAATACAACATGTCTCCTACCATATCAACAACTTCAAGTCATAACTGTGACACACCCCTACTTCCTGTTTTCCGCCATCCGTTTTTGTTTGCTCGAAGCCTACATTTTGTTTGGCACTGAATCTGTTAAAATTGGTACCGGGAAATGTTCTGAAATGTAAAGAGGACCAGCTTAATATTCACCACATGACCCATCGAGTGTTGTTGGGACTATGAAGACATGGGTCACGCACCATGTATCTAACACACCCCAAGCTGTGGATAAAGAGCGTGTATCTGATCGCTTTATGCCTTATTCACGTCAACACAATATGTGTCCAGCTGTCTTTCTCACTGATTATAAATCGTTGCTTGATATCGATCCCTGATTACTGATTATAAATGGTTTGTTTGGCAATCATCCCTGATTATAAATCGTTATCTGGCGTTGCTTTTTACTCGGTCCAAGGAATTATATGCTTGGTATCCTTTCTTATCTCGTGTATATCATAGTTGTTCAATTATATTTCTTGTGTTGTCTTTGTCATCATCATCAGCAGCAGTCTCATCATCATCTTTTTCTTCTCATCCCCGTCATTCACCTCCTCCTCGAAATCCTCCTCCTCCTCCTCCTCCTTCTTCTTCTTCTTCTTCTTCTTCTTTTTCTTCTTCTTCTTCTTCTTCTTCTTCTTCTTCTTCTTCTTCTTCTTCTTCTTCTTCTTCTTCTTCTTCGAAGAAGGAGAAGAAGACATAATTTTGCTATACAGAAATTATGTTTAACGTATGTTACAAGTTATATATATATATATATATATATATATATATATATATATATATATATATATATATATATATATATATATATATATATATATATATATATATATATATATATACAAAATAAGAATGATCAGCTATGTACAGAATTCGATAGATGTGTACGAGGCGATTGCATTCCTTTACCAAACATATGTACGAGGGGTTTCAAATGAAAATTGTAAAAGTGTGGCAGAAATTATATTAACCGCGCCATGGTCTTGTAACTTGTCAACATTTTTGTTAAGGACATCGAGAGTGTTCAGCACGTGACATCACGGCGCAGACGAACACGGCGCCGCCATAATGACATTCTACAGATGGCCACGCCACTTTTGACATGCACCAAAGAGGAACAGCGTTCTGTTATCCGTTGTGTGTGTTGTTGTTGGGGGAAAGATTGACCACCTAATCCGCTTTGCTCTCAGGCCTACAAAATGTGGCAGAGCTGTCACATCACAGCCTCGTGGCAGGAGACTGCTTCTGGGCGATGTATTTATTTATTATTATTAAGTAACATATTTTCTGGACCAGCATACCTCCTGTGATCACCTAACGTTATAATCATGGGTAGCAGTCACTCACTGGCACCTTGCCGTTTTGCCAAACGATAGTTTGTTACGTTGTGTTTCAAAAAAGGCATAATGACTACAACCTATGGCGGTAAGACCAGGTATGGAGCTATACCTCTCCACAGCATAAAGCTGCAGAAGCTGCAGGTTCAGAAAAGCAATGCTCTAACTGTCCGCCTGTCGGAGCTTCGATCCCATACCAGTTGCTGTCCATGGCTTAGGGCCTGGTCTGCTGTGCCATTCCAATAGGTTGTATTATCTTGCATTAGGATAAGGCTTGTTTCCTCCCAATTGCGCTCCTCCGCCCGAAGCCGTTGGCACAATGTGGGATGTCTGCTTGTCTCCCACGCATTTGCTATATATATATATATATATATATATATATATATATATATATATATATATATATATATATATATATATATATATATATATATATATATATATATATATATATATCCTACATTTGTAATGTCTGTTTGCTTCCCCTATATTTACTATGCCGCCTTGCCTCCCCTGTATGTGCTCTGTTGTCTCCCCTATATTTGCTATGTTTGTCTACCCTATATTTGCTATGTTTACTCCCCAATATTTGCTATGTTTATCGCCCCTATACGTGCTATGTTTTCCTCCGCTATATTTGCTATGTTTATCGCCCCTATATGTGCTATGTTTTTTTTTCCCGCGTTTCCATCCTGTTTCAGGATATTGCGGTCAACACCAGCATCTTTCAGCTGTATGTTGATTCCTAGGCTAGATTACGCTCATCAGCACGCCACGACTTTCTGAGCGACCGACTCCATACTCTCATAAGTCACTTTTGCGATTCGAACTACTGCTAATTCTCGTCGCGTCACGTGACGAGAGTATTCAGGGTTAGCGGAGAAAGCTGCTAACTCCTCGGCCATGGAGCAGGATGTGCTATGTTTGCCTTCCCTATATTTGCTATGTTTATCTCACATATATTTGTTATGTTTGTCGCCCCCTATATTTTCTATACCTGTTTGTCTCCCCTATATTTGCTATGTCTGTTTGTCTCCCCTATATTTGCTATGTTTGTCTCCCCTATATTTGCTATGTCTGTTTGCCTTCCTTAAATTTTCGATACCTCTTTGCCTCCCCTATATTTGCTATGTTTGTCTCACCTATATGTGCTATGTCTGTCTCCCCTATATTTGCTAAGTTTGTCTCCCCTATATTTGCTATGTTTGTCTCCCCTATATTTGCTATGTTTGTCTCCCCTATATTTGCTATGTTTGTCTCCCCTATATCTACTATGTTTGCCTCCCCTATATTTGCCACGGCTGTTCCATCTCCAGGTGACACTACTGCTGTTCGCCGCCAGCACGGCCATCATCTCATCGTTCTACTACTTCAGCCTACAAAGCCCGGGCCTCTACATGTTCGCCGTCATCGCACTATCAGCGGCCTTCACCGGGGCCTTCATACTCATCCCCCTGGCGGCCCTCAGGTGTTTCGGCGAGAAACATTATGCTGTCAATTATGGTCTGATCCTTTCTTCGCAGGTGAGGGTCTCTGTATGTCTACCTACTTATCTATCTACCTACCTGTTTGTCTGCCTACCTGCCTGCCTACCTGCTGCCAGTCTAATTGCATGTTTGACTACCTACTTACATACCTTGCACACTACATATCTACCAACCTACGTATCTACCTACCTACCAGCTTGCCTGCCTGCCTACCCACCCACCCACCACTCATCCACCTACCTACCCAAACTACCTGCCTACCTACCTACCTACCTACCAAACTTCCAATCTACCTACATACTTATTTATGTACGTACCTTCCAACCTACCTATCTGTCTTTCCGTCCGTCCGTCTGCCTGCCTGTATTCCTACGTACCTATCCACCTACCTATCTAGGTATCTACCTACATACCTGCCTATCTACTTACCTACCTATCCATCCATCCATCCATCCATAAATCCATCCACCCATCTGTCTGTCTGCCTACCTGTCTGTCTGTTTTCGTACATACAACCATCAGCCTACCCCAAGCATCTTGAATATAATGAGCTAACGAACACCCCTTTGCTGCCCCACCTCTCCAGATTGTTCTCAACCTGATCTCGCCGCCAATCATCAGCATCATCCTGTTACACTTCGGCTGGTTCTGGCTCTTCTTCAGCATCGGCTTGGTCAACAGCCTGGGTGAGTACTGTATGTCTTGATCTGTGCTGCATTGACCACACACACACAGGCTTTCTTTAGTCAGACATGTCAACATCGTGAAGATTTTGAGCGTTCTATAGAAGTAAATAAAAATCTACATTTTTGCTTCAAAATAAGGAGTCTCCGTGGCGAAGTGGTCATACGCTCCGAAGTTGTAGGTTCGATTCCGTCGATCGGTTCACGAGTGCATTTTCTCGGAGACTCCTGGGAGTCGTCGCTGGAGCTACGGAGTTCGTGCTTTGTGTGATGCTTTCGGCAGGCCGCCCTATGGAAAGAGACCGAGCCATGTGGGATAAAACCCGATGCAATGAAGTCGATCCTCTCGGCTTTTAAGGCTTATTTTCTTTTCACGTCTCTGCTTCATTGACTACACACAGGCTTTCGACATGTCAACATGATTAAGATGACGAGCGTTCTATAGAAGTAAACAAAAACCTACATCTTTGCTTCATTGACTACACAAAGGCTTTCGATTAAGTAAGACATGTCAACATGATGAAGATACTTGCAGAACTACAAATTGAAGGGAAAGACCTTAGAAATGTTTTAAAAAAAACATATATTAGAAACAACAAGCTGCCATAAAGATTGATAATGAAGTAGGTCAATATAAGACAATTAAGAGGGGTGTGCGACAGGGATGTGTAATTTTTCCAGATCTTTTTTCATTATACAATGAAAATATTTTTCACTGGGGGACATAACATCAATAACATTAGATATGCAGATGATACAATAGCGATTGCAGACAATGAGCAGGATCTGCAACATATAGTAAATACAGTTGCTGTATACAGTGAACAACTAGGGTTATAATTAAATTGTAAGAAGACAGACTATGGTCGTCACTAGGAAGAAAGAAATGTCACAATGTAGTAACAAACAGATAAATGGACATATTCTTAAACAAGTGAATCGTTACAATTATCTCAGAAAAGTCATAACATCTGGTGGGAGATGCCTTGAAGAGACTAAAGCAAACATCACCAATGCGAAGGTAGCCTTTTGCAAGATGGAAAACATACTGACCAATACAAGGATGCCATTTGCAACAAGAAAAATAGTGTTGAGATGCTCCATAGAACCTGTGCTTTTGAATGGATGTGAGGCGAGGACAATGAGCAGACAGCTGAAAAACATCTGATGGTTGTGTAAATGTGGTTTCTGAGGAAAATGCAAAGAATACCATGGACAGACAGAAAACCCTATGAGCAAGTCCTTCAAGAAGCAAAAGATAACCGTAAACTGATCAGAGAAATTAGACGAAGACAGTCAAAGTTGGTTGATACATTATAAGAAGAAATAAATTATAGTTTTAGAAGTTGATCACAACTGGCAAGATCCCACTCTCTCTCTCTATTCATCTTGAGTTATGATTACGTTTCAAATACCCTATCTTTTTTTCTTTTATTTGTTAAGGATTGTTTTCGAAGTTGGATAGTGCTATGGGCGAAATATATGCATGGGCTGTTCTTTTCTGCGGCTCATATCATGTTAACTTGGGGGTTAGAAATCATAGAATACCTTGCTTCAAAACAATGCAGTTATTATTAGTTGGAGGTCTGCAGGACTGAATGGATAAAGAGCGCTCGTCCTTAAACTTCCGGTGCGCTGATTACCCCTACACCAGTCAGTTGGACTAACATGTTGACTTCTCTTGCTTGACTTGGGGGAGTAAATTACGAGTACCTTAGAAGTGGAGTGGGTTCGCCTGATGGCGAGGGACACTGGTAATAGGGAAAGCCTAGTGCTCTAGAAATAGCAGCACGTGTGTGGACTACGTTTGAGTTCAAAGCGAAGGAACGGGACACAAATCGAAATGTATTTTAACTGTTTACCCTCAAACTGGGAAGAATGGCAATGAATGCTTTGTACGGACAGAAAAAGAAAGAATGAGACAAAACTGCAATAATCAGATGAAAACCGTAAACTGACGTATATAGTGAAAAAAAGTTTTTGGTTATTTGAGAAAAATACACTAGAAAACTTAGTGACAACTGGCAAGGTTGAAGGAAAAAGAGAGAAGGAAAGACAGAGAGATAAATACCCGGTTGGCCTGGCCGCGGGCCATTATTGAAATTATTGGGACAAGAACACAGACCCGATCCACGACTGATGGTCGTATGAGATGACAAACCATGACCGCCCACTTTTATCGGCATGGTACAAGATGATGATGATGATGATGATGATGATGATGATGATGATGATGATGATGATGATGATACACACACTAACCACAACAACTCAGTGACATGACCACAAGCGCGAGACACGATGACTCAGACAGTGCATACAGACTGCTAATGGAGAGTTTATATTTCACAGGTGTTATCGTTCTTCTGTTTCTGAGCGACACCAGATGACGACACAGACGATCAAGTTATTTAATCCCAAGGATATGTCGACATTATAGAATCTTATTGTTTATGGAAAGTTTTATGTTTCAGTGTGTGCGCACGCGTGTGTGTATATGCGCGCGTGTATGTTCGTGTGAGTGAGTGTTATTATTCTGTTAATTGCCAAATAATGTTTGTTATTCTGTCCACGATTATGTAACTTTCCAACAGAAGAAGAAGAAGAAGAAGAAAAGGAGAAGGAGGTAGAGCCGTTAGAAAAGAAGGAGGAGAAGAGATGGGGAGAAGAAATTGAAAAGGGGGAGAGGAAAATGAGAAAGAGTAAGGGTATTTGGAGGAGAAAGAGGAGCAGGAGCAAGAGAAGGAGGAGGAGGATGAGTAGAAAGATAAGTTGAAGTAAAAAGAGGATGAGAAAGAGAAGAAGGTAAAGAAAACGAAATCGATGAAGAAGAAGTAGAGAAATATTCAATTTTAGTCTTAGATTACAATTTTATTTAGTTCTCATATTTAGAACTCAACAAAGTAACTTATACGACATAACATTATTCAGTGAAGTATTAATGACTGATTATTTTGATCTATACATACAGTACTTCAGTTTTATGAATGCAAATAAACATTAGCTTCACATTTTCAGCATGTTTTTTTTTTTAAATATCCTGGAAATTAACGGGCGCAATTCCAATGTGTAAGCATTTGCTACAAAGCGTTATAAGAATAAAAGCTTTTGATAAAGTTAGACATGTCAACATGGTGGATATGCTTGCAGATCTACAAATTGATGGGAAAGACATTAGACTTATAAAAAAAAAACATATATTGGAAACAACAAGCTGCCATAAGGATTGATAATGAAGTGAGACAATATCAGCCTATTAAGAGAGGTGTTAGGCAGGGATGTGTAATGTCTCCAGATCTTTTTTCCCTATACAGTGAAAATATTTTCAGAAATGTAGAAGATATAAATGGAAGCAGCATTGGAGGACGAAACATCAATAACATTAGATATGCAGATGATACAGTATTGATTGCAGACAATGCGCAGGATCTGCAACAATTAGTAGATGCGGTTGTTGTACACAGTGAGCAACTGGGGTTAGAATTAAATTGTAAAAAGACACAGGTTATGGTCGTCACTAGGAAGAACGAAGTACCACAATGTAATATACAAGTAAATGGGAATATTCTTCAACAAGTGAATCGGTACAATTATCTCGGAACAGTCATAACATCTGATGGCAGATGTCTTGAAGAGATTAGAACAAGAATCGCCATGGCGAAAGTAGCCTTTAGCAAGATGAAAAAACATTCTGACCAATAAAAAGATGTCAATTGAAATGAGAAAAAGAGTGTTGAGGGGATACATAGAGCCTGTTCTTTTGTATGGATGTGAAACTTGGACAATGAGCAGTCAAGCTGAAAAGCATCTGATGGCTGCAGAAATTTGGTTTCTGAGGAAAATGCATAGAAAACCATGGACAGACAGAAAAACCAATGACCACGTACTACAGGAGACAAATGAAACTTGTAACTTGATTAGAGAAATTAGACGCCGACAGTCAAATTTTTTTGGACATGTTATGAGAAGAAATGGATTGGAGAACTTAGTGACAACTGGCAAGATCGAAGGGAACAGACCAAGAGGAAAACCGAGAGGAAATACCAGGATGGCTTGGCCACATGGCATGGGCGAGACAGGAACACTGAGCTGATCCACGACTCTGGCGATCGAGTGAAATGGCGAGTCATGACCGCCCACGCTTTCCGGCATGGCACATGATTGATTGTTATAAGAATGAAAGTGGGAGTGTTTAAATGCGTAAAAAACTCATTTAAATGCATCGTTTCTGTGGGTTGGTTGGAAAATTTGTGAGCTACAAACATTTGTTAGCCAAAACTATAAGAGCACTTGCTCTTATAATCACCATGCGCTGATGTCGAATCGGAGGTTCTAGCCTTACATCGGCCTTAAGTTGGGTTTAACTGATTCAGAGGGACGCAGATGTGTTTCCAAGGCACCAGGGCCATGTTCTATACTGGCCAAGACCTACTAACACGTCCTAGTCGTGCGTCTTGGGCAACAGTCCCTTAGGGGTCCTGGCTAACGTAGCAGGATCGCTGGTTCTTCCGAAGTCGGAGAGTGTCTGCCTGTACGGCGAGGAACCAACAGTCTCCACACCAATAAGCCAGACATGGGATAACGGATACTCACGCAAACCTCAGGTCCTGTATGACATCACACTGATGTTAGATAACAGGATGTCTTCATCCGACATACAGGACTTCACGCTGGAGTTCACAGCCAGCGAACGCAAGCAAGCAACTGATTCAGCCGAAGAGCGACTGGCTAGAATGCATGGCTCAATTTCAGGAGACCTGGGTTCGAGTCTTCTGTAAGGTGTGAATATTTTTCTCTATCAGGGCCAAAAAGAAAACCCTAACCTGCACAGTTCGCTGTGACTGCACTAGCCAGGCGGCCTTAATTCCCCAGGTTCAAGAGCACCCCCCCCCCCCTTGTCCTACACCGCAAGGTATTAGAGGCAGTAGATGACAATGCCAAACATAAAGTTGATTTGGACACAAACGAACGAGTATTACAATGTAAATTTGTAGATTTGGACACAAACGAACGAGTATTACAATGTAAATTTGTAGATTTGGACACAAACGAACGAGTATTACAATGTAAATTTGTAGATTTGGACACAAACGAACGAGTATTACAATGTAAATTTGTAGATTTGGACACAAACGAACGAGTATTACAATGTAAATTTGTAGATTTGGACACAAACGAACGAGTATTACAATGTAAATTTGTAGATTTGGACACAAACGAACGAGTATTACAATGTAAATTTGTAGATTTGGACACAAACGAACGAGTATTACAATGTAAATTTGTAGATTTGGACACAAACGAACGAGTATTACAATGTAAATTTGTAGATTTGGACACAAACGAACGAGTATTACAATGTAAATTTCCGTTCACTGAGCATTGAAACCGCGGAAGATACACGAAACGAGACAATTAACACGATGACCCTGGTATGGCGATATATCGTCCATTCTGTTCAAATGGGAGGTCACATTTGGCGATACATTATCCTACGGCACGGAATCAGTTAACAGATTAAGTGCCATGGGATGATTAATCATCGTAAGCGACTTCCGGTATCTGCCGTGGGTTTATATAGAAAAGTTTCCATCTGCACACCCCATCACCCCATTTTATGCGCTCGCTCACTTTGAACTCAAGCGTAGTCCATACTACTTCTAGTGCACTGGACTAGTTTGTGCGTGTGTATTAGCTTTCCCTATTACCAGTTACACCCCCAACCCGAATCACCACCCCCCCCCCCCACCCCCGACTTCAGATGTACCTGTAATTTATGTCCCCAAGTCAAAGACAAGAAGGCAACATTTTAGTCCAAATGACCGGTGTAGGTAGGGGTCAAACCTGTTACTTCGGCATCAGCACACCGGATGTTTAAGTCTATCCTGCTCATCTGACCCCCCAACCTCCTTTAATTTGATATATAATACAACATGTCCGCTAACCATTTTAACCATTTTTAAGTCACAACTGCGAAAAAAACAACCCACATCCCATTTTCCGTCATCTATTTGCGTTTGGTCCAAACCGACTTTTTGTTTACCACTGAACCTGTTACACTACCATGCATGTCGTAAAGACAACTAGAGAGGGTTGGTCTCACTGCTAGCTATGCAGGTCATCAAGACCGAATGGGTAAGAACGCGTGTACTTAAAACATCCGGCGTGCTGATGCCAACGTAAGGGGTTCAACCCCTACACTAGAAAGTTGGACTAAAATGTTGACTATCGCCCTTGACTTGGGTATGTAAATTACAAGTATCTTAGAAGTCGGAGTGGGTTCGCTTGATGGCGAGGGACACTGTTAATAGGGAAAGCTAATCCACGAGCAAAATTCAGTCCAGCGCTACTAGAAGTAGTGTGTGTGAACTACGCTTGAGTTCAAAGCGAGCGAGCGCAAAAAGCCAACAACAAACTGCTAGCTATCCCCATCCTGTAGACAATTTTAGCTGCCAAACCCAACAAACCATGAACAGGTCTAAAGATAAGAGGGAAAAGAATAACTCGGCCAACCTGGGAAAAAGGAGGGAATTCTAGAAGAGGTTTGGTGCAGTGGGGAGAAAGCTGAAAGATTTCTCGATCGCCGACTGACCTCCTTTCGTCTAGAAAAATTTTCAGGAACGGCACCTGAGATGTTAGAATTGCGTATGAATAGGGTAGGACAGCACAGGAAGAATTAAAATATAAGATTACTTTTTTGAGGATCGTGTGAAACAAGGTGGAACGAACATGCAAAAGGCAGATAATTGCGGATGAATCGGTGTTGTTCTCGAGCCATACAGAAGATAAGATCCCTTAGATTTAAGGTGTGGCCGTAATGCTACCTAAAGAGACAGAGAAAGCACTAATATTATGAGAAGCAATAAGTTCTTGATGAATAACCCCAACATTTAGAACCTAAAACAAAAAAACAAAAACCAAAAAAAGGGCGCATAGGGGAAGTAAACATGAACTTGATCAAGTGTTGTTAGTTGCATATCCTTTACAGGACGTCGCAGTCAACACCAGCTTTTTTGTTGTAATCTATTGACAAGTTTACATTCAGTAGTTTACCATTGCTTTCTGAACGACGGCATCCATATACCATTTCGTAAAATACCAACGCAGGGCGGTCTGCTGCCAAATTGTCCGCACCCATGTTTCACAATGTTCTCCAATGCCTCTCTTCCCTCACATGACCACAGCAGCTCCCTCCAAGTCCACCCAATATTATTCATCTCTGTCTGTAATTCTCTCGTCCCTGTGTTTCTAGGTTTCTTTACTTTGTGTTATTTTATATTGTTTAGGTTTCCCACTACATCGTTTGCCTTGTAGATTCCAGACAAGAGCGTCTAGTTATATTGTCTTCAGGTGTTCCCAATGTGTGTGTCCTATCCACGGCCATGGTAATTTCTTCAACCTCTTGGTTCTCTGGGATTTGCCTAGTTCTCTCCGGTGAGCTCTACATTTTTTATTCTGTCAAAGCATTTTATTCCCACTATGTAGCGTAGGCACTAGTTAGTTAATATCTGTAATTCGTTAATAATTCCTTAGTTGTTCTCGATGTTATCTGTTACTCTTTACATGATCAAAACACATTTCATGTTTTTTATTTGCTCATTCATTTATTATCCATACTGTTCTAGTTATTTTACTTTCAATGCGTGCACTCTACCCTTTACTACCCCAATCCAATTTGTCACTTTGAATGTGTATATCCCGCTACTAACTTAACTCCTTCAGTCCCAGTTGTAAATTTCAATGTGTATGTCCTAGCTTCTAACTTAACTCCTCCATTCCCAGTTGTAACTCGTTGTATATCATAGCTTCTAGCTTAACTCCTCCAGTCCCACTTGTAACTGCTTGTACATCTCAACTTCTAACTTAACTCCTCCAATCCCAGTCGTAACTTTCAATGTGTATACCATAAATAACTTAACTCCTCAAATCCCAGTTGTAGCTGGTTGTATATTCTATCTTCCAACATAACTCCTCCAATCCCAGTTGTAACTGGTTGTATATCCTATCTTCCAACTTAATTCCTCCAATCCCAGTTGTAACTGGTTGTATATCCTATCTTCCAACTTAACTCCTCCAATCCGAGTTGTAACTGGTTGTATATCCTATCTTCCAACTTAACTCCTCCAATCCCAGTTGTAACTGGTTGTATATCCTATCTTCCAACTTAACTCCTCCAATCCCAGTTGTAACTGGTTGTATATCCTATCTTCCAACTTAACTCCTCCAATCCCAGTTGTAACTGGTTGTATATCCCAATTTCTAACTTAACTCCTCCAGTCCCAGTTGTAACTGGTTGTATATCCAAGCTTCTAAGAAAATGTTTGCTTAGAGAACAGGCTGAGGTTACTACTGCAACGTCAACAGTTAAACAGCTTGTCCCGTGAACAGTCTTATAACTGTTGCTCAAGCAGATAAACAGCTTTTGTCCAGTAAACAGGCTCGATATATAACTGTAACGTCAATAGATAAACAGCTTTTGTCCAGTAAACAAGCTCAATTTATAACTGTAAGGTCAACAGATAAACAGCTTTTGTCCAGGCAACAGGCTCGATTTATAACTGTAATGTCAACAGATAAACAGTTTTTGTCCAGACAACAGGCTCGTTTATAACTAAAGTCAATAAATAAACAGCTTTTGTCCAGTAAACAGGCTCGATATATAACTGTAACGTCAATAGATAAACAGCCTTTCTCCAGGCAACAGGCTAGATCTGTACCTGTAAAGTAAGTTAGTTAGTTCTTCCTCTTGAGCCTAAGGCGGCGCATAGGGCAGAGTCCAGCGGTTCGCTGCTACCTGTTGTAGATCCTGGATATTCACTTGGCCGTTGAATGAGCCTTCTCTGATGATGGTTCTATGCAGGGTCTCTCTTGGTCTTCCTCATTTTCTTTTCCCTACTGGTGACCATAAGAGGGCTTGGTTGGGGAGTCTTGTCTTGTCCATTCTGAGTTCTTCCTCTTGAGCCTAAGGCGGCGCATAGGGCAGAGTCCAGCGGTTCGCTGCTACCTGTTGTAGATCCTGGATATTCACTTGGCCGTTGAATGAGCCTTCTCTGATGATGGTTCTATGCAGGGTCTCTCTTGGTCTTCCTCATTTTCTTTTCCCTACTGGTGACCATAAGAGGGCTTGGTTGGGGAGTCTTGTCTTGTCCATTCTGAGTACATGGCCGATGTAGTTCCAACAGCGTTTTCTTATAAAATTGGATACAATGTCTTGCTTAGTCTCTTGTCTTATTTGCGTATTGGTTCTGAAATCTGTCCAGTGGAGGTTTAGAATTCTTCTAAGACATTTGTTCTCAAAAGTGTCTAATTTTTTATTTAAAGCTACCGTTGATTTCCAACTCTCACATCCATACGTTAGCACTGGAATCACACAAGAGTTGAAGATTTTAAGTTTCGTATGTTTGCTGAGTGACTTGACTTTCTTTGACTTCCAGATGTTTGACAGTTTATTGAAGGCACCAGATGCCAGTGCGATTCTAGATACTATTTCTGGCATTGAGTCCCCTGTAGATGTCATTTTGCTTCCTAGGTATGTAAAGCTGTTGACTTTTTCAAGAACATGGTTGTTTAATTTGGTGTCGTCTGAACTGTTGGTAAGATCAATAGTTTTTGTTTTTGTAGTGTTAATTTGGAGACCAATTTGTCCTGAAACATTTTGGAGATCGTTTATTATCTCTTGGGCATCTAGGTGTGTTGAACTTAAAAGCACTATGTCGTAGGCAAAGTCCAGGTCTTCTAGAATTATGTCAACCCAATGGATACCCCTATTTGTGTTGCTTGTGCAAAGTCCACAGATAAAATAATAAAAAAAAAATAAATCTAGAAGTATTTCTGTATTTGATCAACTGCATCTCTAAACTACCCACGAAAGATATTCTCATCACCAGCACACTAGTTCACCACAAATTACGTGCGTGGGAGTCTCCCCCTGGCAAAGATGTTATGTCCCCTACCTCACACTCCGAATGTTGTGAATTTGGATTCTGGGTCACACCATTCGGTTCCCCGAGTGCAATTTCCTCCAGAGACTCCAGGGGGTTGTTGCAGAAGCTACAGAGTTCGTACTCTGCAGCAATTTTGACAGGCTGCCCTGTGGAAAATCACTGAACTATATGGGGTAAAACTCGGTAAAATGAAGTCAATCCTCTTGTCTTTTCCACCCTTGTTAAATTAAATGCAGAACTGCTCAAATCAACAGCACACAGACAATACAATCTGCACTTAACAAGTAAGAAACATTCAGCCGGTAACATGATAATACCTCTGTATTTTGCTTGAATGTTTTTAAACAGTGATGGAATGGATGCTGGAGGAAACATTGATCTATACATATATTCATTTTACAGCAATGTCAAGCTCACTGCACAAATAACCATCACCCAGTTATGTATACATGCACACAAGCACCCACACAATCATTAAGACAATTTAGAATAAGTTGACTCAAGAACCAACATCATAGAACTCGGGACATTCTCATACATGCTCTGTCCTCATCTTCAACATTTTACAATGTGAATACAGAACAAGTTTTAACAATGCTGTGAGTGTTAGTTGCCTGAAAACTTGTCTGATTGTTAATGTTTTGTTGTTCTATGTTTCCTTTGTGTATGAGTTGTAGAAGTAGGCATTTCAGACAGATCCAGGGTTTTGTTGTGGATATAGATTTGGCATTTTAGTTATGTTTTATATGTTGTATAAAGTAACTCAATTTATAGCATGAAACACTTTACAACAATAACTTGGACCAATAATTTAGTTCTCTGATCTTGTTATAAAGTATTAAACAATAAATATGACAAAAGATAATAGTTCTGTGGACTTTCTACAACATGAAACACAATAGAGCAACAACTGCGACCAAAGTTTAGTTCTGTGGATTTTTATTGGTATTAAACACAGAGCAATAACTGCGACCACAGGAATGACTCTATAAGACAAACTGTGAAGAACTGGTGAATAAGTCGAGCTCATCACAACGTTTATAACCCACGCTGTTAATAACTCACGCTGGTAATGACTCAAATGTGAGCAGATGCACTCAAATAAATTGATCACAGAGGAACAATGCAGTAACATAGAATATATGAACCCAACGCAATACTTTCTGGGAAACAAGGCAAGAAAAGGACTTACAAATCTGGAGGGATCATTTCTGTTAATTGTATATACTTTACAGGACGCTGCAGTCAACCCCAGAATTTTTTCACTGTTTGTGATTTCTTGGCAAGTTTACGTTTAGTAGTTTGCCATTGCTTTCTGAGATCCACATTCAATAAACGAGACTCATGAATGCAGACTCCTTTATTCTAGGAAACAAACATAATCTAAGCTGGCCTAACAATGCAGACAAGTTATCAAAACAAAGGTAAAAGGCAGTTACAGATACCGGGAAAAGAAAAGAATGCATGAATCAGAGCAAGGTTTAATGTTGATAAAACGAGTACGGTTTAGTATCGCTGATACTATTACATCAAACAAAAATTATTACACAGAACCAAAAAATGAGTATAATTATTGAAATACACGACTGCTACAGTCAACAAAAATAATAACAGATCTTAAAAGTGTATCTTTGGCAAATTTATTAGTGAGGAAATATCACTGATTACTTTTAATTGTTGCGTGATGAAAATATATACTTATATACTTATATTTTATATACACATTTTGTCTGGTTCTCAAACCAACTGAGGGTTCTAACATAACAATTACATTATAAATGCACACACATCTAAGTTGTATTATACATATGTTTACTATTTACATATGTGCACAATGCACCGTAAACACGTCGAGCGCTGACTGGTCTATCAAAATATGGAGATAGCATCACATACCCAACACATCTCAAGGCACAGGTCATGATCCTTTACTTTTTGCTTGTGCAAGATAAACAGCAATATTGTTACAACCTATAAAGTGATTTTGATAAACTTGTATAACCTATAAAGTGATTTTGTTAAACTGTTATAACCTAAAGAGTGATTCTGATAACTGTTACGAGGGCTATTCCAAAATCAAGCCGATGATTGACTGGTAAAAATAAACCGGTTGCCATATGACACCATTCATTGCTTGCACCATTCAGTAGTCTTTTAGCTCACTACACATCAACCTACAGTTGCATTTGTTCAGTGGTTCACGAATCGTGAATGAATAAACATGGACACTTTTATTGCCTTTTCCACCAGCTGTGAAATTGGTGGTGTGATTTTTTTCTCCAAGCAGAAGGTGAAAATGCAGCCGAGATTCATCGTCAATTGTGTCTTGTGTACGGTGGCAATGTTATGAACGACAGTTCTGTGACGGATTGGTGCAGGAAATTCAGAGATGGGTGTACAGATGTGCATGATGAGGGTGGACAAGGATGACATTCATGTGTGACAGATGAGCTCATTCAAAAAGTTAACCAAGTCATAGTGGAAAAGCACTGTTTCACAATTGCAGATCTTTCTACAGAATTTCCACAAATTTCTGGGACTAGTCTGTTTCAATTGTCACAGAGAGGTTATGTTACCATGAATTCTGTTCACTGTTGATACCAAAGCAAATGACTGACATTCACAAAGCTCAAAGAATCGGCTCAGCTTTGATGTTCCTTCTGCATTACTGCTAAGAGGGAGATGCATTTCTTGACAGAATAGTGACTGGGGACGAGACATGGGTTTACTTCATAGAATGCAGAGATGAAGGAACATTCAAAACAGTGGATGCATACTCATTCTCCAAACAAGCACAACAAATTCAAGCAAACATTTTGCAACGAAAAATGATGGTTACAATGTTCTGGGACTGCAAGGGCATTTTGTTGATGGAATTCATGACACTAGGGAACACAATAATGTCAGAAGTTTATTGTGAAACACTTAAGAAGCTTCATCTATCGATCCAAAACAAAAGGCACAGAATGCTCACCAGTGGCATCATTATCCTGCATGACAATGCAGGGCCCCAAACTGCTGCTCACACAAAGGCTTTACTTGAGAAGTTTAAGTGGAATATTTTCAAACCCCCCCCCCCCCCCCCCCCCCCCCCCCCCCCATAAAGCCGGATTTGACATCAAGCGATTATCATCTCTTCGGCAAAATGAAGGTCTGGTTGGTTACCCAGCAATTCGACACCACTAGGGAACTCATGAATGGAGTCAACAGCTGGCTAAGTACCTGGCTGCGCTGTTCCTTGACGATGGGTTACAAAAACTCGTACCACTGTATGACAAGTGCCTGAAATTAGAGATGACTATGGGAAATTAATGCAGTGGTGTTTGCAAGTTTTGCATGTATTTACATGTTGTCAATTTAAAAAATTTTTTTTACCAGCTAATCGGAGGTTGATTTTGGAAAAGCCCTCGTATAACCTATAAAGTGATTTTGATAGACTGTTATAACCTAAAGAGTGATTATGATAAACTGTTATAGCATATAGAGTGATATTAATAAACTGTTGTAACCTATAAAGTGCTTTTGATAAACAAGAGCTTTAAGCAAATCACCTGTGCTGTTGGTTGCTTTTATATACTACCAGCTCATTGGCAATCTGGATGAACAGGAAAAGTTTAAAGAAGTTTTTGAGCTGTGATAAAAAAAAAAAAATAAGCATCACATATGAAAGAAAAGCAAACATGAAAAGATATGCTTCCAAAGGCCAGAGGGAAATGCAAGCAGCAGTATTCTCTCTAGAGCTTTAATAAGGCAAAGACACACTTAAAACAAAATGTGAATGTAACGAGGAGAAAATAAGCATGAGGATTATAGACCATAGCATGATTACACCAACAAAGTAGGCAGAAATCAGTGGAGCAGAGCAAGATTGCATCAACAAGGTAGGCAGAAATCAGTGGACCAGAGCATGATTGCATCAACAAGGTAGGCAGAAATCAGCAGAGCAGCAGACCACGAGCTTCAGACTGAACAGGAAAGTTTGGAATCAGAGCACACTTTCACCGAACAGGTCTTAGAGACTCAGCCACTTGCAGCTCTGAAGCACCACAGCAAACTCCACACCACATCCTACGAGACTTCCCAGAATTTTCCAGAAAGAGAACGTAAATCTGCTGCACAGGGGCAACCCTAATAACCAAACTGTGGGCAGTCAGTCAAGATCCCGATGCATCGTCCCATTCATGACTATTCTAGAATGAGAAACATAAAATATAAATTGGAACTAGTGCTGCATGTTTATCTACAGGGGACTCAACGCCAGAAATATTATCTAGAATCGCACTTGTATCTGGTGCCTTCAATAAACTGTCAAACATTTGGATGCCAAAGACACTCAGCAAACATACAAAACTTAAAATCTTCAACTCTTGTGTGTTTCACGTATGGATGTGAGAGTTGGAAATCAACGGTAGCTTTAGATAAAAAATTAGACAATTTTGAGAACAAATGTCTTAGAAAAATTCTAAACATCCAATGGACAGATTTCAGAACCAATATGCAAATAAGACAAGAGACTAAGCAAGACATTGTATCCAATTTTATAAGAAAACGCCATTGGAACTACATCGGCCATGTACTCAGAATGGACAAGACAAGACTCCCCAACCAAGCCCTCTTATGGTCATCAGTAGGGAAAAGAAAACGGGGAAGACTAAGAGAGACCCTGCATAGAACCATCATCAGAGAAGATTCATTCAACGGCCAAGTGAATATCCAGGATCTACAACAGGTAGCAGCGAACCGCCGGACATGGAGAGCCATGACTTCTGCCTTATGCGCCGCCTTAGGCTCAAGAGGAAAGACTAACTAACTAGCTGCATGTTTATTGGTGATGTGTTAGATCTGAAACCAATCAGAGTGCAAAGGAGCTTGTTAATATCCATAGACTACAGTATCTGTTGATTGAGGTGGAGTGCATATGGGCAGTGCTTGCTTGCATTGATATGGCTTCTTTTAACCAACATCATCATGAATGAACCTTCTGGTCTCCAACATGGAAGATAAGCGGTTGAGCTTTTAACCCTACCAGACCTGAGGCCCTCTAACCCTAACTGTCCCCAATACCTGGGCTCCTGAGCATTATAGAGAAAAAACCAACATGATGTAGAAAAATGTTAGTTACATGCAAACAAGTGGTTAGAATAAGATTTAACTTGGAGATATTGTAGAAAATAGGTCTACCTTTCATCTAGCGCAGATATTCCACCTTTGTGTGCCAATACAGTCTGAATAAACCAAAGTATCGATCACCTGTTGGACTGTGAAAAGCCTAGACCTACTTCGCTTTCTTGTTGAAGTGCTTGGTTCATCAATCGCTCGTTTCATTGTGAATTTTCATAAATTTTTCGCGTTAATCCACACAAAATCAATTCAAACCTATGGGGGCAGACATTTGCAATGGCTAAACATGAGTTTTGACCACGATTGGTTGGTTATTTTTAGTTTGTGAAGCATATTTATCACGAAATAGGCAAAATGCTGAAAATTAGGGACAGCGGTATAGCGGCAGATTCGGAATTTCCGAACATTGGTACATCAGTCTGGTAGGGTTAAGGCCTCTGGAGTGTTCATGCTTGTGGCTATGGTTAGCTTATGTATTTTCCTCATGTTGGACTGGTAGTGCATGGTTTCATCACCCTACTACTGAGCTAAGTGCGTGGAGCGACACTGTGAGCTGTGAATTTCAAGTGGAGTGCTTTTACATCTGTTCGCAGTTGTTTATAGCTTGAACTGCATGTTCAGAAGAATTTCAGCCAGAAGGTTGCTGAACTAACTGGGTTGTCTTATGCAGTAATGTGTGGCTGCTGGTTTTCTAGTGACTGCAGCTTCCATTGATGATGAACTATTTTTCGTGGCGGACTTTTGTGTTGGCATTCTGGCAGTGGCATTATGCATAGTATATCTGTGCTGGCTGTTTGTTTGTTGAGACTCCTGTCTGCTCCACTTTTCATATGGGGCAGTGAGGAGCATTTTGTGTGATATTCACTGGCACAGGAACGGGGCATAATGAGGCGACCCTTTGCCGTGAAGTTGGAACCATGAATAACTAACTAGCTAACATCATGGATGAAACCTCATCTACTACAAATAAAGAATTCAACAAAAGCAAATGCAGATATAGAGCCAGAAGAAGATAAAGAAGGTAATGGATAGGCAACATCAAGAGAACCCTAAACAAACATAGAATACAACCAAGACAAGAGATCTGGTCTAGGTACCCCACAGCCCTATGCTTAACGGTAAGTTGATTTGAGTCAAGAACTTACATTGCGGCACTCAAGACATTCCCATATGCTCTGTCCTCATCTTCAACAGCCAATGAAGAGTTCCAGTACAAATGGTACCAGTAGCAGTCTGATTATGTGTCCATCTGGCTTTTCCTCAGAATCCTAAATGTCTGCCAGATCCTTTGGTCACTCCCTGCAGCACAAATCTCTCCAAGCCGTGATGATCTATCTGTTCTTCGGAACTATAAAAATGATCCCAAAGGGCCCTGACTACGTCTGCCTTACCATGCACTAACACCCCACGCTAAAAACAAGTATGGACCAGGAACAGAGACATCTCACACCTGGGACCTGACAACAGACCTACCATCAATCATGGCCTAACCAGAGATTCAAACCTTTCCTCAGGCTACAAGAGACCAGTAACCCAACTCCCTGGGCACCGCTGGTCAATAATCAATAACAATACATTAAAAGCAAACACCCTTTCAATTTAGTCAGAGGACAATAAAATAAAACAAACTATTAAGGCAAGTAATTACGTGAAATATTCCACTTTATACCACGTTTGCATAGTAATTCATTATCATGTTGTACATGATAAATCTGAAATAACAAATTGCTAACATTTCTTTCAATAACAATTTTTTCATGTGTTATAAATACAACATCAAAATATACCTTTCTTTACAAAAAACAATTAAGCGAGGGTGCTTCAAATTAAAATCTTAAAAGTGTGATAGAAATTACAATAACCATGCTGTTGTCTTGTAACCTGTCAATATTATTGTTAACGATGTCAAAAATGTTAACCAGTGACATGGTGCAGACAAACATGGTGACATCATAAGGACAGTTTAAAGATGGCCGCCTCACTTTTGACAAGCACTAAAGAGGATCAGCATTCTGTATCCATTTTTTTTTACTATTGAAGAGGTGAAACCTATAAAAATTCATCGATGAATGAAGGTCCAGTATGGTGATGCATGCCTGTGAGTGCACCAAGTGTACGAGTGGAGTAGGAAGTTTCAAAATGGCGCGACTTCTGTGACAGACTGTTCATGACCGGGCCAGGCACACAGAGTAGTGACCCCAGAGAATTTCTTCTACAGGAATCAAAGCACTTTTTCAGCACTGGAGGACTTGCACTGAACACAGTGGTGATTGCATCAAAACATAATACATTTGTTCTGTACTTTTTCAGAATATACTCTCTCTCTCCCTCTCCCACCCATACACACACACACACACATGTAAGGTTTTAATTTGCAGCCTCCTCGTTATTACAAAAAAGAAGACAGAAAATACCATGCTCGAACAAATTTCTCACATAAAATATGTGTTCAACAATGAGTATTTGAAAGCACTGAAAATATATGACATAAATATATAGTGATTATGCAAATGGGTTCAGACAAAATATCTAATGAAATTTAGTATTGTGCCTTCAATGTGCTTTTTCTTAGCCTAATCGCTTCTATCGTGTGGTGTATAGGTACTGATAAGTTTTTTGTGTGCTTTTGTTGACATATTTACATTATCACCACCATCATCAAGTGCTCCAATTGTTCCACTTGAATCAATACTCAACCCCAAGCTGAGTGAAACTAACAAGGAACTTCAAACACTCAGCTAATTCATCATGAGAACTTCATCATCATCCTGTGCCATGCCAATAAGGGTGGACTGTCATGTTTTGCCATCTCACACAATCACGATTGTGGTGGATCAGCTCTGTGTTCTTGTTTCGACCATGCCACGTGGTCAAGCTATCCAGATATTTACTTTTCTGTCTTCCCGTTCTTTTCCCCCTCAATCTTGCCAGTTTTCACCAAGTTTTCTAGTTTATTTTCTCCCATAACATGCCCCAAAATTCTTGACTGTCTACGTCTAATTTCTCTAATCAGTTTATGGTTTTCATTTGTTTCTTGTAGTTCTTTGTTAGATGTCTATGGGATCCTTAACATTCTACAAAGAAAACTGATCCCTGTAGCATCCAGTCACATAGAACAAAAATGCCAAACAAAACCCAGTTGGATTAAACAAAGTATGACTCATTTGTAGTTTTACAAATGTGCAATGCCTATGTGACTAAATGCCAAATAATTAGTGTGACTAGGCTGAAATATGTGTAAAAATCTGGCAAGTCAAGTTGACAATAGTCAGCAAGACATTTGTAAAATTTCTCTTGACCTGCATCACAAGCCTGTCTCTTTATTACAGTTTTGATTGTGTAGCCTATTTTACTATTTAATAAACTATACATTCTGCTTTCATTTGTCATATTTTAAAACTTAGTGGCAATGTTCATTGGAATCCACCACCATTGCTCTTTTCCAGCCAAAGATAAAGTAGCCAGCTCCTGCCCCTAAGATGATGGCCAAACATAGCCACACGTTGTACGTCATAAATACCAACATGAGGCAATATGAGATAAACACTTGAATTACGTGAAGTAGAGTTTGTAGGAAATGACTGCTTGTCAGCATACGACCCCTGAAATGGAAAGAAATGTAAAGAAGAGAATTATATTTGGCTGTGTCTAGAAATTAACTGATTCAGTGCCAAACAAACAAGTAGGTTTTGACCAAACATGGTTCACAATCAAATGAACAAGTATTATAAAGTACATAAAGCCACTCAGGTTGATGTGGATTATGTTAAATAATACAGATGTTTACACGACATATCGATGCACATTCTGTATAAATTTCATGCTTTTTGAATAACAGCTCCTGAATAAACACCCCTCGTAAATTCACCGAGCATTGAAATTGAGGAAGATACCACGAAACAAAACAAATAACATGATGACCCTATTATGGCAATATATCCCCTCTCTGTCCAGAAGGGAGGTCACATAAGGTGATATTGTATCCTCAAAGATTCTCTCAGTTTAAAATTACTGTGGTAGATAACTGAAATTACTGTGTGAATATGTGTACTGTATAATTCAGCTTGAAGGATTTATCTAATTTGTTTAGTTTATATTGCGTGATTTCTGCAGCATGTATCTGACGAGATACAGTGAAATATGCCAAGAAATAAATCATGCAATCTATTGTTTGTGTCTTCATTACTCAGATCTATTATCCTTCGGCACTGAATCAGTTAAAAACATAATTTTAAAATGTTATATAACAAGAAGAGGTTGGCATGGCTGAGAGGTTTAATACGCACAAACTTTGTCTCCTGGCGCCGGTGTAGGGAATTCATTCCACACAGCAGTCAATTGGACTGAGATGTTGACTTCTTGTTCAGACAGCAATGGCACACTACTGAACGTATAATTCCCCAGTAAATCACAAACGGACAATAGCTTTTTTTTAGCTGTTTACGATTTATTGACAAGTTTACGTTCAGTAATTTGCCATTGCTTTCTGAACAACCGGCACTCATACCTTTGTTTGGGAACCAAATCAAGGCGGTTTGCTTCCAAATCACTCGCAGTTGTTTTTCGAATGCGGCATGCAGGATTACGAATTGCGTTCTTAACTCTTTTGCAAAAGAGCTAGTCTATACTGTGTTTCAAACTGTGCTGCGCGTTAAACTATCTGGCCTGATATTTTAGTATGCTCAGACCAAACATATAAAATATAATAATGCATCATGTGTTGTTTGATAGATACAGACAATATTAATTTAGTTATTAATGCCCTTAGAGAGATGTCGGGAGCAGAGGACTTTGACACCAGTGAGTCCATATCGTTGTCCAGAATGAGAGACTAGGGAGTAAGAATTGGCACGGCTAGACATGAGAGGCACATCAGGAGAACAAGGGGCCTTGTCAACTAAACCAGAACTGGCACTATTAGCCACCAGACATGATGCATTTGTTGAGGGGAGGACCTGAGCACCTATGGACATGTCTGGCATGCAAGAGTGATACCCCAACAGATAACAAAGACAATAGCTGAAGACACATGCTATATTATTTGAGACAGAAAGAAATTATAGAAGATAACTGTTGACAGATTATTGGCGTACATGTAATCCTGCTTCTAACACTGGATTTATCAAAGATCCCTAGGAACCATTCCCTAGAGGAACATTCTCATCTGTCTTTCACAGACTTCCACTGTACAGCTACAACCTAAAACAACACTCACGTGATGGAAGGGTTCCTAATCTGCATGACCATCTGCTCCTGGCTGGAACCAGCAGGCAGTGTGTCCACCTGTGTAGACATTATGAGCTTTGTTAGCGAGGGAACGCTGAAGAACAATCTCCCGGAGGAACTTCAGACCTTCATACAGTACGGCAAAGAAGAAGACAACAAAGCAGGCTCCGATCATTCCTGCAAGTCATGAAGAAATTATCAGTAAATATATCAGGTCAGCATGGCTGATAGGTATAAGATGCTAGTGCATTTAACTTCCTGTGCGCAGTAAGCAAGGTAATATTTATTCCACACACCATCACTTAAATATTGACTTATCACCCGGAAAGAATTGCCAAACTACTAAACATAAAATTGTGCAGAAAACAAATCTAGGGTTGCTCGCAACAGTTTAGTTGAGTTGAGTGACCCTTTGCCGTGAAGTTGGAACCATGACTAGAAACTCCATCTGTTTCTTCTGTAGACAACAAAGTTCCCATAAACATGGTGGTAGAACAAGCAGCCTGATTAAACTGTTGTGGTATGTTGCAGTTCTCTGTGTTGCATCAGGTGTGTTGTTTTGACTGTCAAGATCCCTTGTCACTGTAGAACAACACTGCATATAATTATTCTGTGTAATATTACAAGCTGCCAGCTTGCTGGAGCACTTTAAAAAATCTGCCACAATAAGGATTTAAACATATGACCATCAGCCTGGCAGACCAACGTGGCATATCCGGTGCCAGGATCACACGTGTTTAGACCAATCGCACTCAACTGGTCATGTGGTCAAAATCTTGCAGGCCATCCTTACTTCCCAGAGTATTTTCTGGCATCAATTTTAAGTTGGGTTGACCTGGGAGCGAAAGTTAGTTTTCCAAAATAAGTTCACACGGTTACCTCTATAAATGCTCCAGGCAAAAACCAAAAACAGGGTCAAGGAAGCCCCGTAGCAAATAATGTCTCAGGTGTGAAGTGTTGGGCCTTCACATATTTTAGGATCATGGCATAATTTGGTGACTGGCTTCCCTTCCTCAACACCATTCCTTCCCAGACAAACCCCAGAAAAGTGAAATTTATCAGTGTCAATTTCACGAGGATGGTCCAGCCTATGTTTAAATCTAGTAGGAGAATAAATCCTGCCACTGCGAGGAATCAAACTCACACCACGGGCTTGGCAGGCGAGTTTACTAACCACTATACCACCATGGCTCTAATCAGGATAAAGAAGAGCTAATGGAAGAAGCAGAAAAATGTTGTACCTCCTGGAGTTTTCGTCAAACAGCTTTCAAATAGCACGTACTCTGTATAGCCATCATGAAAGTACATCTGAGGATAAAGTGCCATTCATTAGACAAATTATACATATTAAATGCAAAGGCAGTGGCACACTACTAACCGTTAACTTGTCAGGAAATTACAAACAGCCAATACATATATTCATTCAGTAGCATGTCCTTTGCAGAACCTCGCTCCCATAACAACATTCCGGAAAACCTCTCGGTCATAAGCAAGATGTCCCGCGTCCGATACACTGATCTGGAGATCATCCACCACAACCTGCACCCATCTTCTCTTTGGCCTTCCTCTTCCTCTCTGCACCCATCCAAGATATTCTTAGAACATGTCTATAATATTTATATTCAAAGGCATTTATGCGCTGTTCAGCTTGTTTAGTAAATGTCCAGGTCTCACAGGCGTATGTTGCAATGGTAAAAATGCATGCTCTTAAAAATCTAATTTTGTAGTTCTGTCTGTCCCACTCTACAATTTATACAGTTGTTTTAGTTTTTGAAGAGCAACAGATATTCGTCTTTTAATTTCTGTCATTGTGTCACCATTGTTGGTAATTAATGACCCAAGATATATGGTCTCTCTCCATAGAAAGGCAAGCTGCTTGCCAAAAGCATCACATAAAGAATGGCCTCCATAGCTCCAACGATAACCCCCAGAAGTCTCTCAGGAAAAACTGCACTTGTGCCCTGAATGATGCAGTCCGGGAAACGAACCCACGACCTCCAGAATGCCTGACAGATGGCTTATCATGTCACCAAGGAGACCCCATGAACAAATGTACACAACCCTAGTTGATTCTCTAGGTCAGTAGTTCTCAACCTTTTTTTTTTACCCATGCAACCTTTCACCATATTTTTCAGAAAGTCATCCCCCCCCCCCCCTTCTTCCTTTCGTATTTCCTCACTATAAATCTCCCCCCCCCCCTGCCCCTACATAGTATACGTAAAAATAGAAGCTAAATTTAATAACACATACCAGAACAAGTCTAGACGTCTACATAAAACATGATTTGTGTGTCTACTTACGTTATAAAACAAATTTCAGAACCGTAAAGTATGGAGGGAAATCAATATCAAGTAATCGGTTCTTGTATTATAAACGCGATCTTGAAATAATCTTAATTCCCCCCCCCCTCCCCCAGAAACCCTAACATTCTCCCCTGGGGGGGGGGGGGGGGGAATTCCCCACTGGTTGAGAACCACTGCTCTAGGTAATGTAACGTTCAGTAGTTTGCCAATGCTTTCTGAATGGGAAGTCCAGTTTAAGCCTAACTTAATGCCAGTGTAGGGAATTAACCCCCTTTCCTCACCATCAGCGCACCGGAAGTTTAAAAGCAAATACTCTTACCATTTTGGCCACGCCAACACCTTATATAAGGTGTTTGTAAAGTCTCACTACACTTTATGTGTAGAACAAATGTGAAAACAAAGTACATGTCATCAAAAAATATGCTCCACAGTACATCGTGAAGCAATATGCAGCAAATGGCTGTCATCTGCTGGCGTAATTCTCTGCACAGCAAACAGAATGGTGTTAACAATGAAAGAAAGAATTTGTTTCATTGAACAAGTGTTTCAAAATGGCGGTCGATACACATAGATGTTTGTCCAAAGATTTATAGCAAGATTTCCTGATAAACAACCTCCTCATCGCATTACGGTTAGAAATTTGTTGAATAAATTAAAATGAATACTTCATTGGTACTTTCTAACTTCCTCAAAACAGCGTTAGACGATAGCATTGACTATTTTAACTGATTTAATGAATAGTTTAGCATATTTTTTATGACGTCATGTATTTTTCAAAATTGTTCTACATACAAAGTGTAGTGAGACTTTACAAAATAACTGTATAAATAAGCACACTAAAACAAAAGCCATACCTTCATGTCCATATCCATGGATCCATGACCCCCGGACCCATGGTCGTGGCGCATCTCTGTGGTTGTCTGCATGGCGTGGTTGGAATGATCCATCGTAGGATGGTCGTGACTGTGGTCCATTCCCGAGTGGTCATGATTCGGATCCATAATACAAGACCTGGCTATGAGGGTTTCACTGTTACACGCTTGCACTGAGGTCTTTGTTTCTCAGAATTATTTTAAGATGGTCAGGCCTGTTAAAACACAAGTGGAATGTGTTGGAATAGAACGTCAGTAAAAGACATCAAAATACATTATAAAATGCTTGAACAAGTTGGAAGTTTCTCCAGTCCTGGACATGTAATAACGGGTGATGGCAGAAGTGAAATAGAGATCCAAAAGAGACTTGTAATTGCCAAAAATATTGTCAAAACCATGAAAAAAAATATTAACAATTACAGAGATTCTGTAACAGATATTGTAAAACATAAACTGTCATTACTGCCTAAAGTACCTTGCGGCGTAAGACAAGGGGATCTTGAGCATGAGGAATTAAGGCCATCACGCCAAGGCAGATGCCACGAACTGTGCAGGTTAGGGTTGTTCCCCCCCCCCCCCATATAAAAAATCCACCACCTTAATGAGGATTCAAACCCGGGTCTGCTGAATAGAAGCCCTGCGCTCTATCTATTTGGTCAGATGCTCCTCAATCAATCAATCATGTGCCATGCCAGAAAGCGTGGGCGGTCATGACTCGCCATTTCACTCGATCACCAGTGTCGTGGATCAGCTCAGTGTTCCTGTCTCGTCCATGCCATGTGGCCAAGCCATCCAGGTATTTTCCTCTCGGTCTTCCTCTTGGTCTGTTCCCCTCAATCTTGCCAGTTGTCACTAAGTTCGATCGGTCTTTAAGCGAATCATGATATACTAGGCACTTTTAAAGAGGTAGTTTGCCGTTGCTTTCCTCTATGGCAGTGACCTTACTGGTTGGAGACCACAGCCATTGACTCAAGACGAGTTCCTTTGCCTGCCGTTGTGTAACTCGAGGCCATGACCCACAAATATCTGTCGGCTGCCCTCAAAATTACATCCCCCACCTGCCTTCCGTGACTTCTTTTGAAAACTTCCAATAAAAGGAACACAATATGACATCACATAATCCACAGGGAAACACTATTCACAGGGAATCCAAAGGAAATCACACGAAATCCAATGAAAAACACTAAATAGCGTCCCTCCGAAAAGTAACGCTTCATCTTGTCGCCATTGTACCGGAAGTATCTCCTCATAAGATAAATAACAAGTTAAAGATACATAATACGTTCAAGATAAAAAACATTTTAAAAGATAAATAACACGTTAAAGATAAATAACATATTAAAGATTAAATAACATATTACAGATAAATAACATATTAAAGATTTTTAAAAACATGTTAAAGATAAATAATGTGTCAAACGCTTTATATTTCCAACACTACCATCAAGCACAGAACCTAGACAATGTACAAGCAATTGGAAGTCACACTGAAGACCTAGAGATGTGGATATACAGAAGAATGTGACATATTTCATGGAAACAATAACAATCCAATTCATCACACAAGTCATTCTTCATTCAAATTCTTCATGTGTATTAGTTGGAAATGCATAAAGGTCAAGGTAGTTCCATGGTAGATACAGCTGCAGAGACATGAAGATTCAGTCTCGACATAAACCACATCACAGCTTAAATGAGGTGGGCTGTTTTCTTACTCATTACCTTTTCTTCTAAATGTTACCCAGTACTAGAATAGTTCGACCACAGGCACCCACTGGCCGGGAGAAGAATCCTGCAACCGTTGGGGTTTGAATCCACACCACTGTCTCAGTAAGCAAGTGAATTAATCACCAATACCAACATGTGTGATAAACCATTAACCAACGTTACATTTGACAAATACAGGCCCAATCAAGTGATCACAATAGACTATTATCACAGGGCAGCCGGCTCGGTGGTCATCTGTTCAAATCGCTATCAAGGCAGGGATTTATTTAAGTGACCTGGTCGGCCAGTTTAAATGGTAAATGGTTACCAGATCATTTTCTGAAAAGTCAAGACGGCCGGCACAATACTGACCACATCAGCCATCCAGTGCTGATTGGTCTATACAACATATAGAGCCAGCAACATATGCCTAGTTGGGGGCTGCGTGGTCTCGAGGTATGGTATCCGCCTCGAGTGCTGGAAGTCCTGGGTTCAGGCCCCGGTGAGAACCGTGGATTTTTTTTTCCACATGAACTTATAGTAATAAAATGTCCCCTGGTCTCTGGGTAGTGAGATCGGACACCCGTGTGTATTGTTGGGCACGTAAAAAATCCCTTGGCAGTTGGAAATTGAAAAAGAGTAGCCTAGCGGCGCTGCCCGGGCAAAATTTCGAGTTGAAAATCTACCCAAAGTATTTCAGGATCCTCGCCGGTGCTAAGGAGTTCATGCACTGAGCTGAGTTTCTCCAGACTCAGGTTTGAGTTAGGAGGAGAACGGAGCACTTATGGGTTACACCTGTGTGCCGTGATGTTGATCCATCGACTAAACTAAACTATGCCTAATACCTGCAGGCATGGAAAAGGACCCATTACTGATTATGATCACTGCAAGCCAGAAAATACTGGCTGTTCTGGTCGCAGAATGTCCAGACGTATCTGGAGACTAATCACCACAGTCCAGTGCTGGTTCGCCAGTCTGGTTATGTCCAGCACCAAACCTTCAACTCCCAGCACCTCCCTGTGTGACCCCAATGTCCCACCTCCCTGTGTGACCCCAATTTCCCACCCCCCTGCATGACCCCAATGTCCCACCTCCCTGTGTGACCCCAATGTCCCACCTCCCTGCGTGACCCCAATTTCCCACCCCCCTGCATGACCCCAATGTCCCACCTCCCTGTGTGACCCCAATGTCCCACCTCCCTGCGTGACCCCAATGTCCCACTTCTATGCGCGACCCCAATGTTCCACCTCCCTGCGCGTCCCAAATGTCCCACATCCCGAATAAGGCTACTGCCTCGCCCGTGTAACCAGGCCAGCATGACCGAATGCATAAGAGAGCCTCGATCTTAAACACCAAGTGTGTTGATGCCGAAGTATTCAACCCCTACATCAGTCAGTTTACCACAGAGGAAAGGTAAGACTTATGTTGTTGCCGAGGTTCAACCCCTACACCTGCCAGTTGGAGTAAAATGCTGACTTCTCGTCCTTGGCTTCGGGAAGTAAATTACAAGTACCTCTGAAGTCGACTGATGACGAGGGACACGAGAAATAGGGGAAGCTAATCCACACACACAAATCAGTCCAGCGCACTAGAAGTAGTAGGTGGGGGGACGAATGTAAGGACAATCAGTCAGTAGCTTCACCAAGATATTTAATGACACTCATGACGTCTAGCTTTGCTGATCCGGCAGCTTCTGCAGCCTGTCTTGTTCCAGATGTAGAAGTGTTACCGTTCCTCTGGAGTAAACCAGGCAGGCCGAGAGAGGGATCGTGCTGTTTGGATGTCATGGACCAATGGGGGTGACTCTAAAGCTCACATTCTTATCAACTCTTAACACGGTTGAAAGGGCAGAATGCCATTGAGAAAAGCAAGTTTTCTACCGGGTCAGGAGAGAAAGGTCTCTCCTAAACCCGTCACTTGGGGGATGACCGTGGTCGAAGTTAGACCGGGTCAGACTCGTAGTAGGCTATGGTCAATGTGTAGAGTGCCGCCGCACATACCATAGTTTTAGTTATTGTTAATATGTATTTATTTATTAATATGTATTACTGAGACCAAAGAGAATCTACACAGCTAAACACAAATCTAGCCTCAGGATTAACATTATTAACACTCACGATCCTGAAAAGTGCTTTCAGTTTCAACAGCAACTTGAAGACGCTTTCACTGATACACCAGAAAATTGTACAGTAAATGAAAAGTGGGGTCAAATTAAGGAAACTCTTTATAAAACTGCCGTAGGGGTTTACGGCACTGTGGATCATAAGAGGCAGGACTGGTTTGCGGCCAACAGCGAGACTCTGCAGCCTTTGATTGATAAGAAGAAGAAAGCTCTCTTAAGAAACAAGGAAAGACCAACGCATAACACTCTGAGTGAGCTAAGGCAAGCTAGGAAGGATGTGCAAAAGGCTGCCAGGCAGTGTGCAAATGATTATTGGATCAAGTTATGTGAGTCCATTCAAATCGCAAGTGATAAGGGAGACATAAGAAGCATGTATGAAGGAATAAAGAAAGCCTGCGGTCCAGTGATCAAAAGAAGTGCACCGCTGAAAACCTTGACTGGAGAAATCATCACTGATAAGAAACAGCAGATGGACAGATGGGTAGAGCACTATTTGGAGCTTTACTCAAGTGAGACCAAACTAGCGGATGATGCCCTCAACGCCATAGAGGCTCTACCAACTCTTGACCACCTGGACACACTTCCCACCATAACAGAAGTTAAGTGTGCTATAAATGAACTTGCATCTGGCAAGGCTCCAGGTAAGGATGGGATTCCAATAGAGGTTATCAGGAGTGGGCAAGACACACTCACTATACAGATCCACCAGCTAATAGAGCTATGCTGGCGTGAAGGACAAGTCCCACAAGATTTCAAAGATTCAAGCATCATAACACTGTACAAGAACAAGGGCGATCGGAGCGACTGCAACAACTATAGGGGTATCTCACTTCTGTGTATTGTTGGAAAAGTATTTGCCAGAATTGTTCTGCGCAGACTTCAAGTCCTAGGAGATCAAGTCTACCCCGAATCACAGTGTGGCTTTCGACAGAACCGGTCTACCACTGATATGATATTCTCATTGCGACAAATGCAAGAAAAATGCCGTGAACAGAATCAACCACTGTTTATTGCCTTCATCGATCTCACAAAGGCATTTGATTTGGTCAGTCGTGAGGGTCTGTTCAAGGCACTAAAGAAGATTGGCTGCCCACCAACTCTTCTGTCCATTGTGGAATCGTTCCACACAGGCATGAAGGGTATAATCAAGTTTGATGGTGCAACTTCTGAAGAATTTGAAATCAAGAGTGGAGTTAAGCAAGGTTGTGTACTAGCTCCCACCCTCTTTGGAATATACTTTTCACTTCTACTGAAATATGCATTTCATGATCAGGATGGTGGTATATACATTCACTCACGCTCAGATGGCGGCCTCTACAATGCTCAGAGATTGAAGGCTAAGACCAAAATTAGGAGGGTACTGATCAGAGAGTTGCTTTTTGCAGATGATGCTGCAGTTATGACCCACTCTGAGGAAGAATTGCAATGTCTACTATCTGCATTCTCCAATGCTTGTTCTGAATTTGGTTTAACAATTAGCAAAAAGAAGACACAGATTATGTCACAAGGTGCACATGGGGTACCATCAATCTTTATTGACGACGCCGAACTAGAGATAGTAGACCATTTTACATATCTAGGATCAGTGGTAAATAGCAAATTATCCCTAGATCAGGAAATCAACATCCGGATTGGTAAGGCAGCAACAACAATGAACAGGTTAAGAAAAAGAGTCTGGGAGAACAGGAAGCTTACTGCAAAAACAAAAGTCCTTGTCTATCAAGCCTGTGTCCTTAGTACTCTTCTCTATGGCAGTGAAACCTGGACAACTTACTCACACCAAGAGAACAACTTAAACAGCTTTCATATGCGGTGTCTGCGAAGAATTCTTGGTATTAAGTGGCAAGACAAAATCACAAATACTGAAGTATTGGAAAGATCAGGTTGTGTGACAGTTTATTCCATGCTCAGTCTTCGTAGACTTAGATGGGTAGGACATCTTAGGAGGATGGATGATGGTAGAATACCAAAGGATATCTTTTTTGGTGAATTACAGATGGGTAAGAGATCTCAGGGTCGGCCTCTACTATGATACAAAGATGTGTGTAAGCGGGACATGATTGATACAGGCATTGATAATGCACATTGGGAGCAAGTCGCCGCTGAACGTGTTGCATGGAGGGCAAATATCAGAAATGGAATAAAGTCAAAGGAGAAAATTATTGCAGAAAAGTCACACACCAAGCGTTTGAGACGTAAGATGGTGCATGATGGTGGAAATGACCACGTGTTCACATGCACCCACTGTGAACGGACATTTACAGCGCAAATTGGCCTTATCAGTCACACTCGCTACCGCCATGGGTAATAGTTATTATGACTTTTTAAAGCACAAACTATCGTCTGTCAAGACGGCAAGGTGCCAATGATAATATGTATTTTAACAGAGATTATGTGAAACATTGTAAAAGTGTCAGTGCGAGAATAGACGATTTAAAACTACTCGGCGCCATGTTGATTTTCTGCAATTAATGTGTCACGCTGCGGTTCTGGAATGACAGATGGAAGAATGTGAAAGTTAGAACCAGAACAGTCTAGTTAAAGATACATACTAAAGTCAAGTGCTACTTCTGACAACGTAAAGTATAGTTTAACAACCAGTCATAATGTACTCATGACAACTGGAGGACACACCGTGTCGGCGCCATATCATGCCTAAACCCATATAACAGGCCATGGTACTTCCACTCAAGGCGTTAGAGCTGACATCTTACAGTGGCGTTAACCACAGCTAACTCATTGTACCACCCAGCAGTTATCATCGGAACCCACGATACTGACCAATCATTATCACCCACGACTAACACCATTATCTACCCTTGGCATTGGGCAACACATGTTTTCTGTAATTCAGCCCAGGATTTGTGCTATGAAGAAGAGGTATAGCTCCATCCAGTCTAGTTGTGGTTATTATGCCCTTTTTTATGCATAATGTATTAAACTATCACCTGCTCCGAGGTTACGAGCGCAGTTCGTAATCCCGCATATCGCGTTCAAAACACAGCTGCGGACGATTTGGCAACAGACCGCATTGAGTTGGGTTTTTACGAAAATGTCATGAGTGCCGGTCGTTCAGGAAGCAATGACAAACTACTGAACGTAAACTTGTCAAGAGATAACAAACAGCAAAAATAAAATGCTGGAGTTGATTGCTACGTCCTGTAAAGGGTATGCAATTAACTTTTTAATAAAATATCGACTGGCAAGATGGTCAGGTGCCAGTGAGCGATGTCTGCTCGGCGCACTGATGGATCCTTCACAACAGCCACACAGCCAGACAAAACCGTTTCCTTTCCTTTGACTCCGGCATGATCTAATACAAAAACAAAATGCCTTAACCCCGGTGTTATGTTATGTTCGACTCAAACCGATCAAATAACAAGGAGTCAATGGATAGAGGTAACTCGATACAAGAATCAAAACCAAAGACAAGAAGTTATCGTGTTACGAAAACGTAGGTTGAAGTTCAGCCTGTGGCACAGCCAGCGGTGTCCCGTATGTACAGCGATCCCAGTTTACTTTCCCCCTGGCTACACTTTCTTTTCTGTGGCAACATACGGACTTAAACCATGGCCCATTTCACAAGCTATAATGAAGGTCAGCATGGCCGAATGGGTAAAAGCTCTCGTTTTTTAAAATGTGCTGATGCAGAGGTAGCGGGTTTAACCCCTACACCGGTCAGCTGGACTAAAATGTTGACTTCTCGTCCTTGACTTAGGAACGTAAGTCACAAGTACCTCTAAAGTCGGAGTAGGTTCGCCTGATGATGAAGGAAACTGGTAATAGGGAAAGCTAATCCACACGCAAAAATCAGCCCAGTGCACTAGAAGTAATAGCATGTGTATGGACTACGCTTGAGTTCAAAGCGAACGAACGTTTTTTTTTTATTACAAAAGAAAAACAAACAATAATAAAATTATGAAGGCTTTTGAACTGAAATGTTACGAAACATTCTTAGAATACCGTGCAAGAAGAAGAAAACTCCCGAACTTAAATGTTACAGAAACATTCTCAGAATACCGTGGATGAAGACAAAACGGATCGTTATATAAGGTGTCTACATCCACTTTGTCGTTTGTTGTACCCAAAATATTTTAGTTTCCTAAACACATGCTGTTTATGCGCCGGTGTTATTCGGCGCTTAACACAGTAGTAAAGGAAGGCTTGTTTTCATTGAATACATAATTATCCGATGACTTGTGGATATTGTGAATTATCTTTGTTGTGGGTATGTTGTGATTATCTCTGTTGTGTGTGTGTGTGTGTGTGTGTGTGTGTGTGTGCGTGCGTATGTGTGTCTTTGTTGTGGTTGTGTGTTTTTGTTGTGGTTATCACTGTGGTGGGTGTGTCTCTATTTTGAGTCTATGCGCCAAATGGAACAGATTGAAAGGTCGTGTTGTTTGCTCTACTTGCTAACGTAGAAAGAAAGAAAGAAAGAAAGAAAGAAAGAAATAAGGAAGGAAGGAAGGGCGGAAGGAAGGAAGGTCCACTTTTGATGTTAGTAGGGACACTGTTTATGACACTGTTTGGTAGCAATATATGTCAACTCAGCAGTGAAAACTACATGCAACTTATCACAATAAAGCATTAACAACATCAAACGAATGTCTGGGAGGTCATGAAACCAACGATTTCCAACCCTCCTTGCTCCCGCCACCCTTGTTCCCTATCCTCCTCGCCCAAACCCCACTTACACCAGATAACGACAGTGGCAAGCGGAACTGTCGTTGCAGTGTACTTTTCCCCCTAGACACCGCACGCTATTGCCACGACCGTGTGCCCCGAATTCTCCTGTCTCCAGATTGTCCCCTGGGACACTTTGTTTACACACTTGCACAAATCCTTGCATATATAGACGTGTGCGTGTGTGTGCATGCCGATCCTTCACTTGATACTTACTGCCAGTGGTTCCCACATTATACGGCCTCAGAGGCTGCCAAGTGTCACGGGAGCATGAACTATTTCTGTCTCGAGCAGTTGTTATAATTATTTCTATACCAAAAAACCACTGAGCAGCTAAGACAGCGCATAAACAAATTCACAAGAAATTGCTTGACAATTGCTCATACAATTAGAAGAAAGAAGTACAGATAAGAGGAAAGCACTAGACAAAAAACATTGAAAGCTATGGCACCACATTGCGATTCGAACCTGTCGCCTCCAATTGACAACAGCGCTTCGGGTGCCGCTGTGGCTGTGCGTGGAAGAACACTTTGTTCCTACAGACAGTGATGTATTATATGGTTCCCACTACTGTACTTTGTTTCTTGTTTAGTCAGTGCCAACCAATTCATGCGAACTTACCTCTATTGTTGTTCAACCCCCCCCCCCCCCCCCCTTTTGTGTGTGTGTTTGTTTTGGGGCGTTCGCTTGCTTTGAATTCAAGCTAATAAACACGCTACTACTTCTAATGCACTGGGCTGATTTTTGCGTGTATATTCAATCAATCAATCATGTGCCATGCCGAAAAGCGTGGGCGGTCATGACTCGCCATTTCACTTGATTACCAAAGTCGTGGATCAGCTCAGTGTTCCTGTCTCGTCCATGCCACGTGGCCAAGCCATCCAGGTATTTTCCTCTCGGTCTTCCTCTTGGTCTGTTCCCTTCGATCTTGCCAGCTGTCACTAAGTTCTCCAATCCATTTCTTCTCATAACATGTTCAAAATAATTTTGACTGTCTACGTCTAATTTCTCTAATCAGTTTACGATGTTCATTTGCCTCCTATAGCACATGGTCATTGGTTTCTCTGTCTGTCCATGGTATTCTATGCATTTTCCTCAGAAACCACATTTCCACAGTCATCAAATGTTTTTTATATTAGCTTTTCCTATTACCAGTGTCCCTTGCCATCAGACGAACCCATCCCGACTAATTTACGCTCCCAAGTCAAGGACGAAAAGTCAGCATTTTAGTCCAAATTGCGGTGTAGGGGTTGAACCCGCTACCTCAACATCAGCCCACAGCAAGTTTAAGCGCGAGCTCTCTATCTGTTCGGCCATGGTAACCTCCTGACATCGCCATGACTTCGATCTTTCTATTACCCAAGCTAAGGCCTCTTTGACAAGAAACAACATATCTACACGTGCCGCCAACGGTTGCAACCGTCTAGATAACCCGGCTAAACATTTGACTTTACACCGCTGGGGGTTACCTATAACATGTAATTTAGAGGGTTCACTTTTATAAATTTAAGTACACCAAAACTGAATGTCAGGCGGGCTTGCGGATATCAATCAGGTGTTTAGAACAGTCACATTTTGTGTGCACGACACGGGGTTAAATACACTTTAAAACTTAGTGACAACGGGAAAGCTTGATAGGAAAAAGAGCAACGGGAAGACAGAGAGATAACTACTTGGATTCATGGCAACATGAACACAAACCCGACCCGAGACTGTTGATCGTATGAGATGGGGAACTGTGACTGCCCACGCTTGTCCGCATGGAACGTGATGATAATGATATCAGCTCTTTACTTTCCGCGCAGCCTTGCAATACCTGGGCAAAAGATCTGAACAAGTTATCGAGTGTTTTCTGAGAGCTGTCTTGAAAGGAACGCGATGAGAAATGAAACTGGCCATCATAGCTCATGTGTCAGGACCTAGAATAACACTTCAGACTCCCATGGCTGTGTCTCTGTGGGACAACTACTGCATTTAACCCATAAAAGAATATTTACCATGTACGATAAATTACAGATGGTTAAAAGGTCTCGGGGTCGGCCTCTACTACAATACAAAGATGTGTGTAAGTGGGGCATGATTGATACAGTTATTGGTATTACACCTTGGGAGCATGCTGCCAGTGATCGTGTTGAGTGGAGGGCAAAGATCAAAAATAGATGACAGATACAGTTTAAAATTATTGCAGACATGTCACACACTAAGTGTGTGAGACGTCAGATGGTGCGTGGTGGTGGAAATGACCATGTGAGCACATGCATCCAGTGTGGACGAACATTTACAGCGCGAATTGGTCTGATCAGTCACATTCACTACCGCCATGGCTTGTAGTTATTATGTCTTTTTTGAATCACAATGTAATAAACAACTATCGGCTGTCAAGACGACAAGGTGCCGGTAATATGCTTCTGGTATGTACACAACGGATCCTCTGAGGCGCCACGGATTTTGTGCACTATGCTAAAATGCTCCTCGGGTGATGCATGAGAAGCAATCAGAACACTAATGGAAGCACCCTTGTGCAATAAAACAACCATGTATCAGTACATGATCACCACCCAGTGACATGTTCTGTGTAAAACTTTGTCCCAACTTA
>JACEFZ010008491.1:0-2500 GCA_014155875.1 Cepaea nemoralis
CCCCGGGGGGACATTCCTTTGATGTTTTGCTTAACAACTAGTGATTTCTCGCTAAAAAAAGTTATGTTTACGGTAATGGGGACCTGCAAATTCAGATGACAAACAAAGGCGTTTCCGGATTCGTATCGGAGTGGGTGCAATGAAAGAAGTAGCTTACAATGGACAGGATCGGCTGCATTGCACAGGGTTTTTATCCCATATGGCTCAGTTTCTTTCCACAGCGCGGAGAGCGTCGCACAAAGCACGAACTCCGTAGCGCCAGCGACGACCCTCGGTAGTGTCCGAAAAAAAAAATGCACTCTTGAAATGAAGGACGCGTCCCGGAATCGAACATACAACCTTCAATCCATCCTTTCTCCAATAGTCCTCTTCCTCTTTCAACACATGGTCCTGATGTTTTTTCCAGTAACTTTTATCAATATTTAATACCGCGGACAGACAGACAGACAGACAGACAGACAGACAGACAGACAGACAGACAGACAGACAGACAGACAGACAGACAGAAAGAAAGACAGACAGACAGGCAGACAGAAAGGTAGGTAGGTAGGTAGGTAGGTAGGCAGAAAGGTAGGTAGGTGGGTGGGTGGGTGGATGGCTGGCTGGCTGGCTGGCTGGCTGGCTGGCTGGCTGACTGGGAGGGTGGGTGGGTCGGTCGGTCGGCCGGCCGGCCGGCCGGCAGGCAGGCAGGCAGGCAGGCAGGTAGGCAGACAGATAGATAGATATATAGATAGATAGATAGATAGATAGATAGATAGATAGATAGATAGATAGATAGATAGATAGATAGATAGATAGATAGATAGATAGATAAGCAGGCAGGCAGGCAGGCGGGCGGGCAGGTAGGCAGATAGGCAGATAGATAGATAGATATATAGATAGATAGATAGATAGATAGATAGATAGATAGATAGATAGATAGAAGATAGATAGATAGATAGATAAGCAGGCAGGCAGGCAGGCGGGTGGGCAGGCAGGCAGGCAGACATATAGATAGATAGTTAGATAGATAGATAGATAGATAGATAGATAGATAGATAGATAGATAGATAGATAGATAGATAGATAGATAGATAGATAGATAGATAGATAGATAGATAGACAGATAAGCAGGCAGGCAGGCAGGCAGGCGGGCGGGCAGGCAGGCAGGTAGGCAGATAGATAGATAGATAGATAGATAGATAGATAGATAGATAGATAGATAGATAGATAGATAGATAGATAGATAGATAGATAGATAGATAAGCAGGCAGGCAGGCGGGCGGGCGGGCGGACGGACGGGCTGGCGGGCAGACAGACAGACAGACAGATAGATAGATAGATAGATAGATAGATAGATAGATAGATAGATAGATAGATAGATTGATAGATAGATAGATAGATAGATAGATAGATAGATACATAGATAGATAGATACATAGATAGATAGATAGATAGAACGAACAAACGAACAGACTTTATTTTCAAAGGGTAACAAATTGGGCACGCAGGCCCTTCTTACATTCGGCCCTTCCACTCACTCAGCTTTCTTTCATCAACAGTAAATAGGAAAAAAACATTGTCACATGAATTTTGTAAACATAATCAATGCATATTACTATGTTATGAGACACATCCACCACCCACCCACACATCCCCCATTCACTCCAACTCCCCCACCCAACCACACACATAACCCACACCCGCTTATACAGGCGTCGTCGAAGACGCCGCATTCCCTCTGCAGTGTTTAACATCACTCAGGGTTGCGCTTTGTTATGTTGCCTGGCGTTGGCACAGACAACGCGTCGCAACCTCAGATGTGAGACTTTGACACCCACCCACCAACACATCCCCCATTCACAAACACACACCTCCCATCCACGCACACACAACCCACACACACATCCCCAACTCATACACTCATCCCCAGACACACGTACTTATCCCTCAACCACTAACACCCACACATCCCTTACCCACTCATCAACACATACATCTCCTATCTACCCACCCAAACTCACACACCCCAACCACCCATCTAAGCACACATCCCCACCCTCACACACATCCTTCACCCACCCGAAAACCCAACCACACCTTCACCCACCCACACACATATCATTTATCCACAACCAGCTCCCCTCCCACACAACACCACACCCACACACATCCCAAAGACACATCCCTCACCCACACACACATCTCCCCACACATCTCCTACCCATCCACACATCCCCCAACTACAATCACCCTCACTACCCACACATACATCCTCCATCCAGCCACACACCCCCACCCTGCCAGACATATCCCCCACCCACACACACATATCTCCAAATTTATCACCCACACCAATCATGCACCCCTCCCCAACCCACATACATCCCCCACACATATTTCACCCACACACGCTCCCCACCCATCCACCCAAACATCCCACACCCATACACATCCCTCACCCACACCCCCAAACCCACAACCACCCCCACCTGCACACATCTCCCACCCACCACATATC
>JACEFZ010008491.1:10000-49937 GCA_014155875.1 Cepaea nemoralis
ACTCTATCCATCATTGTAGTGAAACAGTCATACCAATTGTACCCAGCACACGGATTCCGATATAGGTATCCAATTAGAAACGGTTGCTGACTGGCTGGCGTCACCTCTAACCAAACACATTCTATCTCTACTGACTCGAGATCACTTCTACGGGAACAGTTGAGAGAATTTGAAATGTATACAGCAATACCTGTCTCTAAGTTTTGATTTGCGCCTCTTCGAATTACTTTAAACCCCTTAAGAGTGATTTCAGAGTCGGATATTTTGTCGTTGAGACGACTTTCTGTGATTCCAAACACATGGAATTGTTTGCACAGTATTACCGAAAGCTCAGGTAATTTATTGAGCAAATGATAGATGTTGAGATGGCCTATATGTAGGCCATATTTGTGAAGCCACTGATCGTGATTTTCGAACATTGCACGATGAAAGAATGATGTCGCTTGCGGTAGAAATTTTCAGAGTTTTTGAAACTTTATTTAGTAGTAGTTAAGACTATTAGATGGGGTAGGAAATGTCTGTGCTGGAGTGACATCATGAAAGCTTGATGCAGGGCTGCAGGATTGTATTGCATTAGCTGTTGAAGTTGGCGGTTCCACTGATAGGAGTGTAGATTACCATCCAACGAGGGACCACTGCTATGAGAGTTACTGGAAGTGCCTACATTAGAAGCATACATCGGGGGCACAGCAACATTCTTTAACGGTGTCCCATTTGACATAATAGGGGGAGGCTGCTTTATGGTCAAGGGAGGAAACAAACCATCATAGTTAGCAACACTGGGATTGGAGCATGGGTTGCTATCCACGGCATTGTATTCCTGGGGTTTAGGCAATGGTGGTGCAGGAAGAGAAGGAGCGTTTTCTGAACACTTAGAGGTGGCTGTCGCCGGGGGTGAAGTTCGGGTTACTCTGTAACTGGTGCTGGTTGTTGTGCACGTTTGGGATATTTTATGTTCTTCGCTAGTATACTACTTTCTAGCTTGGAACAATATATTTGATCCCTGTATAGGTTTTTTCTTAGGAGCCCCGGTCGACGAAGTAAAGGACGGGGTGTTATTAATGAAACTAATGGCATTGTCTTTACAAAATTTATACATAGTTAGATTGGCAGCATCGGCAGTCCGACGCTGGAATCCATAACATGGTGGAATGATGGATAAAATGAACATAGATGAGTTAGGAAATTTATTTCGTAACATAACCTCCAGCGTAGATAGTTGTGAGGTGCTTATGATGTTATTATCCATTATGTCATTGACACCAATATGGACTGTCGCTTTTTTAATTCTCTCATTCACTTGGAATTTTCGCAGTGTAGCGGTAAGCCTATCAATGTCAGCGCCTGGTAGAGGGAAGATTGAAGTTGACTCGCTGTCAGAAGATGACATGCGATCACTATAGATTCCCTTTAGCAGGGAGTCTCCAATGATAACATGAGTTGCACTGTCATCAATTGTAAGGTCACGCTGCTGGCGTGTCCGCTTGGGCTGTTGTTGCCACTGACCACTGTGGTCTTTCTTGTGTTCTTGATTATTATAGCTTGCTTACGTTGGTTGTTGATGCCCAGTAGTGGTAACAATTGAACTTTGTGATTCCTGGTCTGCTGCTGGAGAGTCTACACTTAAGGCCTGGAACCTGTTGCTGATATTCACATCAATGGGGTAGATGGATGGTGTGCGTTCTATAGGTTTAGAAGTCGTTTAGTTTATTGTAGAAACTGTCTGTATGTTATTATGCGACGAACATTCACTTGTAGCACACGCATCTACAACACCAAGGGTAGTTTCTGTCTGTGCACGTTTATTAAATGACTATGCACTTTTTAGTTCTAAAGCATGTATGGATGCTTTGAAAGTTTCCTTCTCTTGTCCAAGGAGGCGGATTTCTTCTCGAAGAAGAAGGTTTTCGTTTTTAAGCACAGCAATAATATTAGTGGTGTTGCTGGTAATAAAATGTTTTAACCTCATCTCCAAAGCCTAAATACGTTCACGACAATCATTGTGGCTCTGTGGTTCGGCCGATGAAAGAGTGCTTGAATGTGATGTGCTGGTTTGATTAGATTGAGCTGGTGAATTCTGTTGTATGTCCAGCTGGAATTCAGTGTCTGATTGTTCACCAGACAACACGATTGAGCTGGCGTGCTCGTCAAAATTTGTCCCGTCTTGCTTTTGTTTACATTGTGCCGCCTGGACACAGTTGATGACCGCAAGTTGGAGGACATTTTGGCAACATAGGCAGCTCGATAAGGCAAGGAATAAAATAATATTGCAGGCTTTTCTGTAGGTCGTGCGTGACGTTTAACTTGCTAGCCATGCATGGTTAATTCTCACGTTGTCGTAAATCGATAATTGGTAAAATTCAAAAATGGGTGATATTACCGTCACGATTCACAAAGAAATCCTCATGTAACTAAATACACATTCACATAAAGTTGACATTTTGAGTTGTATGTAAATCCAGCTTTAAACGAACAAAATGATGGAGTAAATATACGCGCAGACCTTATCTAGATAGATAGATAGATAGATAGATAGATAGATAGATAGATAGATAGATAGATAGATAGATAGATAGATGGATGGATGGGTGGGTGGGTGGGTGGGTGGGTGGGTGGATGGATGGATGGATGGCTGGCTGGCTGGCTGGCTGGCTAGCTAGCTAGCTAGCTAGCTAGATAGATAGATAGATAGATAGATAGATAGATAGATAGATAGATAGATAGATAGATAGATAGATAGATAGATAGATAGATAGGATAGATAGACAGACAGACAGACAGACAGACAGACAGACAGACAGACAGACAGACAGACAGACAGACAGACAGACAGACAGACAGACAGACAGACAGACAGACAGACAGACAGACAGACAGACAGACAGACAGACAGACAGACAGATAGATAGATAGATAGATAGATAGATAGATAGATAGATCCCCACCAGAAGCCGGGCCTTGTCAGCTAGTTTATTTATATAATCACGTTTCATGGAAGAACCCCCATTTGGAGACACCTCTGAATCTTCGCGCTGTTTGTTTCAAAACGGAAATCACGTGAACATTTCAAAAGATGCCCGGAAGTCTCTTGGTGAAGCTGTAATACTGTTAAAATCATGGAGGTAATCTCTATGCCGTAATTAATATACTGCATATAAACTAACTTTGAAATCTGCTGTAAAATCTCCAGAACAAAAATTTTTTTGTTGGGTGGACATAATGATAAGGTTATATCCTAAATCTCATCATTTTCCCTCAGTTGGTTAATGAGATATTGAATTTTATATTGAGGCAACAAAAAAATACACACTATAAGTGTATTTGATAAGCATGTTCCATTCAAGGAAGTTCGTGTTAAACATCACACTAAGCCCCCGTTGATCACACAGGAGGTATTTGAACTTATGAGAGACCAGGACAGGGCACATACAAGTAGAGATCAAACTATGTACCGTAGTCTGAGAAAAAAAGTTCAATATGTTATTCGAAAGGAAAACAAAAACTATTTAAGAACTTAATAATAGATAGAACCAACACTACGGATATATGGAAAGCAATTAATACCTTGAAAAATAAACACAAATCATCCCAAACATTACCATCAAATCAGGCTACATGTGATCAATTCAGCAGATTCTTTCAATCCGACATAAACCAACTGTAGGCTGCAATACCAGATGCGCTTCATGATATATCTTTATTATCATCATTTTGTGAGAACAAATGCTATGGAGACATTCCCTCCAAAATACAGCTAATGACGACTCATCTCAGTAACCTAAAAAACAAAAACTCATCAGGACTATATGGAATCAGTAATCGGACCGTTAGCTATGCTGCACCGGCGAACTGCGAGTCACTAACTTTTATATATAATCAATATCTCATCAAAGGTCACTTCCCATCAGCCTTTAAAATCGCTAAAGTGTATCCTCATTTAAAAGCTGGTTAATTAGACGATCGTCTCATGAGTAATTATAGGCCAATATCCATATTATCCTCACAATTCAAACCGCTAGAAAAGCACATCCACAAAACAACACTTGAGTACTGAGTTCAGCGCAAACTAATAGTTGACAGTTAGTCAGGATTTCGACAAAATATTCTTGTCATACATGATAGAAAACTGACATCAAAGTATTAACAACAATACTCCATGTGGAGCGGTGTTTATAGACTTTTGAAAAGCATTTGATATGATAGATCATACTATTCTATGTTTTTTAAAGAAACAATGAAAGTAAGCTTTAATAAACTGTCATTAATATAATCACTTTTATTAGACATACAACAAGTAGTATCCCACAATAAATCTTTATCTCGAGCCAATACCATTAATATTGGATAAATACGGGGTCTATTATTGGCCCTCTGTTATTTGTCATTTAAATAAATGATCTTCCCTTATATCTGCCGCGGTCCTGCGATCTATTTGCAGACGACTGCAAAGTATATACGTACGCTATTGATTGTAATGTACTAGAATTATCCTTGAAACAGGAAATAAATAGTGTAGTTAACTGGAGACATGCAAACCGCATGCAAATAAACATTTTACAAACAAAATATGTTAATAGCAACCAGGCAAAGTCTTCATACTCTAAACTCGCAGAGAACTCTTCAGCTGCACATTGGTAGCACGCCCATAGAAAGTTAACAGAGCACAAGGCACTGGATCTTATCATAGATCAAAATCTTACCTTTAATTCCTTTGTTCATGCTCTAGTTAAACAAATAGCTAAACAAGTACACCAACTTGTTAAAATAAAAAATTTCCTCGACGAAAGCACAAGAAAGATATTCTATACTTCCCGCATACAAACACATATTGATTATTACTCCACAATCCGGGATGGATGCTCCAAATCAATAACAAAACGCCTTTATTCACTCCAGAAACGGGCAGTGCGTTTAATCAATGGTGACAAGCTTACAGACAATTTAATCTACATGAACGTCTTCAGTTACTGCCACTGCACAAACGCATACTTTTTAATAAGGCTAAACTAATTCTCAAAATCCTATTTCAAAATGCTCCAAGCTACATTTGGCCATTGTTTAAATATAACGCAAGGCATAGCGAACGAACTCAATATACTTCATGTCCCTAAACCTATTATAAAACAAGCTTTGCATTCTCTGCCACTCAGTTGTTGAACAATCTTCAACAAGAAATCAAAGCACCACCAATAATTATACATACAGTCGCACCTTTTTGAACACTACCTCAGTACTGACTACATGCCACCACCCTAAAAATAATAATGGTAAATTATCTCAAACGACAACTAGTTAATAAACATTCCCATATGTATGGCACGTTACACCTTTCTATGGTATTTATCATGCCCATTGTAAACATTGATTCAGTGAGTCATGTATTATTGATTATTTTTCATGCGTATTAATGCTTATTATTATTTTGTTGTCTAAGATTAGCTTCATAAGTAATGTTGAATGAAATGATGTATGATAGGAATTAGAGAAAAGGGCAGAATGTCAGACGACCTTGCGTGCCCAATTCTTAACCCTTTGAAAATATAGATTGTTTGTTCGTTCGTTCATTCGTTCATTCGTCGTCTTACTCATGTTTCGTTATCATATATAATAACTTCACGGTAACTTTCTTAAGTGTTCAATATCTGGTGTAATTCTCAAGAGAAACACATTAGCTATATATCGTCTGAGCCCTGAGCCAACAAGTGATTTTCAAATCTTCACCACTTCTGAGCTGTACGTCGAGTCACTCACTTTCCACGGGTGTCACTCTGCACACGAGGCATTCTGAGCTTTTCTTGACCACACTCGGTAACCCTAGGTAAGGGTTCTTAAGTGTTCAATATCTGGTGTAATTCTCAAGAGAAACACATTAGCTATATATCGTCTGAGCCCTGAGCCAACAAGTGACTTTCAAATCTTCACCACTTCTGAGCTGTACGTCGAGTCACTCACTTTCCGCGGGTGTCACTCTGCGCACGAGGCATTCTGAGCTTTTCTTGACCACACTCGGTAACCCTAGGTAAGGGGATCTACCTCCTGTTCCCATGTTCTTTTGTTTTATCTCCCTTGTCTATTTTTACTCTGCCGATATAACTTTGTGTCCTGGCATTAAGGGATCTAACTCATGTTCCCGTGTTCTTCTGTTTTACCTCCATTGCCTCTACCTTTACTCTGCTTATATACTTTGTGTCATGGCACCTCCCACCCTCCCTAATTGATATATGGTGTTATATCTGCTATGATATTCATGAGAGTTGCACACTGCAAATGTTAATGCTTAACTGCCTTCTCTCTCAGTGTAATGTGAACTTGGCTTAATGCACCATGAGAACAGGAGCACCCAGCCTCTTCGCCTGGCGTTCCTTTCCCCGAGTCGTTTTCTCTTCATTGTGTTAAAGTTATCTCCATTCTCTGTGTTTACGTGATCTCTTTTCATCGTGTTGAAGTCATCTAATTTCATCATGTTAAAGTCATCTCCTTACATCGTCATAAAGTCATCTCCTTTCATCGTCTTAAAGTCATCTCCTTTCGTTGTGATAAAGTCAACTCTTTTAATCGTGATGATGTCAATCCCGTTTACCGAGTTCAAGACGATAGGTTATAATACATAGCCACCTGTTGCAGCCAGAAAGCCTTCTCTCCCAAGATGTTGGATGTTGTTTCTAGTTGTTGTTGTTTGTCCATCAAGAATGATGATGACCATTCATTTCATCCAGTGGGGTTTAAAGTATGGAGCCGTGAGTTCTAAGATGGCTGATAAGGCCTATTTTGGCTCAAAATGTTCTTTGACAATGTGGACAAAGAATGCTTGACGTTTCTGGAGGAGGATTTCCTGCAGTGATTTTTCTGTCCTGCCTTTTCTTCACAGCTCTTGCAGTCCTGGTTGCCTCACACGTGACTGAACCCTTGCGTAATGATGCACACCACGAATTTCGGTCTCTGGCTGCAGTCTCCCAGGTGTCATGATGAATTCCAAAAGCATTCAGTGAGACTTTTCGAGTGTCTTTAAAGCGTTTCCTCTGGCCGCCTTCGGAGCGTTGACCACGATGCAACTCGCCGTAAAAAATTCGTTTAAGGAGCCTGTGATCTGGCATGTGAGTCAAGTTACCAGCCCAGTGAATCTGATTCTTCATTAGTAGAGTGTGGATACTGGACATGGACGCTCTTTCTAGGACTTCAGTGTCTGGGATCTTGTCTTGCCATTTAATCTTCAGTAGCTTCTTAAGGCAGACTGTGTGGAAGTGGTTTAATTTCCTAGCGTTTCGCTGATAAATAGTCCAGGTGTCACAAGCATATAGCAGTGTGGATAATACAACTGCTTTGTAGACTTTCAACTTTGTTTGCAGGCTTATTCCATTTCTGTCCCATACATTCTTGTACAGTCTGCCAAAGGCCGTGCTGGTCTTGGGGATTCTTGCATTCACTTCATCATCAACTGTGGTAGCTTGTGACACAATGCTGCCAAGTGAGGTGAATTTGTCTGCAACACTTAGACGATGACCATTCACTTTGATATTCGGCACAGTGTGATTATTCCCTGGAGCTAGCTGGTACATAACTACAGTCATCTGCAAGTTGATATTGAGCCCAAAGTTGGCACAGGCATGTGAGAAAGCTGAAACATTATGTTGCATGTCCGCCTCTGAGTTGAGGAGCTCACTGACAGTGTCGCTGTTAATTTTGGTTTTAGCTTTCAGCCTTCTGAGATTGAATAACTTTCCATCCATGCGGTAGTTGATGTCTATTCCAATGTCGTTGTTCTCGAAGGCATTCGTCAACATAGCTGAAAACATGAGGCTGAACAGTGTTGGTGCCAGGACACATCCTTGCTTCACTTCATTGGTGATAGGAAGGGCTCAGACAGTTTTCCTGTACTCTTGCCTGCATACCATCATGAAATAGCCGCACTATTTGGACACACTTTCGTGGACAGCCATATTGTGCCATAAACTTACACAGTCCTTCTCTGCTGACTGTATCAAAAGCCTTGGTAAGGTCAATGAAAGTGGAGAACATTTCGAAGTTCTGTTCCTGACATTTCTCTTGCAGCTGCTTTGCAGCGAAAATCATGTCAACAGTTCCTCGTTCTTTTCTGAAGCCACATTGACTTTCAGGAAGAAGACCTTGATCGAGATGGGCCGTGAGACGATTGAGAAGAATTCTGGCGAGTTTCTTCCCTGCAATTGAAAGTAAGGAGATGCCTCGGTGCTTGTCACAGGATTGGCGGTTTCCTTTATGTTTGTAAAGGTGAACTACTGACGCGTCCTTGAAATCTTGTGGCATGGTCTCGTTCACCCATATGTTTGTAAAGATTCGGTGAAGCTGCTCTTTTAGGACTGGCCCACCTGCATTGTATATCTCTGCTGGGATGGAGTCAGGACCAGGTGCCTTGCCGCTGGAGAGTTGCTGGATGGCTTTGTTTACTTCAACTATGGTTGGCAGGTCATCAAGTGTATCATTGGTGGGAATTTGAGAAAGGCAGTTGATGGTTTCATCACGGAAGAAGGAAGTTGCATTTAAGATGTTGCTGAAATGCTCTGCCCAGCGATGAAGGACTTCTTTCTTATCGGTGCCCTACGTTCCCCCATCTGCACTGAGGAGAGGAACTATGCCTACCTAATGGCAAATCCCACACCGGATTGGCGTCTTTCCTCGCGTTTCCTTCCACTCCAGAAAAATGTTTAGCCGGCACCTATTTCAAAGATTTGGCCTTCCTCTGCAAGACGTGTCTTGTGCAAGGCTGCAATATCGATGTTGTACCTGCCCAGCTCTCTCCCAATCAGTGCTGTTCGTCTCACTGGACCCGACGCGCCGTCTCTGTCAAGTAGGGTGCGCACATTCCAAGTTCCAATTAATAAGGGAATATGGCTTGCTCTTTTAGCTTTACCTGTTTTTTTTTCTTTGTTTGTATGTCGACCGCAGTTTAGGGTACCCACCAACAGCGGCTAGCTGGTTAGGTAGTGATGGAGCAGACAATGTTTAGGGCACCTTTTCTAGCCCATTCCTCATGCTATGGAGGTGAGCAGTGTGTTCCTATAGAGGGCTGCTCAGTAGCTCAAGGGGCTGCCGAATCCCACTGCTGCTCCAGTCAGTAGAAGACGACCATATGGCCTGAGCCACCTGTGTGCGGGTCTGCGACTACGGCTACCAGCGTACCCCCGCCTGCCGCTTCGCCAGCTCGTCCATCGCCACAGGGCTTGAAGGTGATATATGACGTTGGATTAAGAATGACTTGTGCGATGAATTGGATTAAAGTGAGGAAGAGTTGCGAAAATTCGTCGACATCACTCTCTCGTCTGAGTCCATCTGAGTCCAGTGGCAAGACAAGTCAAGACGACTGGAGACGAATACAGGTGCAGTGGATGACCAGGCCGCTCTACGTGCCTTGCCGTGCTCATTACGTCCCACAACGCTTTGCAGGTAAACGCCGTCTTGCCCGTTGAATCAGGAATGATTTCTTCCGCGCAGTCTGCCGAATCCTGTCTTCACACGCTGGGTAGGCATAACGTAGTTCACCGCTTGGTTTGCATGCTTCCTTCCATTCAGCAGGGGCAATTTAATGGTCATGAGCCTATCGTATATAGCCTTTGGAAATCCAGCTAAATTGCCGACCAGGGCTTAATTGCAAATCCCACACCGGATTCGCGTCTTTCCTCGCTTTTCCTTCCACTCCAGAAAAATTTGTAGCCGGCACCTATTTCACAGATTTGGCCTTCCTCTGCAAGTCCCACACGGGCCGGAGGCAGAATTGTGAAGGAGGACTCTGGTGCTTTCACTGAAACCACAAGTAGCCTGACTATGGAAGTGATGGCAGTAAGTAAAGCAATAACATGGCTCGAGACACAGACATTCACTAGGGCATGTTTCCTTAGCGACTCAATGAACATGATCAAGAGGATAGAGGAGGGGTAGATCCGAAGAGAATGGTTACTGCCTCTGGAGCGGTCTCGGCTGGCAAAGATTAGTTTCATCTTCGTGCTAGGGCATGCGGGAGTACAAGGAAATGAGCGGGCTGACAAGCTCGCAGGTGAGGCCACGGTGGAGGGCGGACGCGCCATGGTCCAGACTGACATTCTGAATGCTCTACGAGAAGTAAGACTTGCGTGAACCAAGTTATGACTGTGAATCTACAACCAAGGAAAGACTGCGAGAACAGCAAATTAAAAGAGGGATGGCCAAACAAGAACACTACGCAGGAAGCCAAAGAAGATTGATAAACCAACACAGAACTTGTGTCGTTAGCCGCTACACGCTGCGGGATTTGCTGAGGAGGGGATCCGAGCACTTATGGACTGAATGGTTCGATGTGCTACGAGGATGATCTGTCGACTAACTAACAAACCGATTGGTTTGACACCAAATCGGCAACCCACGCAAGGTTTAGCCAGCCTCTCACAGCTGTTGCCCGGGGGTGGCCGCTGTCGCATGCTGACAGCTAGTAGGAGCCACTGGCGTGAGCTGGGTGTCAGGCTTAGACCAGTGGTGGATGTGTCCTGAACAGGACATGAGAGTCATCCTTGCCAAAGGTGTTTCTCGTACCAGCATGTTCACGTCTTGATCAGTAGCTGCTGTAGACGTTCATACGTCTTGATACCGATCAGCAGCTGCCCACAGAAGACGCCCTTACGAAAATGTCCATCTGGCATGCGTTATACATGATTGTCGTGTGCCGTGTGCCGCTGATACTGAAAGACCATTATGTCTAGTGAATGAAGGAAGACAGAATGCATAGGCTCATTGAGATTCTCAGCTAAGGAAAGATTTATAATGAAAAGTAAGAACATATTGCTGCCAGGAGACATTCTATGGCGTGGAGTAGAGACTTATTAAACCGACAGCACAACATGGAAACCACAACCAATGAACCACAGCTTTGGAATATTTAGACAACTCGGCGGCTGCATGAATCACTGAGGTCCTTGTGTATCTGACTGGCACCTTGCTGTCTTGACACACGATTGTAAAATGGTAATACCTCACCATGGCAAAAAAGCATGAATTTAGAGACCATATGACATCCATGCAACATGATTCCTCTCTCGGCCTATCTAATTTACTCCAGAAGAAAGGTAACACTAATACATCTGGGACAATACAATCTACAGTAGCTGCCAGGTCAGCAAAGCAATGCTCTAACTGTCCGCCTTTCGGAGCTTTGATCCTAGACTAGTTGCCAACCAAAGCTTAGGTCTTGCTCTGCTCAGTCATGACATGTGGTATTTAGATTGCATTTCCTCGCACTAGTGCAAGGCTTGTACCCTCCCCCCCCCCCCCAATTGCGCTCCTCCACCCGAAGCAGTTGTCGCAATGCGGGATGTCGGGTTTGTTGAGCACCCCCGGTGTGATAACAGAAAGCAGGTATGCCCGTCTACTGTCATACGGTGGCATAGTCACACATGACTTTCTTGCATATCTAATAACACATTATGTATATGGAATCTGTCATACAACGGAAACCACATATATGGAATCTGTCATCCAACTGAACAACTGAATCTACCTACTCGTATATGTAATCTGCCATCCAACCGAACTAACATACTCGTAGATACAACCTGTCATCCAACTGAATCCACAAATATGGAATATGTCACCCAACTGAACCCACATATATGCAATACGCCATCCAACTGAACCCACATATATGCAGTCTTTCATCCAAATGAACCCACATATATGCAATATGTCATCCAACTGAACCCACATACATGCAATCTGTCATTCAACTTAACCCACATATATGTAATATGTCATCCCATTGAATTCACATATATGCAACATGTCATCCCACTGAACCCACATAATCGTATATGCAATCTGTCATCCAAATGAACCCACATGCCATGCGCTGATTGCTGGCTCGTCTGTTCAGCCACAGTGACATAATTAAGCAGGAACATGTATCACATGAAAATAGCAAACAAGCCAATGTCCTTGCCATTCTGCAGTGTTTATTATTCACAATTATCGCAGCACTGAATATTACTCATTGCCGACCGATGCGGCCTGGCATGCCCTAATGATGTAACTATCTAAACAATGTTCAATACCGAAGTACAGTTCTTATAATTATCGCTATCACCAACTTATGGTCACTTGCCCTTGACATCGAGCATGGGGCATTCTCAACTGCCGTCAACTCGGCACGCGGTAATAGAGCTTGAATCGCTGTGCAATTAGCCGCTCAGGTTGTGCGACATACTTTTGCCTCAGGCTGAAATGTCGTTCCAATCTTGGAGGAATGTCAATTTCATGTCGCTTGGCTTCTGTACTTGTTTTTCCAACTGTCTCTGACGCGGACCCTGGCTAGACTGATTCTGTCCAGCCGTCCTCTCCGTGGACTACACAACTCATGTCACGTGATACGCAACATCCCTGATTGACTTCCCTTTGGTCTTCATCATCATCATCCGCTGCTCACCCACTTCCCCTCAACTTAGTCGTGTATATTTTTTCACAGTGATCATGTGAACCGTTCTCACTATGCCAGTCGCTCTTCCTATGGTAAACATGTTCCCACTCTATCAGTTTACCGCTGTCTACCTCATATCGGTCCACGGCACCACATGTATGTAATATGTCATCCCACTGAATTCACATATATGTAACATGTCATCCCACTGAATTCACTTATATGTAACAAGTCATCCCACCGAACCCAAATAATCGTGTATGCAATCTGTCATCCAACTGAACCCACATATATGTAACATGTCATCCCACTGAATTCACATATATGTAACATGTCAGTCCCACTGAATTCACATATATGTAACATGTCATCCCACTGAACCCACATAATCGTATATGCAATCTGTCATCCAACTGAACCCACATATATGTAATATGTCATCCCACTGAACCCACATATATGTAATATGTCATCCCACTGAACCCACATATATGTAACATGTCATCCGACTGAACCCACATATATGTAACATGTCATCCCACTGAACCCACATAATCGTATATGCAATCTGTCATCCAAATCAACCCACGTGTATGCAACATGTCATCCCACTGAACCTTCTTCTGATAAATGTGGGCATAGAAGAAAAAACAACAATTTGTCACTTCTGGAACAAAAGAAAAGAGGCAGTGGCTGCAGCAGGATATAACAATATGGATTGCAAATAATTAGGCATATTTAGATCATGCGAAAAGAAAAGACACACTAAACAATGACACAGTCTACATTCCTTACCGTTGTTTTCAGATTGATACTCAGCCACCAATAAATTTCATTTATACACACCAATTGCATCATCTCACCCACAATTAGAAGTAAGCCGTTGATCCTTCGCGTTTATCTGCAATTGCTCTGAGCAGTCTGTCTCCATGCTTTCCTGTTGTTGTTCTAATCTTTGTAATCTTTCAAAAATAGTCGCTTAAAAAAGTCGCTTAAAAGTCGACAGGGTCGACTTCATCGCACCGGGTTTTATCCCATATGGCTCGGTTTCTTTCCGCAGCGCGGAAAGCGTCGCACAAAGCACGAACTCCGTAGCTTTTAGCGACGACCCACAGGAGTCTCCGAAACATTTAACTCGTAAACCGAAGGGTGCGGCCCGGAATCGAACCCACAACCTTCGGATCACAAGTCAAACGGCTTGACCACTTCGCCACAGAGACTCCCATTGTCTTTCAAATAGATCAAAAATAGGTATGACTCCTCGCCAGGACATTGTTTAACGTTCCCACTACCGTGGCAGTGGGATTCCCGTTTTCCTCTCCATTCACGTCTACTAAAGGCCGCATTTGGCATTTTATGGGCTGCCCTACGAAAGTTCAACTGTGCCGGTTGAACAGTACCTTGCGTAATGCTCCTTTTAACCACAGCTAAAACAAACTGACATATATTGCTGCATTAATATTGATGTAATGCACTGAGTAGCTATGTGAGCCCCACGATTACATTTGAAACACATGACATTGTATTCGATTGCTTGCTTGAATCTCAGCTTTGAGCCCCAGGGTATTTGCCTTATTGTTTTTTTTTTTCACGTATGGCTTAAATGTACGATGCCCATTGTTTGTTGCTTTCTCTGATCTATACTACTTCCCAGTTCCCTTCCAAGTCTTAATCTAGATCTACACCTCACGATTTCTTCCAAAATATCGATGTTCACTGCCTGCGTTAGTTTAGTGGAATTCTCCCTCATTAACATTATTTTAGCCCAGCCGAGTAAATCCCATAAACAGTGATGCCAGTCAGCATTTTCTATACTTCATCACCCTGTATGTTTTGTCCCAGTAATGCCTCCTCTGCTAGATTAACTGATTCTCTGCTGAAGACCGATAGGTCGGTTCCATAGAACGGCTTTGGCACCCGCGAACCAATAGGTCGGTTCGGTATAGATAGTGCTTTAATTGATCCATTGCTCTTTTTAGTTCGCAATTTTTAGTGCCCTATTTAATTAAACTTCACAACGAAAGATTTCACTTCCGCCCGTGTGCAAGAAGATGCTAGGCTCCATTTTTTTAAAAAGTAGAGATTGAGTTTGTTGTGATTCGAAATTATTGTTGTGATTCGAAATTTGGAGTGACAATACCTTCAGGTTCTGGACCTAATATATATTAATAAAATTACCGTTTTAAACAATTTTATATTATAGTTGGTGTGATGTAAAAGACTTTGTGAAAGATTTTAAAACTTATACCACGTGCAGTAGTCAGTTAATTATTGAGAAGGCAGTCATAGTTTCAAAAGAAATCTAAAAGTGAACGTTCCCCATAATATGATGGCACATGCCGACTTATGCTTACGCTAGTGGGTCACACTTGTGCCACTAAATTTGCTTTGCCTATCACAACGTATTTAAGGAGTATTTAAATAATTAAATTTAGAAGAGTGATAATTATAACTAAATAGAAAACAATGTTTATATTGTTTCTCAGTATTCTACTCCTCAGTAATATGCCTGGTGTGTTCCTGACACTTTCCATTTTGTGTGAAAATTATGTGCTTCAAAATATCATGTTTAATTATGTTTTATTGGTGTTGTGGTGCAGTTCTTGTGATATTATTGAACAAAATTGGTGTATGTAGCAGTATTCAGCAAATTTAACTTGATTAGCTGCAGCGCATACAAAATAAAGATTTGGTAAGTGAAATTGTAAAATAATTTTTACCTTTTTAATTTTAATTGTTATTACTAAACCTCTCATTATTGTCATAATATTTCTAACCTACCAATTAATTCATTAATAACACAGTCATTTTCCCTGTGCAATCCTCTTTAATTTGATATATAATACAATATATCTTCTACCATTTTAATGATTTTAAAAGCATTATTGTGACATACCCCTACTCCCCATTTACTGCCACGAATTTATGTTTGGTCAGGGCCACTTTTTTGTTTGGCAGGCAAGTGTACTTATCACCAATGTCGTTGTTTAACTCTTCCCATGTTTCATGAATTGCGACTTCCAACTTCCGCCTTATGTGGTCTGATACCGGACTAATGCTACTTTGATAGACAGTTTTCATCTCCCCCCCCCCCCCCCCCTCGCCTGTGGCGCCTGTCAAAAGGCACACTTTTCGACAGCAACAATTCGTGTTTAACACCGCGTTGCTTGTCCATTAAACTTCACAACACTGGTTGATATTCCTTGCTGTTAGATAAACATGTCCAGTCGCCCACTTGCTCTCCCTATTCCCCCTAGTATTATTCTCATGGTGGCATTTTCCGTTGTCATTTTTTTTACCAACACCCAAACACACACACACGCACACACACACACACACACACACACACACACACACACACACACACACACACACACACACACACACACACACACCTTATATAACATTAACTACCTGAAGCAGACTCTTCTTGACTTGACTTAAGTTACGCTTTCTTCTCAACTTAATGTCTGATTAATCATTATGTTGTACTTGTAGTTCAGGACCTATTCTTCGTGCAACCTCATCTCCCATGCTACAGCACTGACCTTGCATGTTTCTCAGCAAAACGCAACGCGAAACATCAACCTTCCACACACAATTTCATGCAATAAAACCCGATCTGTTTACTTTTTTCTCTACTAGTCGCATTACAACCCTGCTGACCTCCCGCACTAATCTTTTACATGTCACCGTACAGTGGTGCCCTACCCCGGAACACGGCCCTAAGTTGGGGCGACTACTGGGCACGCTGACCTGACTTCGACACTCCGCTGTGCCCAGTTTAATCTGTTACATTAAGAAGAAAGAAATACCACAATATAATATACGGATAACTGGGAATATTCTTCAACAAGTGAATCGGTACAACTATCTCGGAACAGTCATACCATCTATTGAGAGGTGCCTTAAAGAGATTGGAACAAGATTCGCTATGGCAAACGTGGCCTTTTAAGGAACTAATGGGAATACAAATGAAATGCTAATATGACTGTGTACTTAAATAAAACAGACACTACTTGAAGTACTAAATTACAGCTGGAAGAAAGGGATAGCCCCACAGGCACGGAAAGATGTTATAACAATAGTTAGTTAGTGAGTGAGTGAGTGAGTGAGTGAGTGAGTGAGTGAGTGAGTTAGTTAGTTAGTTAGTTAGTTAGTTAGGCCCGCTGAAAGCATAGCACAAAACACGAACACCGTAGCTCCAGCGACGACCCCCAGGAGTCTCCGAGAAACATGCACTCCTGAACCGAAAAGTCAATCCAGTCAATTCCAAGCGTCAGGCCGACCGCCATCGTTCCGAACATGCAATTCACGTAGAAGTTATAATACCGATCCCTAAGAAAACATAACGACCTGACAGAAGCAACTGCTTACCGACCTACCAGTCTACTGTCAGTTTAGAAAGCTCCTAGAATGTATAATCAATAGCAGGATAATATTGCATCTGGAAGAAAAACACATCTTAATGCGACAACACACAGAATTCAGAAAGTCCAGATCAAGTGAAAATCAAATAACCGAGATAAGACAAGAAATAGAAGATGCCTGTCAAGAGAAACAGCACACCTTAGCTGACTTTGTAGATTTAGAAAGAAGCAATTTATAAAGTATGGAAGGAGAATTTGAAATTAGAACTGCGAAAAATATAATTGTGTGAGAGTATATACAGATGGATCAGCCACTACCTTGAGAACAGAACTGTCATGACAGAAGGGCAAGGACAAACACGCAAGACGATGGTGTGGAACAAGATGTCCCCCAACTGTATTCCTGGAATAGCTAAACGACATTACAGAACATGTCCAAGCCAAGGTGCTGATCTCCGTCTACACCGACCATCCAGCCATGGGGATCTCTCAACAACTGATGAACACAGCTGGCAAGAGGATGTAGCAGCCTTCATTAATGCTAGAGATCTGGTCGAAAACATAGTGCTTCTCGACTTCTGTACTTGTCTGAGTATCGTAATGAGAGGACAAAAACTGGAACATGGTATGCCAGCTGGACATAATTGTGGGAAGAGAGATAAAGGGAGACTGTAACAAGACCCCCGGGGCTTGGACAGGTATGTTACTATAGTTAATATCCCCAGCCTTTGCTCCGACCACCCCAATAGAACTTTACATCTACAAGGCCCCACACAAGCCGGGACAGCTGACCTTTCCCTCCCCACTTATGGATTCCTACCCACAGGGGGCTCGGACTAGACAACAGTCATACTAATACGCAAAGCCATGGCTAACAAAGCAAAATTTAATTTCTAAATACGCCAACTGCAACTCAGAGAAGGATGGCTGAAAGCCTGGATAGAAGACAATATGTACACGAGAAGATCTCCCGATGATCCGTCTTCATCACAGAGCATGTGACTTCAGTTCGTGAGGCTTTCCCGTCGTAGTTAACGACTCACCCGAGCAACCTCCAGTGTAAAGGAACTCCAAGGCATAGACCCTTTAAAAGTCTTCTCCTCCCACTGTGAACAATATAGTTCAGTAGATATCAACTACCTGCACAGTTCACCATAATATCAAATCCCTGCTGTCAGTCACATGACCTATTTCATGGTTTCAATAAGGAAGGAGCACAACTGTAGATTCACACCTTAGGTCTAGTGAAATTAGACAATGTGTCCCATGACGACCCAGCCGGGCCGGACACATAATAAACTGGCCATTGTCATGACTGGTAAACACTCTTTTGAACACCTGGAATTCATTGCCTTGAATGTACCAAGGTTATCATTGAGTTCGATATGGACCATTACCTTACTGGCTGGACCCACTAGACGCTTCAGTCTTTGACCCTAGCTGGATCGTTGACTAACTTCGTCGAACTCGTTGCGGTGGTCTTAGCATAGACCTACCGGGCTAATCTCAACTCAATTGACTCTCACGTGTTGACGTAGGCAGATTCGGAAAACTGCTCCCAGTAATGCCGCAAACATCATTTTGATTGGCACTGGAACAAGTCCCGTCGAGTTTATGGTTGATCTCATGAATCTCCATAGGATATACTAAAACAGATCCTGAAACATGGAGGGGTTGGTGTGAGTACTCAACTACAACAAGGACTACACTGCATCTCCACATGAACACATGCCTGTCAGTAATATATATATAATACAATATATATAAGTGATCATCAACATCATCGATCCACTCTTAAATACAATGTATAGGCATGAGGCTGCAAGAGAAAGCAATATTACACCAGTGTATAGTTAAGTAACCCGTCTGGGCAACAGATAGCCCGATAGCACCAGAGTACACTGTATGACTCTGTCAAAGTATCCTTCGCCTGGTGCTAATCCACTCATGTTTCTCCACCATCAATGAACCAGAAAATACACCTACTTTTCTTTCAGTGTCGTGGTTACATTATATAGGAGGTGCCCAGCCGGACATCTCACCTACCTAACTCAACAATTAATCAATCACTTCACCCATTGATCAGTTAATTAAACCTTACTCATGAATGACTACACAACATTAATAAATTATCTACATCGCAATTCATTAAAGTAGCATTAATAATTTATAAACTAGGAATTGTTAAACTTAATTAACAAACTCATAACACAGCAACAGCTTCTGTTCTGGGATCTCCGTCCCAGAACAACGTTAGACCTTTATTAATTGACCTTCATACATGACGGTCAAGTCTGTGCAGGTCTAGCACAGATATGGTGGCCATCCACCGAAAACACTTTCCCAAAGCTGCTGTGGGTCCAGCGCATCTTGGTCCGTGGCGAATTATGCAACGTCATCCATTTTAGAGTGCCTTCCAGCCCCTCATTAAATGATTCTAGCCTCACAATGTAACGAATGTCAAACTTCCTGACAGCCCTGAGTATGTAATCACTAAACCAGATAGTTAACATATCTGCTACACAGTTGGTAAATTACCCGAACCTACTTACACACAGCAGTGATAATATCAACGTAAATGTCACTAACAATGCATATAATTTGTACTCTTAACACCAGTAAATTCTATCAGATATACTTACTTCGGATTTACACAATTTATCAGATGGAACACACGTATACAGGCCTACTGTTTATACACGCTCACAACAGTTGGCGTTACCGGACGCGTCTGACAAACACATTACCAAGCCGATCAATAACCGCTAATTAAAAATGCATGCAGGCGACGGTCAATTTATGCGCTCCGCGGAGATTATTTCGGTCGGCGATAGATTTACTGACAACGGCTAATATATAAAGTAATACAACTTTACCTGTGATCTATGAGTCACAACATTTCACTGCAGGTGTCCGCTTTAGCTGCGATAACCGACATCTCTTTTAGCAGTGAGTTACTGGGGCCTTCCCTGACGAAATTCGGCTGGCGACTGACGTTGGATAGCTAAGTGTGCAGTCACAATTACCTCGTCGGGTCCCGAAAGTCCCAAGGATCATGGAGAAATCCAAAATCCCGTGGGTCCCGAGCAATTGTGGGTCCTAGGTGATAGCTAACACGTACGCACTGGACCGGGGACATTCTAGCATATTCTAGAAGTCACCAGAATTGTGACGCCACGGACTATTTACCGGGGAATTCCCTAGTTATGATCACCCGATCAAGGGAGACTAACCCGGCTTATTCCAACCAAAGGGAAATAATCCAGAGGACAGACTGTATCTAGTCCCGTTTTGTCACAGAGACAGCGAGAGAATATTCTTGATAGTCTTGTCTCAGGGCACGGAAAATAGTCAGCACACGAACCCATACATGCCGTTGGAGAGCGCAAGATGTGGAAAAGTATGATCGCTCATTCAATTTGACAAGGCACGTGATGATGATGGTGATGATGATGATGATGATGATGATGATGATGATGATGATGATGATGATGATGATGATGATGATGATGATGATGATGATGATGATGATGATGAATGTGCTCATCGTCGTAAAATGGTTGTTGTTATTATGTTTGTTGTTACTGATGATTGTTATTATCGTTGCTGATGTAGTCGTTGTTGTTATCGTCGTTGATGTTGTCGTTGTTGTTCTTGTTGTTGCTACAGTTATTGTTGGTGTTAATATTGTCGTTTCAAGACTGAGCACAACCCACTACTGGCAAGCTGATCGTATTCCGGTATGAAATTAAGGCCATGTCTACGCCAGTTTGGAAGCACTAGATTCGAGTTTCGCTCCCGTCTCGAGCTAGTCAGTAATGCATATCTCTGACTGGACACGGGATCGAACTTCGGATCACTGCCGTGTGAAGCGAGGGTGTAACCACTTGACCACACGGCCCACACTAGACGCGACTAAATTATCACACTAGAATATCACAACGTCACACATTGTAGGCTATAGCTCAAAGTTTGCCTTATCACCACGACTGAGATCCGTCAATCGATGTGGCCCAAAATGATCAGGTATTCTTGATCTGGCAAGGCACACCAGGCGCCTAAATTCCAGCGAGCAATGATCAATTGATTTATTTACCAAATAAATTAATTGTTGTTGTTGTTGTCTTTGTTGCTGTTGCCATTGATGTTGTTGTTTTTGTTGTTATTATTGTCGTTGTTGCTGCTATTGTTGTTGATGATGATGATGTTCTTTTCATGTTATTAATAATCTGATACGAAAGGTCTGCCTCAACTGTCAAAGTCCTGTATATTACAGAAGCTGTGTGTCCCGATGGTTATTACGGGATATCATGCAATAAGAGGTGCGCCTGCAGGGGTAGAGAAGTCTGCTTCACAGTCACCGGCGCCTGCAGTCCGGGTTGTCCCCTGGGAACATTCGGAGCCAACTGTGCCTTTCGCTGCAATCCCAAATGCAAACACATGGCGTGCCAAATGCGCGAAGGCGCTTGTTTAAGCTGTCACGACGGATTCACTGGAAAGTATTGCGCTAAAGGTGACACTGTTGATTTTGACGCGAGCGTGTGTGTGTATTTGTTTGTATGTATGTGTGTATGTGTATGTATATTTGCATGTGTGTCTGTGTCTATATATGTATGTGTGTGTATAGGTGTTACCTTTCCTCTGGAGTGAACTAGGCAGGCCGAGATGGGGGGGGGGGGGGGGGTCATGTTGCATGGGCAACACATTGTCTCTATATTTTAGCCCAGGCTTTGTGCTATGGATAGGCAATAACTCCACCCCTGGTCTTAACCGGTCTCGTAATCAAAGAGAGAGGTAACTGTTACGGGTTATAAGTCCTTGTCAGTTGGCGGAGACATGGGGCGCCACGCGTTCAGATGTCACTGATCAGGTACCTGGCACTGGGCAGCCCCCGGCCAATTGGGTGCTGATACGCCACAGCCTGCCTGCTTCAATGGGTGCTTGCGGCAAGGATACAATCTGAATCGCAGGCTGTAAAACCAACGCACCAGGCACAGATAAAAAGAAAATAGAAATCTCAAGCTACGGCTTGCAACCTGGAACGTAAGAACCATGTGTCAGGATTGTCCACTGACTTGAAGATTGAGACGATTGACGATTTTCCACTATTGACGATGTGACAAAAACGGCTGTGATTGATGCCGAACTCAATCGTCTTAACGTTGATATTGCTGGCCTGCAGGAGACTCGCCTCGCTGAGGAAGGGTCACTCAGGGAAAACAGTCACACCTATTTTTTGGGGGAAAGGTAGAGGGCAGGCAGAAAAAAAGGCAACATGGTGTGGGCTTTGCAGTGAAGAATCCGCTACTGGGAATGATTGATATTCCAGCTGGAGGAAATGAAAGACTAGTATCCCTGCGTTTGGCAACGTCTTGTGGTTTTGCCACCATTATCACTGCATATGCACCGACACTCGCTTTGTCTGATGATGTAAAGGATTCGTTCTATGACTGTGATGAAGGCAGTTCCAAAATCTGACTACATTTATATGCTCGGTGATTTCAATGCTCGTGTGGGCAAGGACTCGAGTTCATGGCCAGTGTGCCTTGGAAAATACAACATCGGCCGCATGAATGAAAATGAGCAAAGGCTGCTGGAGCATTGCACCAGAAATGACCTATGTATTCAATCAATCAATCAATCATGTGCCATGCCGGAAAGCGTGGGCGGTCATGACTCGCCATTTCACTCGATCACCAGTGTCGTGGATCAGCTCAGTGTTCCTGTCCCGTCCATGCCATGTGGCCAAGCCATCCAGGTATTTTCCTCTCGGTCTTCCTCTTGGTCTGTTCCCTATGTATTACAAACTCCTTTTTTTAAATAAAGAGCAGCATAAGATCACATGGAAACATTCAAGATCTGGCCATTGGCATCAGCTGGACTTCATCATCACACGGAGACAACATTTGAACCATACATGATTAACTCGAAGTTTACCACAGTGCTGACTGTGATACGGATCATTCTTTGGTTGTTGCAAGGGTTAGACTGAGACCAAAGAGAATCTACACAGCTAAACGCAAATCTAACCTCATGATTAATATTATTAACATTCATTCCTGAAATGTGCTTGGAGATTCAATGGCAACTTGAAGACGCTTTCACTGATACATCAGAAAATTGTACTATAAGTGAAAAGTGGAGTAAACTTAAGAAAACTATTTATACAACAGCGGTAGGGGTTTACGGCACTGTGGAACATAAGAGGCATGACTGGTTTGCGGCAAAAAAGCCAGATACTGCAACCCTTGATTGATGAAAAGAAGATAACTCTCTTAAGAAACAAAGAAAGAACAACGTGTACAACTCTCAGTGAGCTGAAGCAAGCAAGGAAGAATGTGTAAAAGGTTGCCAGGCAGTGTGCAAATGACTATTGGATCATGTTATGTGAGTCCATTCAAAACGCAAGTGATACGGGAAACATCAGAAGCATGCATGAAGGGATAAAGAAAGTCTGTGGTCCAATGATCAAAAGAAGTGCACCACTGAACACCTTGACCGGAGAAATCATCACTGATAAGAAACAGCAGATGGATAGGTGGGTAGAGCACTATTTAGAGCTTTGCTCAAGTGAGACCAAAGTAGCGGATGATGCCTTCAACGCCTACCAACTCGTGACCACCTGGACACCCCCCCCCCCCCCCACAATAACAGAAGTTAAGTGTGGTGTAAATGAACTTGCATCTGGCAAAGCTCCAGGTAAGGATGGGATTCCAATAGAGGTTATCAGGAGTGGGCAAGACACACTCACTCTACAGATCCACCAGCTAATAGAGCTATGCTGGCGAGAAGGACAAGTCCCACAGGATTTCAAAGATGCAGGCATCATAACACTGTACAAGAACAAGGGCAATCGAAGCGACTGCGACAACTACAGGGGAACCTCACTTCTGTTTATTGTTGGGAAAGTATTTGCCAGAATTGTTCTGCGCAGACTTCAAGTCCTGGGAGATCAAGTCTACCCCGAATCACAGTGCGGCTTCCGACAGAATCGGTCTACCATTGATATGATATTCTCATTGCGACAAATGCCGGGAACAAAGTCAACCACTGTTTAACGCCTTCATCGACCTCACAAAGGATTTGTTCAGTCGTCTGTTCAAGGCACTAAAGAAGATTGGCTGCCCACCAACTCTTCTGTCCATTGTGGAATCGTTCCACACAGGCATGAAGGGTATAATCAAGTTTGATGGTGCAACTTCAGAAGAGTTTGAAATCAAGAGTGGAGTTAAGCAAGGTTGTGTACTAGTCGCCACCCTCTTTGGAATATACTTTTCACTTCTACTGAAATATGCCTTTCATGATCAGAATGGTGGAATTTACATTCACTCACACTCAGATGGTGGCCTCTATAATGCTCAGAGATTGAAGGCCAAGACTAAAATTAGGAGGGTACTGATAAGAGAGTTGGTTTTTGCAGATGATGCTGCAATTACGACCCACTCTGAGGAAGAATTACAACAGCTACTATCTGCATTCTCCAATTCTTGTTCTGAATTTGTTTAAAGAATTAACATAAAGGAGACACAGATTATGTCACAAGGCGCACATGGGCTACCATAAATCTTTATTGACGACGCCGAACTGGTCATAGTAGACCATTTTAAATATATAGGATCAGAGGTAAACAGCAAATTATCCCTAGATCAAGAAATCAACATCAGGATTGGTAAGGCAGCAACAACAATGAACATGTTAGCAAAGAGATTCTGGGAGAACAGGAAGCTTACTGCAAAAAAAAAGTCCTTGTCTACCAAGCCTGTGTCCTTAGTACTCTTGTTTATAGCAGTGAAACCTGGTCAACTTACTCACACCAAGAGAAACTGATCTATTTGATAGTTTCGGGATTTGATATTTAAATATTGAGCACAATCCACTACTGGCAACGCTGATCGTATTCTGGTATGAACCTAAGGCCTATCAACGTCAATGTGGAAGCACTATACTCGAGTTTCGCTCTCGCTTGAGCTCGTCAGTAGTGCATATCTTTGACCGGACCCGGAAACACACCCCGGATTACTGGCGTGTGAAGCGGGTGTGTAACCACGCGGCACACGCTGGACACGGCCAAATTATCATAACAGGATATTACAACGTCACCCATCGTAGGCTGTAGCTCAAGATTTGCCCGATCGCCGCGACTGACGTCCGTCAATCGATGTGGACCCGAACGATCAGGTCTTCTCACTGGCAAGGCATACCAGGCCGCCTAACGTCCAGCGAGCAATAATCAAATTGATTTATTTGGTTGTTTCGGGATTTGAGATTTAAATATTGAGCACAGCCCACAACTGGCAACGCTGATCGTATTCTGGTATGAACCTAAGGCCTATCCACGTCAATGTGGAAGCACTATACTCGAGTTTCGCTCCCGTTTGAGCTCGTCAGTAGTGCATATCCTTATCCAAGGATATGCACTACTGAAGAGCTCAAACTAGAGCGGAACTCGAGTATAGTGCTTCCACATTGACGTGGATTGGCCATAGGTTCATACCAAGAGAAACGTTTAAACAGCTTTAATATGCAGTGTCTGTGAAGAATACTTGGTATTAAGAGGCAAAACAAAATCACAAATACTGAAGTATTGGAAAGATCAGGTTGTGTGACAGTGTGTTCCATGCTCCGTCTTCGTAGACTCAGATGGATAGGACATGTCAGAAGGATGGATGATGGTAGAATACAAAAAGACATCTTTTTTGGTGAATTATAGATGGGTAGGAGATCTCAGAGTCGGCCTCTACTACGATACTAAGATGTGTGTAAGCGGGATATGATTGATACAGGCATTGATAATTCACAATGGGAGCAAGTCGCCGAACGAGTTGCATGGAAGGCAGCTATCGGAAATGGAATAAAGACAAATTATAAAATGATTGCAGTTAAAGCACACACAGAGCGTGAGAGACGTAAGATGGTGCATGATGGTGGAAATGACCATGTTTTCAGATGCATCCACTGTAGACGAACATTTACAGTGCGAATTGGCCTTATCAGCCACACTGCCCACCGCCATGGCTTGTAGTTATTAAGCCTTTTTGAATCACAATGTACCAAACTATCGTCTGTCAAGACGGCAAGGTGCCAATGATGATGATGATGTGTACATGTGTGTAAGTGGGTGTATGTGTATATATATTTATGCATGTGTGCACATGTGTGTGTGTGTATGTGTATGTGTGTATTGTATGTGTGCGTGTGTGTAAGAATGTGTGTATGTATATATGTGTGTGGACACAGCATGCATTGCAAAATTCCTTAGTTCCCAATATAAGAACAACTGGAAATTTTCTAAAGAAGTCAGACAGAAACTGCTGCAATATAGCCATATGGCTACAGAAATACAACCACATGGCTACAGAACTTCAGCCGTCTTGCTACAGCAATACAGCCATCTGGCTACATCAATGCAACCACATGGCTAGAGCAATACATCCATTCGGCTACAGCAATACAACCATATGGCTAGAGCAATACAGCCATCTGGCTACAGCAATATAACCATATGTCTTTAGCAATACAGCCATCTGGCTACAGCAATACAACCACATGACTACAGAACTTCAGCCGCCTGGCTACAGCAATACAGCCATCTAGCTACATCAATGCAACCACATGGCTAGAGCAATACATCCATTCGGCTACAGCAATACAACCATATGCCTTTAGCAATACAGCCATCTGGCTACAGCAATGCAACCACATGGCTAGAGCAATACAGCCATCTGGCTACAGCAATATAACCATATGTCTTTAGCAATACAGCCATCTGACTACAGCAATACAACCATATGGCTACAGCAATACAGCCAGCCAACTGGCTACAGCAATACAACCACATGGCTAGAGCAATACATTCATTCGGCTACAGCAATACAACCACATGGCTAGCGCAATACATCCATTCGGCTACAGCAATACAACCATATGCCTTTAGCAATACAGCCATCTGGCTACAGCAATACAACCATATGCCTTTAGCAATACAGCCATCTGGCTACAGCAATACAACCATATAACTACAGCAATACAGCCAGCCAACTGGCTACAGCAATACAACCACATGGCTAGAGCAATACATTCATTCGGCTACAGCAATACAACCACATGGCTAGCGCAATACATCCATTCGGCTACAGCAATACAACCACATGGCTAGCGCAATACATCCATTCGGCTACAGCAATACAACCATATGCCTTTAGCAATACAGCCATCTGGCTACAGCAATACAACCATATGCCTTTAGCAATACAGCCATCTGGCTACAGCAATACAACCATATGCCTTTAGCAATACAGCCATCTGGCTACAGCAATGCAACCACATGGCTAGAGCAATACATTCATTCGGCTACAGCAATACAACCACATGGCTAGAGCAATACAGCCATCTGGCTACAGCAATATAACCATATGTCTTTAGCAATACAGCCATCTGGCTACAGCAATGCAACCACATGGCTACAGCAATACGCAGATTCAATACAGTGAAGAGCATGCTACTCAACTCTAGAAAACAGAAATAAATAACAGTTGTGATCACATGCATGGTTAATGCGGCATCCATCTCTATGTGGAGTGCCTGGAGACGACAGAGCTGATCGGCTGGCTAAGACAGGAGCAATAGAAGAGGTACCTTGCCAGGATGTGACTGGGACTATCTGAATGGGCTACTATCGATAAACGTGTGTAGCAATACTTCTCGTGTCGAACAGGGGATGATTTATTCTTCTCTTCTTCTCCAGTCAGCACCCTGGTCATCTCGCAGCACATGAGTATATCATGGTTACTCGATCATACGTCACACACCTCACCCACTCGAACTCCAGCTAACTCGAACAAGAGTGAACACAGAGACTGTTATAAGTTTCTTACGTATAATCTACACAATCACATTATCAAATATACAATCACTTATTCGACAGTCACATCACGTTACACTAAATCACAATCTAAAGCGTGGCTCAATGTAGAGCCATAACGCTGTATACTTTTCACCATGTCCACACCGGACGATGGATCAACGCAGACTAACTTGTCCCGAGCTCACTTCCTATCACCTGGGAAGTGAGTTCCAACGTTTTCACGTTGTGTGGAAAGCCCCTGCTTTCCACGTTCTCGTGTTCAATTCTGAACACAGTCGTAACCTATACTCTGTGACCTAGTCTATAACTGAACCATGCCATGAGCCTGACGACGTCATGGCATGGTTCAGTTATAGCCTAGGTCACAGAGTATAGGTTACGACTGTGTTCAGAATTGAACACGAGAACGTGGAAAGCAGGGGCTTTCCACACAACGTGAAAACGTTGGAACTCACTTCCCAGGTGATAGGAAGTGAGCTCGGGACAAGTTAGTCTGCGTTGATCCATCGTCCGGTGTGGACATGGTGAAAAGTATACAGCGTTATGGCTCTACATTGAGCCACGCTTTTAGATTGTGATTTAGTGTAACGTGATGTGACTGTCGAATAAGTGATTGTATATTTGATAATGTGATTGTGTAGATTATACGTAGGAAACTTATAACAGTCTCTGTGTTCACTCTTGTTCGAGTTAGCTGGAGTTCGAGTGGGTGAGGTGTATGACGTATGATCGAGTAACCATGATATACTCATGTGCTGCGAGATGACCAGGGTGCTGACTGGAGAAGAAGAGAAGAATAAATAATCCCCTGTTGGACACGAGAAGTATTGCTACACACGTTTATCGATAGTAGCCCATTCAGATAGTCCCAGTCACATCCTGGCAAGGTACCTCTTCTATTGCTCCTGTCTTAGCCAGCCGATCAGCTCTGTCCGTCTCCAGGCACTCCACATAGAGATGGATGCCGCATTAACCATGCATGTGATCACAACTGTTATTTATTTCTGTTTTCTAGAGTTTAGCATGCTCTTCACTGTATTGAATCTGCGTATTGCTGTAGCCATGTGGTTGCATTGCTGTAGCCAGATGGCTGTATTGCTAAAGACATATGGTTATATTGCTGTAGCCAGATGGCTGTATTGCTCTAGCCATGTGGTTGTATTGCTGTAGCCGAATGAATGTATTGCTCTAGCCATGTGGTTGCATTGCTGTAGCCAGATGGCTGTATTGCTAAAGGCATATGGTTGTATTGCTGTAGCCAGATGGCTGTATTGCTAAAGGCATATGGTTGTATTGCTGTAGCCAGATGGCTGTATTTGCTAAAGGCATATGGTTGTATTGCTGTAGCCGAATGGATGTATTGCGCTAGCCATGTGGTTGTATTGCTGTAGCCGAATGGATTATTGCGCTAGCCATGTGGTTGTATTGCTGTAGCCGAATGAATGTATTGCTCTAGCCATGTGGTTGTATTGCTGTAGCCAGTTGGCTGGCTGTATTGCTGTAGTTATATGGTTGTATTGCTGTAGCCAGATGGCTTGTATTGCTAAAGGCATAGGGTTGTATTGCTGTAGCCAGATGGCTGTATTGCTAAAGGCATAGGGTTTTTGTATTGCTGTAGCCGAATGGATGTATTGCGCTAGCCATGGGGTTTTGTATTGCTGTAGCCGAATGAATGTATTGCTCTAGCCATATGGTTGTATTGCTGTAGCCAGTTGGCTGGCTGTATTGCTGTAGCCATATGGTTGTATTGCTGTAGCCAGATGGCTGTATTGCTAAAGACATATGGTTATATTGCTGTAGCCGAATGAATGTATTGCTCTAGCCATGTGGTTGCATTGCTGTAGCCAGATGGCTGTATTGCTAAAGGCATATGGTTGTATTGCTGTAGCCGAATGGATGTATTGCTCTAGCCATGTGGTTGCATTGATGTAGCTAGATGGCTGTATTGCTGTAGCCAGGCGGCTGAAGTTCTGTAGTCATGTGGTTGTATTGCTGTAGCCAGATGGCTGTATTGCTAAAGACATATGGTTATATTGCTGTAGCCAGATGGCTGTATTGCTCTAGCCATATGGTTGTATTGCTGTAGCCGAATGGATGTATTGCTCTAGCCATGTGGTTGCATTGATGTAGCTAGATGGCTGTATTGCTGTAGCCAGGCGGCTGAAGTTCTGTAGTCATGTGGTTGTATTGCTGTAGCCATATGGCTATATTGCAGCAGTTTCTGTCTGACTTATTTAGAAAATTTCCAGTTGTTCTTAAATTGGGAACTAAGGAATTTTGCAATGCATGCTGTGTCCACACACATACATACATACACACACATATTCTTACACACATGCACACATACAATACACACGTACACATACACACACATGTGCACACATGCATAAATATATACACACATACACCCACTTACACACATGTACACATCATCATCATTGGCACCTTGCCGTCTTGACAGACGATAGTTTGGTACATTGTGCTTCAAAAAGGCTTAATAACTACAAGCCATGGCGGTGGCGAGTGTGGCTGATAAGGCCAATTTTCACTGTAAATGTTCGTCCACAGTGGATGCATGTGTAAACATGGTCATTTCCACCATCATGCACCAACTTACGTCTCTCACGCTCTGTGTGGGCTTTATCTGCTATCATTTTATAATTTGTCTTTATTCCATTTCAGATAGCTGCCCTCCATGCAACTCGTTCGGCGACTTGCTTCCATTGTGAATTATCAATGCCTGTATCAATCATATCCCGCTTACACACATCTTTGTATCGTAGTAGAGGCCGACCCTGAGATCTCCTACCCATCTATAATTCACCAAAAAAGATGTTTTTATTTTGTATTCTACCATCATCCATCCTTCTGACATGTCCTATCCATCTGAGTCTACGAAGACGGAGCATGGAACACACTGTCACACAATCTGATCTTTCCAATACTTCAGTATTTGTGATTTTGTCTTGCCTCTTAATACCAAGTATTCTTCACAGATACCGCATATTAAAGCTGTTTAAACGATTCTCTTGGTATGAACCTAAGCCCTAAGGCCTATCCACGTCAATGTGGAAGCACTATACTCGAGTTTCGCTCTCGTTTGAGCTCGTCAGTAGTGCATATCCTTACCCAAGGATATGCACTACTGACGAGCTCAAACGAGAGCGAAACTCGAGTATAGTGCTTCCACATTGACGTGGATAGGCCTTAGGTTCATACCAGAATACGATCAGCGTTGCCAGTTGTGGGCAGTGCTCAATATTTAAATCTCAAATCCCGAAAACAACCAAATACATCAATTTCATTATTGCTCGCTGGATGTTAGGCGGCCTGGTGTGCCAGTGAGAAGCCCTGATCGTTCGGGTCCACATCGATTGACGGGCGTCAATCGCGGCGATCGGGCAAATCTTGAGCTACAGCCTATGATGGGTGACGTTGTAATATTCTGTTATGATAATTTGGCCGTGTCCAGCGTGTGCCGCGTGGTTACACACCCGCTTCACACGCCAGTAATCCGGGGTTTGTTTCCGGGTCCGGTCAAGGATATGCACTACTGACGAGCTCAAACGAGAGCGAAACTCGAGTATAGTGCTTCCACATTGACGTTAATAGGCCTTAGGTTCATACCAGAATACGATCAGCGTTGCCAGTAGTGGGTTGTGCTCAATATTTAAATCTCAAATCCCGAAACAATCAAATAAATTAGTTTCTCTTGGTGTAAGTAAGTTGACCAGGTTTCACTGCTATAAAGAAGAGTACTAAGGACACAGGCTTGGTAGACAAGGACTTTTTTTTTGTCAGTAAGCTTCCTGTTCTCCCAGACTCTCTTTGCGAACATGTTCATTGTTGTTGCTGCCTTACCAATCCTGATGTTGTTTCCTGATCTAGGGATAATTTGCTATTTACCTCTGATCCTAGATATTTAAAATGGTCTTCTATCACCAGTTCGGCGTCGTCAATAAAGATTGATGGTAGCCCATGTGCGCCTTGTGACATAATCTGTGTCTTCTTTATGTTAATTCTTAAAACAAATTCAGAACACGAATTGGAGAATGCAGATAGTAGTTGTTGTAATTCTTCCTCAGAGTGGGTCATAATTGCAGCATCATCTGCAAAAACCAACTCTCTGATCAGTACCCTCCTAATTTTGGTCTTGGCCTTCAATCTCTGAGCATTATAGAGGCCACCATCTGAGCGTGAGTGAGTGTATATACCACCATTCTGATCATGAAAGGCATATTTCAGTAGAAGTGAAAAGTATATTCCAAAGAGGGTGGGGACTAGTACACAACCTTGCTTAACTCCACTCTTGATTTCAAACTCTTATGAAGTTGCGCCGAAAACTTGATTATACCCTTCATGCCTGTGTGGAACGATTCCACAATGAACAGAAGAGTTGGTGGGCAGCCAATCTTCTTTAGTGCCTTGAACAGACCCTCACGACTGACCAAATCCTCTGTGAGGTCGATGAAGGCGTTAAACAGTGGTTGATTCTGTTCCCGGCATTTGTCGCAATGAGAATATCAATTGTAGACCAGTTCTGTCGGAAGCCGCACTGTGATTCGGGGTAGACTTGATCTCCCAGGACTTGAAGTCTGCGCAGAACAATTCTGTCAAATACTTTTTCAACAATAAACAGAAGTTAGGTACCCCTATAGTTGTCGCAGTCGCTTCGATTGCCCTAGTTCTTGTACAGTGTTATGATGCCTGAATCTTTGAAATCCTGTGGGACTTGTCCTTCTCGCCAGCATAGCTCTATTAGTTGGTGGATCTGTAGAGTGAGTGTGTCTTGCCCACTCCTGATAACCTCTATTGGAATCCCATCCTTACCTGGAGCCTTGCCAGATGCAAGTTCATTTATACCACACTTAACTTCTGTTATTGTGGGGGGGTGTCCAGGTGGTCAAGAGTTGGTAGGCGTTGAAGGTATCATCCGCTACTTTGGTCTCACTTGAGTAAAGATCAAAATGGTGCTCTACCCATCTATCCATCTGCTGTTTCTTATCAGTGATGATTTCTGCGGTCAAGGTGTTCAGTGGTGCACTTCTTTTGATCATTGGACCACAGACTTTCTTTATCCCTTCATACATGCTTCTGATGTTTCCCGTATCACTTACGTTTTGAATGGACTCACATAACTTGATCCAATAGTCATTTGCACACAGCCTGGCAACCTTTTGAACATTCTTCCTTGCTTGCTTCAGATCACTGAGAGTTTTACGCGTTGTTCTTTCCTTGTTTCTTATAAAAGTTAACTTCTTTTCATCAATCAAGGGTTGCAGTATCTGGCTGTTTGCCGCAAACCAGTCATGCCTCTTATGTTCCACAGTGCCGTAAACCCCTACCGCTGTTGGATAAATAGTTTTCTTAAGTTTACTCCACTTTTCACTTATTGTACAATTTTCTGATATATCAGTGAAAGCGTCTTCAAGTTGCTGTTGAATCTCCAAGGACATTTCAGGATTGAGGGTTAATAATATTAACCATGGGGTTAGAACCAAAGAATGATCCGTATCACAGTCAGCACTGTGGTAACTTAGAGTTAATGATGTATGGTTCAGGTGTTGTCAACGTGTGATGATGAAGTCCAGCTGATGCCAATGGCCAGATCTTGAATGTTTCCATGTGACCTTATGCTGCTCTTTTGTTTTTTAAAAAAGGAGTTTGTAATACATAGGTCATTTCTGGTGCAATGCTCCAGCAGCCTTTGCTCATTTTCATTCAAGCGACCGATGTTTTATTTTCCAAAGCACACTTGTTATGAACTCGATTCCTTGCCCACACGAGCATTGAAATCACCGAACATATAAATGTAGTCAGATTTTGGAACTGCCTTCATCACAGAGTCTAACTCCTCATAGAGGAAGCGAGTGTCGGTGCATATGCAGTGATAATGGTGGCAAAACCACAAGACGTTGCCAAACGCAGGGATAATAGTCTTTCATTTCCTCCAGCTGGAATATCAATCATTCCCAGTAGCGAATTCTTGACAGCAAAGCCCACACTATGTTGCCTTTTTTTTCTGCTGCCTTCTACCCTTCCAAAAATAGGTGTAATTGTTTTCCGTGAGTGACCCTTCCTCAGCGAGGCGTGTATCCTGCAGGTTAGCAATATCAACGTTAAGACGATTGAGTTCGGCATCAATCACAGCCGTTTTTGTCACATCGTCAATAGTGGAAAATCGTCAATCGTCTCAATCTTCAAGTCAGTGGACAATCCTGACACATGGTTCTTACGTTCCAGGTTGCAAGCCGTAGCTTGAGATTTCTATTTTCTTTTTATCTGTGCCTGGTGCATTGGTTTTACAGCCTGCGATTCAGATTTTATCCTTGCCGCTAGCACCCATTGAAGCAGGCAGGCTGTGGCGTATCAGCACCCAATTATCCGGGGGCTGCCCAGTGAAAGGTACCTAATCAGTGACAACTGAACGCGTGGCGCCCCATGTCTCCGCCAACTGACAAGGACTTATAACCCGTAACAGTTACCTCTCGCTTTGATTACGAGTCCGGTTAAGACCAGGGATGGAGTTATTGCCTCTCCATAGCACAAAGCCTGGGCTAAAATATAGAGACCATGTGTTGCCCATGCAACATGATCCCCCTCTCGGACTGCCTAGTTCACTCCAGAGGAAAAGTAACACCTATATACACACATACATATATAGACACAGACACACATGCATATATACATACACATACACACATACATACAAACAAATACACACACACGCTCGCGTCAAAATCAACAGTGTCACCTTTAGCGCAATATTTTCCAGTGAATCCGTCGTGACAGCTTAAACAAGCGCCTTCGCGCATTTGGCACGCCATGTGTTTGCATTTGGGATTGCAGCGAAAGGCACAGTTGGCTCCGAATGTTCCCAGGGGACAACCCGGACTGCAGACGCCGGTGACTGTGAAGCAGACTTCTCTACCCTGGCAGGCGCACCTCTTATTGCATGATATCCCGTAATAACCATCGGGACACACAGCTTCTGTAATATACAGGTCTTTGACAGTTGAGTCAGATCTTTCGTATCAGATTATTACTAACATGAAAAGAACATCATCATCAACAACAACAATAGCAGCAACAACGACAATAATAACAACAAAAACAACAACATCAATGGCAACAGCAACAAAGACAAAAACAACAACAATTAATTTATTTGGTAAATAAATCAATTGATCTTGCTCGCTGGAATTTAGGCGCCTGGTGTGCCTTGCCAGATCAAGAATACCTGATCATTTTGGGCCACATCGATTGACGGATCTCAGTCGTAGTGATAAGGCAAACTTTGAGCTATAGCCTATAATGTGTGACGTTGTTATATTCTAGTGTGATAATTTAGTCTCGTCTAGTGTGGGCCGTGTGGTCAAGTGGTTACACGCTCGCTTCACACGCCAGTGATCCAGAGTTCGATGCCGGGTCCAGTCATGGATATACATTACTGACTAGCTCAGACGGGAGCGAAACTCGAATCTAGTGCTTCCAATCTGGCGTAGACAAGGCCGTAGGTTCATACCGAATACGATCAGCTTGCCAGTAGTGGGTTCTGCTCAGTCTTTAAACAACAATAATAACATTAACAATAACTGTAGCAACAACAAGAACAACAACGACAACATCAACGACGATAACAACAACGACAACATCAGCAACGATAATAACAATATCAGTAACAACAAACATAATAACAACAACCATTTTACGACGATGAGCACATTCATCATCATCATCATCATCATCATCATCATCATCATCATCATCATCATCATCATCATCATCATCATCATCATCATCATCATCATCATCATCATCATCATCACGTGCCTTGTCAAATTGAATGAGCGATCATACTTTTCCACATCTTGCGCTCTCCAACGGCATGTATGGGTTCGTGTGCTGACTATTTTCCGTGCCCTGAGACAAGACTATCAAGAATATTCTCTCGCTGTCTCTGTGACAAAACGGGACTAGATACAGTCTGTCCTCTGGATTATTTCCCTTTTGTTGGAATAAGCCGGATTAGTCTCCCTTGATCGGGTGATCATAACTAGGGAATTCCCCGGTAAATAGTCCGTGGCGTCACAATTCTGGTGACTTCTAGAATATGCTAGAATGTCCCCGGTCCAGTGCGTACGTGTTAGCTATCACCTAGGACCCCACAATTGCTCGGGACCCACGGGATTTTGGATTTCTCCATGATCCTTGGGACTTTCGGGACCCGACGAGGTAATTGTGACTGCACACTTAGCTATCCAACGTCAGTCGCCAGCCGAATTTCGTCAGGGAAGGCCCCAGTAACTCACTGCTAAAAGAGATGTCGGTTATCGCAGCTAAAGCGGACACCTGCAGTGAAATGTTGTGACTCATAGATCACAGGTAAAGTTGTATTACTTTATATATTAGCCGTTGTCAGTAAATCTATCGCCGACCGAAATAATCTCCGCGGAGCGCATAAATTGACCGTCGCCTGCATGCATTTTTAATTAGCGGTTATTGATCGGCTAGGTAATGTGTTTGTCAGACGCGTCCGGTAACGCCAACTGTTTGTGAGCGTGTATAAACAGTAGGCCTGTATACGTGTGTTCCATCTGATAAATTGTGTAAATCCGAAGTAAGTATATCTGATAGAATTTACTGGTGTTAAGAGTACAAATTATATGCATTGTTAGTGACATTGTACGTTGATATTATCACTGCTGTGTGTAAGTAGGTTCGGGTAATTTACCAACTGTGTAGCAGATATGTTAACTATCTGGTTAGTGATTACATACTCAGGGCTGTCAGGAAGTTTGACATTCGTTTTCATTGTGAGGCTAGAATCATTTAATGAGGGGCTGGAAGGCACTCTAAAATGGATGACGTTGCATAATTCGCCACGGACCAAGATGCGCTGGACCCACAGCACTTTGGGAAAGTGTTTTCGGTGGATGGCCACCATATCTGTGCTAGACCTGCACAGACTTGACCGTCATGTATGAAGGTCAATTAAAAAAGGTCTAACGTTGTTCTGGGACGGGGATCCCAGAACAGAAGCTGTTGCTGTGTTATGAGTTTGTTAATTAAGTTTAACAATTCCTAGTTTATAAATTATTAATGCTACTTTAATGAATTGCGATGTAGATAATTTATTAATGTTGTGTAGTCCCTTCATGAGTAAGGTTTAATTAACTGATCAATGGGTGAAGTGATTGATTTAAATTTTTGAGTTAGGTAGGTGAGATGTCCGGCTGGGCACCTCCTATATAATGTAACCACGACACTGAAAGAAAAGTAGTTTTATTTTTTTGGGTTTATTGATGGTGGAGAAACATGAGTGGATTAGCACCAGGCGAAGGATACTTTGACAGAGTCATACAGTGTACTCTGGTGCTATCGGGCTATCTGTTGCCCCGACGGGTTACTTAACTATACACTGGTGTAATATTGCTTTCTCTTGCAGCCTCATGCCCATACATTGTATTTAAGAGTGGATCGATGATGTTGATGATCACTTATATATATTGTATTATATATATATTACTGACAGGCATGTGTTTTATGTGGGGGATGCAGTGTAGTCCTTGTTGTAGTTGAGTACTCACACCAACCCCTCCATGTTTCAGGATCTGTTTTTGTATATCCTATGGAGATTCATGAGATCAACCATAAACTCGACGGGACTTGTTTCCAGTGCCAATCAAATGATGTTTGCGGCATTACTGGGAGCAGTTTTCCGGGAAACTGCCTACGTCAACACGTGAGAGTCAATTGAGTTGAGATTAGCCCGGTATGTCTTTTGCTAAGACCACCGCAACGAGTTCGACGAAGTTAGTCAACGATCCAGCTAGGGGCAAAGACTGAAGCGTCTAGTGGGTCCGCCAGTAAGGTAATGGTCCATATCGAACTCAATGATAACCTTGGTACATTCAAGGCAATGAATTCCAGGTGTTCAAAAGAGTGTTTTTCCAGTCTGACAATGGCCAGTTTATTATGTGTCCGGCCCGGCTGGGTCGTCATGGGACACATTGTCTAATTTCACTAGACCTAAGGTGTGAATCTACAGTTGTGCTCCTTCCTTATTGAAACCATGAAATAGGTCATGTGACTGACAGCAGGGATTTGATATTATGGTGAACTGTGCAGGTAGTTGATATCTACTGAACTATATTGTTCACAGTGGGAGGAGAAGACTTTTAAAAGGGGTCTATGCCTTGGAGTTCCTTTACACTGGAGGTTGCTCGGGTGAGTCGTTAACTACGACGGGAAAGCCTCACGAACTGAAGTCACATGCTCTGTGATGAAGACGGATCATCGGAGATCTTCTCGTGTACATATTGTCTTCTATCCAGGCTTTCAGCCATCCTTCTCTGAGTTGCAGTTGGCGTATTTAGAAATTAAATTTTGCTTTGTTAGCCATGGCTTTGCGTATTAGTATGACTGTTGTCTAGTCCGAGCCCCCTGTGGGTAGGAATCCATAAGTGGGGAGGGAAAGGTCAGCTGTCCCGGCTTGTGTGGGGCCTTGTAGATGTAAAGTTCTATTGGGGTGGTCGGAGCAAAGGCTGGGGATATTAACTATAGTAACATACCTGTCCAAGCCCCGGGGGTCTTGTTACAGTCTCCCTTTATCTCTCTTCCCACAATTATGTCCACCTGGCATACCATTTTTCAGTTTTTGTCTTCTCATTACGATACTCAGACAAGTGCAGATGTCTAGAAGCACTATGTTTTCGACCAGATATCTAGCATTAATAGAGGCTGTTACATCCTCTTGCAAGATGTGTTCATGAGTTGTTAAGAGGTCCCCATGGCTGGGTGGTCGGTGTAGGTGGAGATCAACATCTTGGCTTGGACATGTTCTGTAATGTCGTTTAGCTATTCCAGGAATACAATTGGGGGACTTCTTGTACCACACCATAGTCTTGCGTGTTTGTCCTTGCACTTCTGTCATGACAGTTCTGTTCTCAAGGTAGTGGCTGATCCAGCTGTATATACTCTCACACAATTATATTTTTCGCAGTTTTAATTTCAAATTTTCCTTCCATACTTTATAAATAGCTTCTTTCTAAATCTACAAAGTCAGCTAAGGTGTGCTGTTTCTCTTGACAGGTATCTTCTATTTCCTGTCTTATCTCGGTTATTTGATTTTCACTTCATCTGGACTTTCTGAATCCTGTATGTTGTCGCATTAAGATGTGTTTTTCTTCCAGATGCAATATTATGCTGCTATTGATTATACATTCTAGGAGCTTTCTACACTGACAATAGACTGGTATGTCGGTAGGCAGTTGCTTCTGTCAGGTCGTTATGTTTTCTTAGGGATCGGTATTATAACTTCTGCGTGAATTGCATGTTCGGAACGATGGCGGTCGGCCTGACGCTTGGAATTGACTGGATTGACTTTTGGGTTCAGGAGTGCATGTTTCTCGGAGACTCCTGGGGGTCGTCGCTGGAGCTACGGTGTTTGTGCTTTATGCTATGCTTTCAGCGGGTCTAACTAACTAACTAACTACTCACTCACTCACTCACTCATTCACTCACTCACTAACTAAGTAACTAACTAACTAACTAACTAAGTAACTAACTAAGTAACTAACTAACTAACTAACTATTGTTATAACATCTTTCCGTCCATGTGGGACTATTCCTTTCTTCCAGCTGTAATTTAGTACTTCAAGTAGCGTCTGTTTTATTTAAGTACACATTCATATTAGCATTTCATTTGTATTCCAATTAGTTCCTTAAAACGCCACGTTTGCAATAGCGAATCTTGTTCCAATCTCTTTAAGGCACCGCAGTAAGGGGACATTTAAAAGATTAGTGCGGGAAGGTCAGCAGGGTTGTAATGCGACTAGTAGAGAAAAAAGTAAACAGATCGGGTTTTATTGCATGAAATTGTGTGTGGAAGGTTGGTGTTTCGCGTTGCATTTTGCTAAGAAACATGCACGGTCAGTGCTGTTGCATGGGAGATGAGTTTGCACGAAGTATAGGTCCTGAACTACAAGCACAACATAATTATTAATCAGACATTAAGTTGAGAAGAAAGCGTAACTCAAGTCAAGTCAAGAAGAGTCTGCTTCAGGTAGTTAATGTTATATAAGTTGTATTTGTGTGTGTGTGTGTGTGTGTGTGTGTGTGTGTGTGTGTGTGTACGTGTGTGTTGTGTGTGGTGTGTGTTGTTTTGGGTGATGGTAAAAAAAATGTCAACGGAAAATGCCTCCATGGGAATAATACTAAGGGGAATAGGGAGAGCAAGTGGGCGACTGGACATGTTTATCTAACAGCAAGGAATATCAACCAGTGTTG
>JACEFZ010008492.1:0-49374 GCA_014155875.1 Cepaea nemoralis
TATCTGTCGCATGTCTGTCACATATCTGTCACATGTCTGTCACATATCTGTCACATGTCTGTCACATATCTGTCGCATGTCTGTCACATATCTGTCGCATGTCTGTCGCATGTCTGTTTGCTTGTTTGCCCGTAGTCTGTCTGTCTGACGGCTGCCTGTCTGTCGTCTGTCTGTCTATAGGAAACTTGTCTGCTCCTGTCTGCCTGTCACCTGACTACCTGACATCTGCCTGTCACCTGACTACCTGACAGCTGCCTGTCACCTGACTACCTGACGTCTGCCTGTCACCTGACTACCTGACGTCTGTCTGTCACCTGACTGTCGTATACCTTTACCTGCCTATTTATTGCAGTGGTTCTCAACCTATTTTAGCCCCTTTACAAGTTTCACCGCAAGTCAACCTGGCTTTCCTCCCTTTGTGAAATTAATTGCACCCACATACACATTCTTAATAATGTCCATATGGTAATACTGGAATATGTTATGTCTGTACGTTAGCATACATAGTTATATGCATATATTTATTAATGAGCTCTGCTCAGTGAACAGCAATCGAGGATGTGAAGTTTTGAGGTTTCAACATTAGTCGTTTTTTAAAAACAATAACATATATGTATTTTCGGGGTTCCCATGGCGAAATCGTTAAGTTGCTTTGCTTGCTCTCTCTCTCTCTCTCTCTCTCTCTCTCTCTCTCTCTCTCTCTCTCTCTCTCTCTCTCTCTCTCTCTCTCTCTCTCTCTCTCTCTCTCTCTCTCTCTTTGTGCAGCACTTTCGCCAGGCGGCCCTGTGAAAGAAGACCGAACTATATGGGATAACAGCTGGTGCAATGAAGTCGATCCTGGTGCCTGTAATCTCTTTTAAGTCGTGAAAGTAAATGTAGACATATAACGGGTGCTAGCTGTTTGGTTGTGAAGTACTAGACCGTCACATATTCTAGGTTAAGACATAATGGCTGGGGTGGCTACTTCCCTTCCTCCCCGCCTAACTAATTCTCATAAATTTCTCAATATTATCCAGCACCTATTTTGTAAAGCTCGGTTCACTCCAGAAGCCGCGCACTTCTGTCGATTGAACCCGCACCGCTGTCATTTAAACAAGCGCACTGACCACTCAACCACCATATATACATATACAGATTTCATTTCTAGAGGCCCTGCCTCGTCTCTTCATTACTGTTAACTCGACTCTGTGCACACGAAGCAGGCATTCATATATAACGCCCACAAACTCCATAGACATGTCACGGTCCATGTGGTGGTCTAGTCGATGTCTAGACGGCCCATGTGGTGGTCTAGTTAATGTCTAGATGTCTATGTGATGGTCTAGTTAATGTCTAGATGTCTATGTGGTGGTCTAGTTAATGTCTAGATGTCTATGTGGTGGTCTAGTTAATGTCTAGATGTCTATGTGATGGTCTAGTTAATGTCTAGATGTTTATGTGGTGGTCTAGTTAATGTCTTATGGTCTATGTGGTGGTCTAGTCGATGTCTAGATTGTCCATGTGGTGGTATAGTCGATGACTAGATTGTCCATGTGGTGGTCTAGTCGATGTCTAGATTGTCCATGTGGTGGTCTAGTCAATGTCTAGATGGTCGATGTGGTAGTGTAGTCGATGTCTAGATGTCTATGTGGTGGTCTAGTCAATGTCTAGATGGTCGATGTGGTAGTGTAGTCGATGCCTAGATGGTCTATGTGGTAGTCTAGTCGATGTCTAGATGTCTGTGCGGTGGTCTAGTTAATGTCTAGATGTCTATGTGGTGGTTTAGTCGATGTCTAGATGGTCTATGTGGTAGTCTAGTCAATGTCTAGGCGGTCTATGTCAGTGGTTCTCAACATTTTTGGCCCTTGCCCCCCTTCACCATATTTTCAGAACGTCATTTCCCCCCCCCCTTTCCTATCAAACATTTGTCCCGTGCCCCCCTTCACCGTATTTTCAGAACGTCATCCCCCCCCCCCCTTTCATATGTCCTGTCTACAAATCCCCCCACCTCTACACAGTATAGGTAAAAATGGAAAGTAAATTTAATAGCATATACTAAAACAGGTCTAGACATCCTCATAAAACGTGATTTGAGGGTCTACTTACGTTATAAAATGAATTTTAGAAGGATGAGACATACGACATACATAACTGTAAAGTATGAAGGGAAAAACAATATCAGGTAATCTGTTCTTGTATTAACGCGATCTTGAAGTGGTCTTCATTCCCCCCCCCCCCCACATGGAAACCCTAAAATTCCCCCCTTGGGGGGGGGGGGGGGAGGGGAATTCCCCACCGGTTGAGAACACCTGGCCTATGTGGTAGTCTAGTCGATGTCTATTGGGTGTTCAGTATTTCCAAGGTATTCTTTGTATTTTTCCTCATAAACCACATTTCCACAGTCAGCAGATGTTTTTAAGCTTGTCTGCTCATTTCTTTCGCTTCACATCCATACAACAGTACAGGTTCTGTGTAGTACTTTTCTCGTTGCAAATAAACTCTTTTTATTTGTCACTATGTTGTCCATCTTGCGAAAGGCTCCCTTCGCCATGGCGATTCGTGGTCTTTTCTCTTCAAGGCATATCCCGTCATATGTTATGGTCCTTATTCCTAGTGACGACCATAATCTGTGTCTTCTTACTATTCAATTCTAACCCTAGTTGTTGACTGTATGCCACAACCGCATCAACTAAATGTTGCAGGTCCTGTTCATTTTCTGCAGTCAAGACTGTATTATCTGCATATCTAATGCTATTGATGTATCGTCCCCCAATGTTGATTCCTTCTAAATTTCTGAAAATATTTGCACTGTACAGGGTAAAAACATCTGGAGACATTACACATCCCTGTCTCACACCTCTTTTAATAGGCAGCTATTGACCTACTTCATTATCAATTCTGATGGCAGCTTGTTGTTTTCAATACATGTTTTCTACAAATGTAATGTTTTTCCCATTAATGTATAGATCTGCATGCATTTTCATCATGTTGACATGCCTTACTTTATCGAAAGCCTTTTTGTAGTCAATAAAGCAAAGGTGTAGGTCTTTGTTTATGTCACAAAGTGACTGACATAATGACGTGGCTATAGTTGTCTTGAGGATGTCAGTGTGAATGTTTGTATGAACACTCTGCAGGTTTACTGGTGCACAGCTACAGACATTATAAAAACACCGTTTCGCGCACATCCGTTTATTAATGACACAGGTACATGATTCACAGCAAACATGACACTATTTCCAGAAAATGCATTGGCACAGCTACATAACACAACTGTCTTCGATCGGCCTGATGATATAACTAATTTGCCTTGGACTAGATCCCGTGTCCGAGCTTCCTGACTGCATGGCTGAGATTTCCTCAGCAGAATGTCAGACGGGCCTGCGTGCCCAATTCTTAACCCTTTGAAAATAAAGATTTTCGTTCGTTCGTTCGTTCCTCAGCCCGAACTCTGAATATCTGGCTAGATTCTTCCCTTAAACGTCGCCCACACTGAATACTTCTTCCTGAACTCCGCTTTCTGGCTGGTGCCCCTCACTCAGCCCAAAATATCACTGCCCAAAACATAGACCTCCACTGTCTGACTCAAAACTCAGCTCTCCTCTGAGTGTCTTCGCTCTGGACCCAGATCCCTTCACTGGTCCATCACTTAATGCCCTCGCTACGTCTCCCTGACGCAGCAGCCTCAGACTCCACAGTCTGAGCATCCACCAGGCGGAGTTGTCCCGCCATGACTCCACTGTTGGGCTAGTTCTCCACACCTAGCCCCAGCCTCCACTCGGCTGTACTCGACTCAAATCTCCTTTCAATTTCCCAGCCTTGGGTATTTATCCTATCTTTGCAGACCACCCACTAAACACATCATTTAACCTCTGGAACCCTACTTTACATAACTCCAACAAGCATTCTATTCCTGATTTTTCTTTGTCTATCAGCCTTAATGCCACGTATACGCATCTCATTAGTTACCTTCTCTTAGCCCGTACGTGTCCTAACACTCCCTGTGTTGAGTCTTACCCATTGTTCCGGAGTTTCTTAATCACTACTCTGACCTCACATCCGCTCTACTCTCATGTTTTATCTAGTGCCTACGTGACTAAGGTTGACAACACCATGATCTACTCTCCCCTGTTTTTAGAGCTAGTCATTTTACTTGGAATTCCTCCCTCAACCTTTAATGACCTAACATCTCTGAACCTTCGTTGTAAATCTCACCTTCTTGGGTAGTACCTTACCCAATTACATTGCTAGAATTAGCAAATTCCTAACCGGTCGTTTACCCCAGTTAGATGCAAAACTCACACTCGTTACAGTTTACTTCTATAGAACGTTCAATTACTGTTCTCAGCATATAGACAGCATTTACTGTCCCCTTGCCTTCTATGAACACACAATGTCTTTCTCCTATTTCGGGTTGTAATTTTTTCCTAACTGTTTGCATGATGTTTCTTAGCACAATCTTCGTGATGTGGCTCATTATACTAATTGTTCGATGTTTATCACATTTCAAGGCTCCTGATTTCTTTCGGATTGCAATAAATACAGAATTACATAATTCATGAGGTATATCCAGTATCATATATTGCGTTCAGCAGTCTGGTGACACGGTCTATTATTCAAAGGCATTGATAATTGTGATGTTGTCTGTTTTCAAATGGTTAAGAGCATTCTTAACTTCCATCTTCAAAATTGATGGTCATTGATTGTTATTCTGAATATCATACTGTTATTCTCTTGTATGATCATGCAGGTCTTTGACAAAATCTCCCCACGCATGTAAAATCTGATCTTTTTCTATTATGAATTTGCCATCTTTGGTTTTTAGCCAGAAGTTGTTGTCTGCGGTCTTTTATTAGTGATATAATTAATTCTTTAGTATATTAATTTGGTATTCTGGGTGTTGTGTTGGTTTTCAGTTTCCCTGCAATTTTCCTCAAGCCATGCTTCTTTTGTCTCTTTGTACAGTATTTTTTTTTTTTTAACTTTCCTGTGAATCTTCATATTTTTCATGGTTATTTTTGTTATTTCTTTATATTTCCATAAGTTTTAAGATGTCTTCCGTCATCCATTTCTTACATCCCATCGTCTTTATGTTTGGGATGGTTGTTTCTGCAGCTTGGTTGACTGATTTCTTTAAAACTTCCCATTGGTCGCTGATATCATGAAATAATATTTCCATATTGGACATTGTATCAAAAATGTTCTTTAACTCTACGTTGAATGTATCTTTTATCTCCTCACTCCTCGGTACACGTAGATTAAATTTTGTATTTCTTGGTGTATATTTGACTTTCTTTAATTTTAATATGTGCATTGTTTATGATTAATGGATGGTCGCTGTAGCAGTCTGCGCATGGTATCGTTTTTGCGACTTTTAAGGCATTTCGAAATCTTCTGTTGATGAGAATGTAATCAATCCGACTTCTGATGTTATGGTAAGGAATCCTCCGTGTCCGTAATCTCCTTGGGTGCTGTTTATACCAGGTGTTTCCAATAATCATGTCAAGCTCTTTTGCCCACTGGAAACGTCTGCAACCTCTTTGATTCTGTTCCTATAGTCCAACTTGCCTACATGTACCCGTCCTGTTGATTTCCAACTTTAGCATTAAAGTCACCCATTATAATATTTAATTCTTAATGCTTGCTTTTCTTGAAAGCATTCTTCAAATAAGTATATAATTCATTTATGCTGTCATCACTGCTGTCTGTTTTTGGTGCACACACTTGTATGATTTTGATATCGAAAGGTATTCCACTCAAAGTTACTAGTAATATTCTGTCTGTTATAGTCCAATATCCTTTGATCGATTTTGATCTCTCTATATCCATTATAATTGCTACTCCTCGCTGTTGTTTCTTCCACCAGAATGGATTATGCTATATTCCTCAGATGTTATAATACCGAATCCTTTCCATCCCGTCTCACATATAACTACCATGTTAAAGTTCAGTCTTCTCATTTCGTTCTTAATCTTATCACATTTTCCATCCTCACTCATAGTTCTTACATTCCAAGTTCCCACTTTCAATGATGGTAATGTTCTGTACTCAGTCGTTTGCGGTCGGTCTGGAGTCACCTGGTGCACTTGACTACTCCTACCGGGCGAGGCTGCTCATATGAAGCACCCATTTAAGCCGTTTCTCCGATTTTCGATGAAATTGCAAAGCATAGTTTTCTTGGCATTTGTAAAGAAGGTACTTTGCCATAGCTTTCCTTCTTGGCAGTGACCATACTCCACCAAAAGAAAAAGATATCCTCTGTCTACTATCGTGAAATTGGAGACCATAACCTATAACTATCTGTCAGCTGCTCTTCAACTTCATCCACCACCTGCACAAGTGGTTTCACATGACCCTGATCGGGTGGGGGGGGGGGGGGGGAAGAGTTGTCCAGGGTGGGGGAGATGGGGTTAAACGGGTACTCTACCTTGCCCAAAGGTGTCCCGTAGTCTAGTGGAGGTTAGGGGGAACCTTCTCCTTTGATAGGAAATACCCCTATCCCGCCGCCTCCATCATGTCTGTAGAACATCATGCATCATCTCACGACCTCATCCCATCATGTATGTAGAACATCATGCATCATCTAACGATCTCATTCCATCGTGTATGTAGAACTAACTTGTCAATGATGCAAGATCAACTTTGAGCGCATGCGTGAATGCAACACGGAAGCATGTATCAGCGAATAATACAAATGCATATACCAATATTAACACGGAAAAACAACAGCGGTAAACCGGACAATGTAATCAGAATTTACGCAACGTGGAAAGTCGAATGTAAAGCAGCAGATTTTACACAAGAATGGAAACCGGGAAAGGGGGAGTTTACAGCCAAACCTGTTATTGTTCAAGGCATGGAGTATTCAATGGAGCTTCTGCAGAACCTGGCAGTCGCCATCTCACAAATGTTCGTAGCTACACCCGCGGTATCGCCAACAGAACCTGCCAGGACAACACGCACTCACACTCACACATACCACACACACACACACACACACACACACACACACACACACACACACACACACTGGTCAATATCCGAACAAACCATAATAGCATCATTATTATTTGTATAACGCGCCAGCTCTGTGAAGTTAGCGAAAACAATGACAGGAAAATAAAAAAGTCGTTCGGATAGTGTTGTTTCTCCTCCGGGCCAAAGATCGATAAATGCATTAGGAAAGTATTGATCACACGAGTGGGGAAAAAATGAGTGAGGAACTCTGCAAGTTCATGCGGTATTGTCAATTTTAAAAATAAATTTAAGACAGTTTGTTAGGGCGCAGTCAGAAATTGCAAATGTAAAACGGCTGTCAACTGGAGCTCCCCCGCGCCCGCTCCGTCCTGTATGCGCCCCATCCGGAACCCATAAGAAAAACATATCGGAGTTTTCTTGAGCGCATTTTCAAAGTTAATGTTTAATGTGACTGAATTATTCACTGTTGTGAAGTGAATTTGTCAAGTGACTGAAGTCTTTACTCTTTTAAGGTGAATGTTTAATGTAACTGAAATTTTCACGACTGTAAAGTGAATGTTTAACGAGACTGAATTATTAACTCTTCTGAAGTAAATGTTTATTGCAAATGAAATTGTCACGATTGTAATGAGAACGTTTAATGTGATTCAAATCTTCACTAATATGGAGCGAATGTTTAATGTAACTCATATATTTTGTGACGTGAATGTCTATGGTAACGCAAATATTCACTCTTGTAAAGCAATGAATGAATCACCGAAAAACGAGAAGTAGATATTGTGAACTTTACTAGAGCACGATTACAAGAGACAAATGGACGTTGCGGCCTTAGCCTTCGTCAGCAACAGAACAAACAAATAAAACTAGACAAACAAATACACGAAAGACGCTACATGAAAGTATTAAGGGTACTCATCTGTATCCTAGCTTGAGCGGCAATCCGTGGATGGAATAAACCGGATGTAGTGGTTAAAGGGTCAACTGACTAAAGGTCACTAAAGCGAGAAGCTCGGGGATTGGCTAAGACGACCGGTGAGGGAACCGCTAGCTGGGGGGATGGGGGTGCGCCCATGAGAGCGAAACGGAAAAATATGGATAGGTAGAGCACTGTAGCAGACTCTGTGGCGATGTAACGGATGCAGTTCACAATTCCGCACTCCAAGCTCAAAACACTGCTGAGGGTGATAGGATGTAAATACCCCGGCGCTTGTCATCATAGAATAGCACAAGTGCCGGTTGTTCAGAAAGCAATGAGAAGTGACTGAACGCAAACTAACCGGGAAGTCACAGAAGGCAAAGATAATGCTGGCGTTGACTACGCCGTCCTGTGAAGGACATGCAACTGGCTTATTAGTGGACTATATGACTACGGGGATGGGAGGGGGCAGGGGGCGTACGGGACTTAAATAAAACTTGTGTTGGACATTGAGGCCGTGAGGGGAGAGTGAACCCAACTGGAAGATGAGGCGGTTTTCCAATGTCTTACGATCGCGTTCGTAGGATATGCACGATTTGATCTCCGTGACCTGTATGTCGGCAACGCCACAGTGGTCAGAACTGTTGAAGTGTAGGGGTACCGGTTTCTGGGCACCACTGTTGATATCAGAGAGGTGTTGCCTAAATCTGTCCGCCAGACGAAGACCTGTCTCCCAACATATCTCATGTCACAACGTGTGCAGATGATCGCATAGATAACGTTGCGACTCGTGCATGAGAAGCTCTCCAGGATGTGGAAAGTAGTCTTCGGGAAAGCCAGACTCTGGGTTTGAAGGACATGTGGACAGGTCTTACAACGAGATCGAAGACATGCTGCCTTGCCAGGAAGAGACTTGTGGGGTTGGGGTAGAGTGCTTTGGACCAGCACATCCCTCAGGTTACGATCCCGCCTATATGCCACCAGTGGGGCCTCTGAAAAGACATCGCGAGTGACCGGGTCTGCCTGGAGAATGGATAGATGTCTCATGAGAATGTTCTTGGCAGCAATATTATGAGGATGGTAGGTAAGTGAAAGAACAGGTCTATTGTTACGTGGTTTCGGCCTGGAGGAGAGAGCCTCGGCACGACTAATAGACTGGCAGCGGTGAAGAGCTGTAGACAGAACATTCTCAGGGTAGCCTCGAAGGCGGAAGAAATCCAACATTTCGTGGGCTTTTTGATGGAAGTCGTTATTATCATGACAAAGCCGTCGGAGACGTAACAGTTGTGAGAAAGGAATAGAATCCTTACAAGAGGGAGGATGGGAGGAGGTATAGAGAAGGAATGCCTGGGAGTCAGTCGGTTTATAGTAAACCGTCGTGCATAGGCCAGCAGAACCTAAGGAAACTGTTATGTCTAAGAAATTAACAGCCGACGAGGAAATAGTGGAGGTGAGTCTGATGCTTGGATGAAAAGCGAATGTTTAAATTGACTCCAATCTTTACTCAGTTCCAATTCTAACCTGTTACTTTATGTTGTGTCCTATAATTGTTATATTAACTGATTCAGTGCCAAACAAACATTAGATTTGGACCAGCTGGTATACAATCAAATGAACAAATTGAAATTGTGGAAGATATTACGAAATAAAACAGATAAAACGATGACTCGAGAATGGTGATATATCGTCCTTCTGTACAATTGGAGGGACATATGTGGCGATAAATTATTCGTCGGTATTGAACCAGTAAAGCTGCCTTAGGCCAGCAGTTACAATAACATGTTTATGGCCTGTTACAATAACTTGCTTAGGGCCTGTTACAATAACCTGTTTAGGGCCTGTTACAACAACATGTTTAGAGCCTGTTACAAACGCATGTTTAAGGCCTGTTATAATAACATGTTTAGGGCCTGTTACAATAAAATATTTAGGGCCTGTTACAATAACATGTTTAGGGCCTGTTACAATAAAATATTTAGGGCCTATTACAATAGCATGTTTGGGGATGTTACTAGCACACGATGTTCTTTATGATAAGTGCGTGCGATTGTCGTTGTCTAGGTAACGATGGTCATGGTGTGTCAATTGAGCTATCTAACTGTCTCTTAATCACATAATAACAACATAATCTTTTAATCCAGAAAGAACACGGACAAACGGAACATGTTTATACATCCAGAAACAATGTAATCCATAGAATATAAATATCCTCCTCACAATTTAACCAGCACACATCACTGTCTTCTCACGGCCTGCTGAATCTCAAATTCACAAGACATTTAGTCCAGCTACTATCAACGGCTGGATCTCACACAATACGACCCACACACTGGGTCAGAGCCTCTGCTCACAATGCACCCACTCTGGGTTTTAGGCCTCCTTCACAGCTCGGAGAATCACCCCACACAGTTCTCCGTGGACTACCGACTCGTTCGGTATCTAAAATTCAACTCTCTTAAACGACCTGACCAGCAGTCGGTCTCTTCTCTCACTGACTTTCAAGTATCCAGACTTCACACAACACTCAACTGTCTTTCGCCCCATCCATCCTAGGGGTATCCACTCACAACCACCCCATTATTTCTCAGGGTTGATTGTTTTACTCGTAGCCAGGTCACTCACCTTACTGTCAATGACCCAGGCATATGTCATTATCCCCCCCCCCCCCACCCTTAAAAGAAAACATCGTTTTCAAATGTTGGGAGACTAATACTTATCAAATATGTGACCCAGACATATTGCCTGGGTAGTCGTAAGTATAAATCCAACTTACTCTAACTACCACACTAAATAATACATCAAATGCTCATAGTACACTCCTCTATTCCCCACACATGAATACATCCAACTTTCTATCTTTTGTACCAATGCATGAACTAATACATCACATAATAATAATACATCATAGGAAACATCATATCTGTGTATCTGCAGGTCTATTACCATCCTCAAAAAGACACAAGCTATTTGTGTACCGACCCCGTATCAGGTGGTTCTTTTCTTGCATCAAACCTCCATCTATTTCTGTCGATGATGTATCTACCTTTCTTGTACCCATTACTCATGGTGTCCATATATTTACAACACCTGTATGCTATCCCTAACCCTGGGTCCGTGATGTCACGAACACTCTTTTGACCTGAGTTAACTTCCCTATCTACATATTGTACCGTTACACTGGAGTCTCTGTTTAGTCTGACCTCTTTATTCACTCTTGGCCCATATACCTGGCATCCTGCTCTCTGCTGCATACGCCTTATGCCTATGTGCCCTGCACATGCACTATCCTGAGCTGTTCTAGTATCTCGGTCTCTACGTGCTAAGGGTACCACTACTTGCCCACGTGCAGTTCCACCCTCTGAAAACCTGCGAGTGAGACCATTATTCTTCCTTCCAAAGCACCATCTACCCTTCTTTGATTGTCTATGTCTCACTTTACCACACCCTTGGACACATTTGTCCAGAGTAGTATCTTGTCTCTGGGATTCCCTACAGCTATATTTGAGATCCATTCTCACCTGCTCAGCTGTCCTATCGTTGTCCTCTGTGTCTACTTCAAGTGCCACTTTTTCTTTAGCTATACTCTCTAATTTAGGTTTTCTTTTTGTAACTACCCCGTTACTACTTAAACTATGTATCTGGTCCCAATAAACTATTTCTTCTTCTATACAATCTTTAACTCCTGGCACGTTTCCTATGATCAAATCCGCCACTGGTGCGTCCAGAACACACGCTGTCACTCTTCCTGTGATATATGGTGTTTTCACTGTTATCATGGCTAATGGGTATAATTCTACTGTCCCATTAAATGTTATGGATCTAATCTTTTTCCTTGGTTAATCCGAGGGATGCACTAAACTCTTTTTAACACCGATGGACGTACATCCGGAATCCCTAATTGTTAACGCTTGCCTATCATTAACAAATCCATGGTGCATCTTCAGACTTCCTCCTTCATGCACTGCTGATCCTGCTTTAACTGTGTGACCACATATTAAGACTGGCTGACCGTCTTTTTCAAAAAGAGGTTTGCACCCACTACAATCTTCATTGTTCACCGTCTCAATAACTTGCGCTGCATTTGAGTGTTCTGTTTCTCTCATCCTACATTGATGGCTGACATGCCCCTTCTTTCCACATTTGAAACAGATGCTCTCCTTCCTTGCGTTACTTGTTGGCTCACTGGATGGTTGTACATCACACTGTGCTGCCTTGTGTCTCCAGCTCCCACAATTCCAACATCCGTTATAACTATTTGGACGTCTCTGAAAGTTCTCCCTTTTGTATGGGTACCGTCCTGCTCTACCAAAATGGTTGCCACGGAAGCCATTATCTTGAGACTCTTGTTGTTCATACTTCTGTGCTAAATCCACACTTTTTGATCTTGGTCTAATAACTGGATTCTGATCTTGTTTTGTGTACGCTGCACAGACTATTTCCTCATCGTACTGTCTGCCTACAGTACTATTAGGATGTGCAGTCATATAGTTTTGCCCTAACTGAGACATTGTGTCTATGTCCTTTGGCTTACGTTCTTCAAAGAAAGCCACTAAATTGGTATTACATAAAGATAAAACTTTGTCTCTTAACACTAAATCTACTAATTTATTAAAATCTTTCCCTACTTCTGCGAGCTCCATCCATTTGTTAAATGTGTTCTTTACTGTGTTAACAAAGTCTGTGAAATCTTGATTTGTCTCTGGTCCTAACTGTCTAAACTTTGTTCTATAGCCATGCTCCGTTAGTTGGAACTTTGTTAACAAACGTTGCCGCAAAATAGTGTAGTTGTTTCTTTCTTCCACAGGTAAATTAAACATTGTATCTAGGGTCTTACCCGTTAAATACTCGCCCAGTCTAATCGCATACTCGCCTTCTGGGATGCCTAACACTTTCACTGATGCTTCGAATCTCGACAAATAAGATTCCAAGTTGTCTCGGTCTGTAAAATATGGCAGTTTAATCTCTGTGAGGGATGGGAAGGTCTTCTGCTTTCCTCACTTTGACCCTTCGAAGATAGTTCTAATTTTCTGAGAGCAATTTCAGCTTCCATCTTAATCTTCTCTTTCTCGATTTCCATTTTCATTTGTGTCTCTTTCTCTTCCTGTAGACGCTTGTTTTCTATTTCAGCTAACTTTACTTCCTGTAGACGCTTGTTTTCCATTTCAGCTAGTTTTACTTGTGTCTCTTTCTCTTCCTGTAGACGTTTGCTTTCCATTTCAGCTAGTTTTACTTGTGTCTCTTTCTCTTCCTGTAGACGCTTGGCTTCAGCTACCTTTTCTTCCTGTAGGCGTTTTGCCTCGCGTTCATTATGCCTCTCCTCTCTTTCCATCAGTTTTTGTTCTTTTGCTTCTGTATACTCCTGTAGCTCTTTACCCTTCAGGCCTAACCGTTCGCCTGCTTCAATATAGTCCATTAAAGTAGGCATCTTGTACTTGTGGACACGTTGCTGTCTGGCAACCAACTATAAATGTAAAGACTCTGTTGCTAGACTTTGTGTCTCTTCCCTAAGTACACCTCCACTAAGACTGTACGTAAATTTGTAGTACTTATAATGTTCCCCTGTACTCACACAATCACTCTACAATCACTAGGTAGTGAGGGGGGGGGGGTATTACCTATACTCCCTCACATATATCTGCAATAGCTGTAAGAAAAAAAATTCTGGAAATATATTTAAACATACATATAACTACATATACAAACGAATGGATGATCCACACTAAGTGTTTTCTATAAACGCTAGACTCACAAGCCAAGTACACGGAGACGGTGATCACAAAGAAATAAACTACAGTAACAACCACAAGCTTGTGTAGGGAAACCCACAGTGCGCGTAATATATAAACTGACAAAGACCACTAGACAGCAGACATGACGAAAGATCACAATAATAACATATAACCGAACACAACAAATATCATATGTAAATATAACGAAAAGAAAGAAAGAAAAAAAAATTATAGCATCCAAAAATATACACAGATCTGACGTTAAACACAAACTGGCACGTTATATAATTCAGGACCGTCCCTGCAGAACCAAACAAACCGACCTTTCGATTTTCTTCCCAGAAAATATATGGTGCACCTCAGAAAATAACTTTTCGCCATGTCTCCCGAACTTCGAGAAACAACACAAAAATCCCCTACTCTTGACAAACACTGGACCACATACAAATAATTGCGTAACACCCGACAACCATAAATATGACGATGGGAGCAAACAAAATGTGCAAATGGTTGGCCGACAAATATGTGCCTATTAATCCGTCGCCACAAGTTCGTTTTTTAATAATTTTTCACAATATGCTGGGAATGTATATTGGTAAATGTTCCGAAATGTCTACGATATTCCAAATTTGTTGCGTGGTGACTTAATTTCACGTGGTGATCACAAGTTCAACCCGTCGAACAAAATTGAAGATGATGATCGATTATCCACAATGTTCTGTCTGGACACAGTCCGTCACGTTATTGTACTTTCCTTGGACGTGGTGGCCCCAAAGTAATAATCCAAGCGTCTTTCTACCTTCGTTGCGGAGATGGCGCTTTGCTGTATCATAAATGTTATGGATTTCCGTTACCCGACAAGATTCACCAAAAACAAACAAAATTGGCAGCAAATGTTCAGCGCTTTAAACTTGTGTGTGTGTGTGTGTATATATATATATATATATATTATATATATATATATATATATATATATATATATATATATATAATATATATATATATATATATATATATATATATATATATCCTTATTGGCAAAGAAATTCGACCATGGTTGCGATGACGCCACGTTAAAAATGTTTGCTCATAACAGAATAATGATGACAAAGGGCTTGAACAAGGGGAAATATAAAGTCTGGCTTTCTTTCAAAACAACCTTGTTTTGTTCATTCACAATGAGTCATCTTGACCACAATAGGCCGTGGAAATTTTCTCAGTAACTGCTTACTGTTAAACAGCCTTGCCACCCAAGGTCAACCTTCTCAGCCCCACCCGGCTGCTCTCGTACCTCTCCCCTCCCCGAGAGAGTTTATCGTCGCCTTGCGACTAAACAGTACGCTTGCCTTCGCACACACACCAAATGTCCCACCACACACAGGACTTCTCAACGAAATTGCTCACTGTCTTAAATCTTTGGTTCAATCCTGTCTTTATCACCGACAGCGACAATGTCCACTTGTGATGCTCCGCTCTTGTCGCAAACACTGTTTTGTTCACTTGTTCACGCGACTTTTACCTGTGCTTCGTGTTTGTGCCTAGTGACCATCCCCCGTCACCCCACACTCTTCGTTGACCTGTGCCGTGTCTCCTCCTGGCGCCCCGCCTCGTCTGTTTACGTGTGCTGATTGTCCAGTAATTTACCTGTAGTGTGACCTTCTCGCGAACTGTCTGTTATCTTTAGCACTACTGCCTGGTATCAATTTTACCTGGCTTCTCGTGAACTCTGTCCTTGACACACACGCACAAAAGAGTTGCTGTTAATCTCTTGAAGCAGTACTGTCTAAATTGATGGAACGAAGTCACAGATAATAACTCCTCTATCAGCGAAGAGCCCACAGATATCTCAATATTGCACGGTGTTCTTTGACAGAATGCAGCTGTCAGAAAATCTTTACTAAGCGACGAGCTCCCAGTTATCACGCGATGTTCTTTATGATAAGTGCGTGCGATGGTCGTTGTCTAGGTAACGATTCTCCTGGTGTGTCAATTGAGCTATCTAACTGTCTCTTAATCCAAATCACCCCTGCAGTGAAGATTCACCAGTCATAAAACAAGATTGAGTTGGCGCACATAATCTTTTAATCCAGAAAGAACACGGACAAACGGAACATGTTTATACATCCAGAAACAATGTAATCCATAGAATATAAATATCCTCCTCACAATTTAACCAGCACACATCACTGTCTTCTCACGGCCTGCTGAATCTCAAATTCACAAGAAATTTAGTCCAGCTACTATCCACGGCTGGATCTCACACAATACGACCCACACACTGGGTCAGAGCCTCTGCTCACTATGCACCCACTCTGTGTTTTAGGCCTGCCTTCACAGCTCGGAGAATCACACAACACAGTTCTCCGTGGACTACCGACTCGTTCGGTATCTAAAACTCAACTCTCTTAAACGACCTGACCCGCAGTCGGTCTCTTCTCTCACTGACTTTCAAGTATCCTGACTTCACACAACACTCAACTGTCTTTCGCCCCATCCACCCTAGGGGTATCCACTCACAACCGCCCCATTATTTCTCAGGGTTGATTGTTTTACTCGTAGCCAGGTCACTCACCTTACTGTCAATGACCCAGGCATATGTCAGTTACAATAGCATATGTAGGGATGTTACAATAACATGTTTAGGGCGTGTTACAATAACAAATTTACGCTATCCAGAGGTCCACTTGTACGCAGAGCTTAATGTCATAGCGCGTACACTTCCGATGCGGTCACGGCGGGGTACTGGGTTCAACCCTTACACCGATGCGGTCACGGCGAGGTACGGGATTCAACCCTTACACCGATGCGGTCACGGCGAGGTACTGGGTTCAACCCTTACACCGATGCGGTCAAGGCAGGGTGCTGGGTTCAACCCTTACACCGATGCGGTCACGGCGGGGTACTGGGTTCAACCCTTACACCGATGCGGTCACGGCGGGGTAATGGGTTCAACCCTTACACCGATGCGGTCAAGGCAGGGTACTGGGTTCAACCCTTACACCGATGCAGTCACGGCGGGGTAATGGGTTCAACCCTTACACCGATGCGGTCAAGGCAGGGTGCTGGGTTCAACCCTTACACCGATGCGGTCACGGCGGGGTACTGGGTTCAACCCTTACACCGATGCGGTCACGGCGGGGTACGAGGTTCAACCCTTACACCGATGCGGTCGCGGCGGGGTACTGGGTTCAACCCTTACACCGATGCGGTCACGGCGAGGTACGGGATTCAACCCTTACACCGATGCAGTCACGGCGGGGTAATGGGTTCAACCCTTAGACCGATGCGGTCAAGGCAGGGTGCTGGGTTCAACCCTTACACCGATGCGGTCACGGCGGGGTACTGGGTTCAACCCTTACACCGATGCGGTCACGGCGGGGTACGAGGTTCAACCCTTACACCGATGCATTCTGCAAAGGCCATGCAACAGTTGTTAGAGCTATCAGTGACGTCATGTCCTACAGAGGCCATGCAACAGTTGTTAGAGCTATCAGTGACGTCATGTCCTACAGAGGCCATGCAACAGTTGTTAAAGTTATCAGTGACGTCATGTCCTACAGAGGCCATGCAACATTTGTTAGAGCTATCAGTGACGTCATGTCCTACAAGGACCATGCAACAGTTGTTAAAGTTATCAGTGACGTCATGTCCTACAGAGGCCATGCAACAGTTGTTAAAGCTATCAGTCACGTCATGTCCTACAAGGGCCATGCAACAGTTGTTAAAGTTATCAGTGACGTCATGTCCTACCAGGACCATGCAACAGTTGTTAAAGTTATCAGTGACGTCATGTCCTACAAGGACCATGCAACAGTTGTTAACGTTATCAGTGGCGTCATGTCCTACAGGGACCATGCAATAGTTGTTAAAGTTATCAGTGACGTCATGTCCTACTGAGGCCATACAACAGTTGTTAAAGCTATCAGTGACGTCATGTCCTACAGAGGCCATGCAACAGTTTTTAAAGCTATCAGTGACGTCATGTCCTACAAGGACCATGCAACATTTGTTAGAGCTATCAGTGACGTCATGTCCTACAAGGGCCATGCAACAGTTGTTAAAGTTATCAGTGACGTCATGTCCTACAGTTCTATATAAATCCACGTGAATCTAACTGTTTGGGATCAGTATGGCTGAACGGACAGTAGCGCTCCTTTGTAAACATCCAATGTACTGATGTCGAGGACACGGGTTCAACCCCTTATCCCGGTCAGCTGGACTACAATATTAACTTCTCGTCCTTGACTTGAGGACGTAGATGATAAGTACCTCAGAAGTCGAAGTGGGTTTGCCTAATGGCGAGGACACTGGTTAGACAAAACAAACAGCTAATCCATACTCAAAAATCAGTCAAGCGCTCTAGAAGTAGTCGCACATGTACGGACTAGCTTGAGGTCAAAGCAAGCGAGGGAACGAACGCCCTCACGCAAGCGCGCGCGCACACACACACACACACACACACACACACACACACACAACACACACACACACAAGCACACACTAACTATTTCAAGTCAGGCCTTAGACACGATTAAGTTACCGTACAAAAGTAGACAATACTACCTGCTTTCTGTTAGCGCCAAATGGTAGCCGGCTCTCAACAAACTCGACACACCATATTGTGCCAACGGCTTCGGGCGGAGGAGCGCAATTGAAAGAGTACAAGCCTTATCCTGGTGCGAGGAAACGCAACCTAAAGACTAAATGATTACTTTATATTCTTGCCAACCTGGGTACGATGTTGGTGTCTGTTGACAACGACATACCCAAATCTTTTTTTTTTCCGCGTTTCCATCCTGTTTCAGGATATTGCGGTCAACATCAGCATCTTTCAGCTGTATGTTGATTCCTATGCTAGATTACGCTCATCAGCACGCCACGACTTTCTGAGCGACCGCTCCATACTCTCATAAGTCACTGGCGCGACTCGAACCACTTCTAATTCTCGTGCGCTCACGTCGACACCGAGAGTATTCGGGGTTAACGGTGAAAGCTGCTAACCCCTCGGCTAGGCAGACGGCATACCCAAATCTGAAAAGGAAATTTAACTACCTAAGCCTAACAAGAAATGTACCTCTAAGCTAAATCATGGTCTGCTTGCATTCAAATATGCATGTTTGCAGATTTGAAGTCCCAGTGCCTGGTTTGGAGAGGTGAAAGAGAGATATGTAACACAGATCCATCGGAGATGATAGGTTAGTGTCAGGGGCGGGGGGACGGGGGTGTTCTCTACTTCAACTTCACCCCCGATGGATGCAAGGTGTATAGTGTATTTCCGATTGTTTGCACTTGCAGGACTCTATTTCGTTGTCCAGCTATTGAGGTGAGTGTTTGACACTGTCAGTGGTTAATTTCTTCCCAAACGCTACTTGTTTTTGTCCACGGTGGTTATGTTGTGAAGCGCATATGCAACGAATGGCAGACTGTTAATTTCCGATAGTCCGACGGCTGCCTTATGCAATAATGCTTGTGCTTGTTCGGATTGCTGTCTGTATATTCAAGTGAAGGGCGGCATGTTGTCGATGTACTGACCTTTGGTCTTGTCTAAGCTATTGTTTCCGTCGCGAGTTTACATGCGACTGTCTTGAGAATTTAGTGTGGTTTTAGTTGGCACAGGAATGGGGCAATTATGGGCGACCCGTGGCTATATAGTTGGGTCCGCACGACTACGATATGATCTGTGCCAGGAATACAATCATCTAGATTGATCACTGGTCACCTCACCTCAGCATGTGCTGATATTGTCTCTGTGAAGTCGGATCAGTCATGGCCTTCTGACGTTATCTGGTACTTGATTATTTGCATTGTTCTTGGGCCTAACCTACCGGTGATTGTGTGTGCACGTCTGCACGTGAGAGAGAGAGAGAGAGAGAGAGAGAGAGAGAGAGAGAGAGAGAGAGAGAGAGAGAGAGAGAGAGAGAGAGAGAGAGAGAGAGAGAGAGAGAGAGAGAGGGTGCATACTATGTAAATGCTTGTTTATGTACGAATGCGTAGATTATGTGAGCGTCATATTTGTGTATATATGTATGCGCATTTGTGTGCATAAATGTTGTGTGTGAGAATAACGCATACAAATACCTGGTGGAACACATGATGAAACATAATCCTACACGAAGACTTGACTAGGTGGGGGGAAAAATAGCACACACAAATACAACAATGGATTGTAGGATAAATGAGACGCCTTACCTAAGCCACCCGCCTGTTGATGAACTGGAAATCACAAAACCTGTTGAAAGTACATCTAAGATGGGTGTCAGAATGAATAGGTCAGACTGTTTTGGGTGGGCTTCTGAAGTTTCACCTGCGGGTTTTAGCTACGAGATCTGGCTAGAGATAATCTAACTTGACCTAGTCCTAGTTTTGTCGTTTGTACCTCAGCAAGTAGGTTGGCTTTCTAGTATAGCGAATGAGGGGATTCAGTCTTCGGTAGCTGTTGTTTATCTTCCAGTAGTATAGCCACTCTAGGGTGACTTGGCTTTGTAGGGCGGCACCAGAGATTTACCTGGGGAAGCTAAAGCGTCCGGTGCGATACTGGCTATGTACCAGGAGCATGATATCTCCGACAATAGAACTGTTCACGACCGGGTCAGACACACAGTGTAAGTGACCCCCGAGGGTTTACACAAGCTAGAAAATTGTTTTCTACAGGAAACCAAGCACTTTAGGGGCGCTGGAGGACTTCCATTGAACGCAGTGGTGACTGCATCGACAAATGATACATTTGCTCTTGACTTGTTCAGAATATATTAGCCCCCATCCCCCCCCCCCCCAAAAAAAAAAAAAATAATATTTTTATTTGAAACCTCCTCGCATATTCTGCACCATTCTGTTAAAACCACACTGACCTAGTGTGAAACAGTTAGTTACACAGAGGCAGTGAATGCTAGTGTATGTGAACACACGGACCTAGTGTGAAACAGTTTGTTACACCGAGGCACTGAATGCTAGTGTATGTGAAACAGTTTGTTACACCGAGGCAGTGAATGCTAATGTGGGTGAACACACTGGTCTGGTGTGAAACTGTTTGTTACACCGGAGCATTGAATGCGAATGCATGTGAAACAGTTTGTTACACAGAGGCATTGAATACAAATGTATGTGAACATATCAAATCGTGCAGGGTCTCCTTGATGATGTGGTTACGCCGTCTGCCTTGCGCAGCGCAGATTGTGGGTTCAATTCCAGGCTACAACAGTTGGTTCATGAGTAAAATGTTTTCGGAGACTCCTGGGGGTCCTCGCTGAAGCTAGAGAGTCCGTACTTTGTGCGACGCTTTCGCCAGGCCGCCCTGCGGAAACAGACCGAGCCATATGGGATAAAACCTGGTGCAATAAAGTCGACCTCTTGGCTTTTAGGTCTTATTTTCATGACACCGTCCCACTGTTGAGAACCCCTGTGATCACCGAATCACCCGAGAATTACGTACCTTATTATTATTTGTTTTTTAAATTCTATCCGACAGCAAAGGCGCTTATTGCTATAATGTTATTGTTTCTTAACCCCTAATCAGTGATTCTTCTTCTTCTTCTTCTTCGTTCATCCGGAGTTGTTGTTTTTTCGGATGTGATTGCGTTGTGCCTGTTTACAGCAGAGCTGCGTTCTTGCGCCGTTAGGCCGACACATCCGACTTCTGCGGGCATTTGTTGACCGGGTTAACCTTTCCGGAATCAGTGATTCTGAAACTGTCATGTCTGGGGTTGAGTTGAGTTGAGTTGAGTTGAGTTGAGTTAAGAACCGATGTTATGGCACTCGGGACATTCCCATACGTGCTCCGTCCTTATCTGCAACAATCAGCGAGTATTGTGTCTAAAATGGAAGCGAAATATATTTGTTGTAAGAACTGATTAGAGACATTAGACTTACACAGTCAAACATTTTTTGGGAATGTAATGAGAAGAAATGACTTGGAGAACTTGGTGACAACTGGCAAGATCGAAGGGAAGAGACCAAGGGGAAGACCGAGAAGTAAATACCTGGATGGCTTGGCCTCATGGCATGGTCGAGACAGAAACACGAAGCTGATCCACGACTCTAGTGATCGAGTGAGATTACAGAACATGACCGCCCACGCTTATCGGTATGGCACATGATGGATGGATGTCTGACTATTGTGAATGGAGTGGTTTAGAGGTATGACGTCCGTCTCTGTGAAGTGGAATGGCGTAGAAGTGGGACGTCCGCCTCTGGAGAATAGTTAGGCGTAAAAGTACTGCGCCCACCTCAAGATACGGAGTGGCTCAGTAATCCAATCCAATCCAATTTTTGGTACGAGTACCCCCTTTCAGCCTTCGAGTTTTTGACTTAGCAATGTAGGGGTGTTTATGGTGTAGCTTGTAGTTTGTCTTTCGTACTTTGGGCTGCTTGTTGTCAGCTTCCCAGCTTCTGATGGGTTGACTGCGTTCGTTACTTTCTTGATTAGGTTGTTCATGTCTGGACAGAGTCGCGCACATATTGAGGCCTGGAGTTGTTGTGTGCCCACCCCGTCATATGGTGCTGTTTCCTTCAGTGAGCTTTACCTCTTGTTCTCTATGCTCCAGTAATTGTGATCGTTTGGGCGTCTTCTTGGTCTTCCTTGATTTCGTGTGTTGTGGGCGATTCCCCAGTTCGATCTTGGTGGGGACCGATATCGTCCTTCCTCTGTGGCTTCTTTTTCTGTCTGTGTTCTTGCATCTTCTGGTTCGGGTGTGGCTGTCTCGGTCTTGAGTAGGTCAAATATCTCATGTAGACTGTCTTCTGTCTTTTGTTTCATATCTTGTATTTTTGATATCTGTTCTTCAGTCTCAGCCTTTATAGCAGCCATCCGCGCGACATCAATCTTCTGCTGAACTTGCTTCATTTCGTCCAGGATGCGCTGAACGGCTGTTATCTGTGTTTCCTGTGTCTTGTCTTTTTCTTCTTCCATGCTTGATAGCCTTTCTTCTGTCTCAGCATCTATAGCAGCCATTCGAGCGACATCCTGCTCAATCTTCTGCTGAACTTGCCATTATGCGCTGAGCGGCTGTTTTCTGAGTCTCTTGCGCCTTTTCTTTTTCTTCCTCCATGCTGTTGAACTTTGATCGCAGGTCCTTCAGTTGGCCTTCAAGTTGCGCTTGTAGCTTTTTGTGAGTCGATTGGTGGCCTCGTACTGCCTCCTAGCCTCTTTATAGGGCAGGTTAGTTTTAATGGCGATCTTCATAGCTTCCTTGCTGTCTTGGTGTCAGGGGCAGCCGAAATACCTGGCATCGTGGTTGCCGAGGCAGTTGGCGCATTTTCTGTTAGTGTTAGGCGTCCTGAAGTCCTTGTCGATCTTTGCATGCTGGCACTGGCTGTATGGATGAGGTCCAGAGCAGTATCTGTGTCAGCATCCCCAATAAGACCTTACAGGAGTAATGAGTTAACACTGGTCTAGTAGAGAGACACCAAACAGGGAAGACACCGAGTACTATTAATACCTCACAGGGAGACACATTTGTGTCAGACCAGAGGACAACGAGTACAGATGAGCGAGGGCTTTCCCCAAGCAATTGGGTTGCTGGTCCTTGCGAGTAACCGTGATATGGCAGGTTACTCAAACTCACCAGCCGGCGTGCTGGCAAGACCAGGCACGCAATACTAGCGACTGCACGGAGAGTAAAGTGTCCGTGCTTGTCCACGCTATGTGTAGCGGGACAGACTGACTGGAGACGGTAGAGAGAGCAGATGTATCCTTGACCAATACGATAGCTTTCTAGGCCATAGGCAAACATAGGGCTGTTCGTTTAGATTGTGTAATGCTAGCATCATCTATCATCACGTTGATGTATTCATATTGTGTAACAATGATGAAACCTAACGCTCGTAGAGCCATTCAAATGTCGGCTCTGAATAAATTGCATTCCTTTCGCAAATGTTATTGAAAAAAATGTTTCGCAAATGAAATTGTTATTTCGTGCAGTGCGAAAGTAGCGGAGTCTTGAAAAGCTGCAGCGCACAAGTCGCTGACAGGCTAGACCCCGAATTGGTGTCAGAATGGTCAAAGAATCAATGCCAGCGGCGAATTAGTGTCAGAACACAGGGAATAAGCACCAGTAGACCCTGAATTTGTGTCAGAACACATTGAACGAACGCCAGCAGTACAATTACTGTCAGATTTCAGTGAACGTTTCTGAACAGCCATAGCAGGCAGTTGTAGTAATATTCAACGAGCAGTTAACGCCAACATGCAAGTGGTATTATAAACCACTAAACGAACGCTAGCTATCGATTGATATTACAACATTCTGTACCAGAAGTAATTCAATGCACGTTTCAATAATTGTGATGTGTGATATATTGCAAGGTAATACAAATTTATTGTGATACATGCTATAAATTAAATTTTTTTTCTTGTGGTGAATTATACGATCGCCAAATTTGTGGAGTGTGAACCACAATTGAGTCAAATTAGATCAGTAAAGTGTGAAATTCTACCAATTTTATTTAGAAAGTGTGTTATTATATGAAAAGCAATTGAAATGTATAAAATCATCAGTGAACATTACCATCGTAACCACAGTGTACATTTCATTGCGTGTGATACAGCCATCAATGTCACCATTCTACGAAATTAGTAATTAGATTAGCGACGAACTGCAGCCTAGAACGAAGGTACGCCAGAGTCAAACAGCGAAGACAAAACGACATTGACGGCCAAACGACTAATCATCTCATTTATCATCTAACAATCATTCAGACGATCATATCATTCATCATTAATATCATTTATCACTATTTATCACATTCTCATTCACCAATCGCATGAAATAGGAAATTATATTAACAACATTATGAAATATGAAATATTTGATATAATATGATGAATTGTGAGCTTGTATTTACAACTTAAGCGTGTGTCTAATTTTTGCTGCTCTACTAACCAGAACGCAGCCCGTGTGTCAGCAAATCAAACCAGTGTGTAGTGTGAAAGACTGCGGTGGAACATCCCAAGTACCGTACTGTCCAACAAATTAGATGAGTATATTTTCCGAATATTTTGATATGCTCTAACTTAATCATGCATCTTCTTTTCCGGCGAAAGATGTACATGTACTAACACATATTGTAAACTATTCTGTGCATATTATTATATTATCATTTGAATTAACATTACGCCACAAAATGGCGTCACTAAATGAATGTATCCAGGCGGGCATCGCCATGGGCCACACTGGAGATAAGCTAGAAAATGGGCGGACCAAAAGTATAAAGAAGAAAGAGCTCTACAGAAAGAAGAAACAGAAAGAAAAGCTGCTCTTGACAGAGATGAAAGAGCATTAGAAAGGCAACATCAAAAAGAAATGAAAGAGATCGAGGAGGCTACCAAACAGAAACAATTAGAGGCCGATCAAGCTATCAAACAGAAACAGTTAGACTTAGAACATGCCACCAAAGAAAAGCAGATACAGGTAGATTCAGAAACTAAACTAAAGATGAAGGAAATGGAAGTAGATTCTAACATACAAATAGCCTCTAGCAAACAAAAAAGCCAAGAAGAACAGAACAAATTTAGTAAGTACAAAGGCCTTATCAAACCATACACTGTAGGTGATTCAATCAGCGCATGGACTGAAAATATAGAGTTCCAACTAAAAACACAGAAAATACCTTTAGAGGATTGAGCAATGATTTACATGAGGAACTTGAGTGGGGAGCCTTTAAAAGTAATAGAATTCATACCTACAGATCTTAGAAACAATTACCAGTACATACACGATAGGATAATGCAACATTTTCTTTTGGACGCTACTGGTTATCAAATTCAATTCTCACAGATTAAACCAAAAGCAACTGAAACGTTCTTAGACTACATTTCTAACGTGCAGAGCACATTTAAAAAATGGACTAAGGCGGCTAGATTAGGTATCAGCTATGAAAAACTAGAAGAGCTAATGGTAATGGACAAAGTCGTTTCTACAGTGCCTACCCCTTTTGCTAAATACTTACAACAGTCAGATATTGATTCCATTCAACAATTAGAGAAACGGGGGTCAGCTTATTTTTCCTCTAATCGGTACATATTTAACACTACATCATATGACACAGAAATTACAGCTTTTGCAAATAGAGTCCCTGATAGATCATACAAACAGAAAGACTATAGTAAGAAGGACAAACCATATCAGAAACCACCTCGATGTAATTATTGCAACCTTTTTCACCCAACTTATTCGATGTGTGATAAGAACCCCACATATCCGTCACACCTAGAACAATTGTTAAAGAAGCAAGAAAGCAGAAGATCATCGTTTAAACGTGCTGTAAAATGTTATTTTTGTTCTAGTTATGGCCATTATAGTAATAAATGTCTTGGGAGACAGAGAATGAAGGCAAACAATGCAGCCCTCATCGATACATCATCAGACGATGAGAGTGACATAGATCCCGAACTTGTCAATGTATTGCCAACGAATGAATGTCAGAGTGTATCATCAGTAACTGATATTTTAGACTTTAAATGTAAAGTATGCCATCAATTTCATGCGGATGGGAAATTAGAATGTGGGCATATAATACCATGTTCAAATGAAGATGCTAACGCAGCGTGTGCCTCCAGAGGTAAACTTAAGTTCTACGATGCACTGGTCAATGGACAGCCATGCCAATGCTTAGTTGATAGCGGCAGCACTCTACTGGGGCTAAGGAGAGGACTTGCTAGACCTGAAGATTATACGGGTGAATTTGTCAAATGCCGTACTTTCTCTGGAACCATCGAGAAATATCCACTGGCAAAAGCGCATATCAATACCCCGTTCCTTACCGGCACATTTACGTGCGCTATCCTTCAAGATCCATGTACGGATCTTATTTTGGGATGTCTAGATGCATTGAAAGAATGTACAGACGACGACATAAAAACCTGGAAAGATACACATATAGCTAACGCTGTAACAAGGTCAGATACAGAAACAAACTATACTGACTTACAAAATGAAATACAACAGCTATTAACACCAAGTGGTGCAGATACCAACATTACTCGACAGAAGTTTATCGAGTCACAAAGCACCGACCATACACTTACACCATATTTTAAACTTTTGGGTGAAAGAGCGAAAGTGACTAAGAATGCATCTTGGTACTTTAGAAAATTTAATGGAATTCTCATGCGTTATTATACCATGAAATACCATTAATAACATTGAAATTCAGCAGACGGTGTTACCTGTAACATACCGACAAAATGTGCTTAAAATCGCACATGAGTCACCGTTTGCTGGACATTTGGCGTATGATAAGACGCGAGCCAGAGTTCTATCACATTTTACTGGCCGAAATTCTGTTCGGACATAAAATCTTTCTGTCGTTCTTGTACTATTTGTCAACATCTTGTACGAAAGGGAAAGCATGTGACGGCCGAAGTTCAACGGTAATTATTAGCAACCAGACCATTTGAGTGTGTAGCGGTCGATATTGTTGGACCCCTGAATCAGGTGTCAATCAAAGGAAACCCGTTATATACTGACTCTCGTAGACCTATGTACCAGGTGACCAGGTGGATCGAAGCAATTCCACTAAAATACATCACCTCCAAAGATGTGGCAAATGTATTTTTACACATATTTTCTCGCTTTGGCTTCCCACGATCTATCTTATCAGATCGGGGAACGCAGTTTATTTCGGCTGCTACGCAAGCCTAAACCACATTGTTAGGAGTAGAGCAACATTTCTGTACCCCGTATCACCCAATGAGCAACGGGATCATAGAAAAAATTAACGGCGATCTCAAACACATGCTGGCTAAAGTAACAGCAGAAGACCCAGCTGAATGGGACACACTATTGCCAGCAGTGCTATTTGCCCATAGAGAGATACCGCACACGAGTACGGGTTTCTCACCTTTTGAGTTAGTGTATGGGGCGACCCTCGAGGACCCCTAACAATCTACCATCAGCTAATCACTAGCTTACCAGACAATCCAACCGCAGTAACACCATATGAGATGGTAACTGAGACACGCGATAGAATAATGAAAGCGTGTGTACTGGCCAAAGCATCTTTGGAGAGGAAAGGACAGATGTACCGCGATTATGCAAACAAGGGTGCAAAAACGATTCACCTCGAACCAAACCAAAAGGTTTTGCTGCTACTACCCGACAAACGTAATTTGTTACTAACATCTTGGCAAGGGCCTTTCAACGTCGAACGTAAAATATCAGATGTTGATTATGAAATATCAATAAAAGGACACTTAAAGATATTCCATATCAACATGCTGAAACCATATTTTTCACGACAAGAACAGCAGACAGACGAACAAATTGCACCATCACCAAGCAATGAGACGACAAACGAACACAACACAACTTCACTAGATAGGGCGACACACGACAGCGACAACGCAAACACACTTAGCCAGATAACAGCACACACAGCTAGTACCACAACAGTATTGAACGAGACAGACGAAGACGACATGGAATTACCCATTCCTACTGTAGACTCGACTGCGACCATTGACAGCATAAAGATAGACAAGAAACTGACTGATGACCAACGACGACAAATCTTAGAGCTAGTGACGGAATACAGAGACATTTTCTCCGACATCCCTGGAAAGACAGATAGAATAGAACATTCTATCGTTCTGACTGACACCACACCTATCAAGTGTCGACCGTATTCTATTCCATTAAACTATAGGTCGAACCTCGACAAAGAAATTCTATCTCTCGAGTCGAGCGGATTCATCCAAAAATCTCAGTCAGAGTATTCCTTCCATATTGTCCTTGTCGCCAAAAAGGACTCTTCTATTCGACTATGCGTCGATTATCGCCGCCTAAATAAGATAACTAAAAGTGACGCTGAACCGATTCCATCATGCGAGGATCTAATCTTGGACATGTCTACATCCCGCATATTTAGCAAGATTGACCTCACGAAAGGTTACTGGCAACTCCCGATGGAAGTAAATTCCATCCATCTAACAGCTTTCTCCACTCCTCTTGGACTATATGAGTGGCGCTTTCTTCCTTTCGGCCTTCGTAACGCTCCAGCGACTTTCGTCCGTCTAACTAGGGATCTTCTCCACGGGATGACAAATATTTCGACGTATATAGATGACATCTGCATCCATACAGAAGACTGGACAACACACCTACTGAAACTTAGACAAGTCTTCGACAGGTTAAGATTGTTTGGACTCACAGCGAAGCCGTCCAAAGTAGAGTTGGGCATGGAACAAATTGAATTCCTTGGTCATACCATCTGCAGGGGCCAATTGAAAACTGATGACAGAATCGTCACTAAGATTCTGAATTTGACAATGCCAACGACCAAGAAACAGGTCCGAAGTTTACTGGGTCTTGTAAACTATTATAGTAAATTCATTCCTAACCTGGCGGAAATCACCAGTGTTTTTTCTAACATCTTAAAAGCTTCGACTAAGTTATCTGTAAAAGATGCACGATTAATTAGTGCGTTATCGAAATTAAAACATTGTTTCAGCGTTCCACCTATTCTCCGTATGCCTAATCCAAAACTCACTTATTTCTTACGCACAGACGCGAGTGCCATATCCATATCTGGGATACTAGGACAGTTCTACGACGGGACGTTCCATCCCGTAATGTACGTAAGTCGCAAGAACACTCCGGCTGAAGGAAGATACTCAGCATCAGAATTGGAAGGCCTTAGTTTGATCTATTGCGTGAGAAAGTTTCACCGATTTTTGGCAGGAGCACAGTTTGTAATCCAATCCGATAACTCTCCATTGTCTGTGATGCAATCTGGACATCCTACCAACAATAGAAGTTACAGGTGGGCTTTGATTCTCCAAAATTACACATTTACCATCCAGCATTTAAAAGGGAGATTAAATACGATTGCAGACATTTTGAGTCGTCCTTCATCCATTCAAATACCTGAGTTACAGGAAGGAAGCGACCATACACCACCAGAAACAGTGACACTGTAATGTTAAATAACCAAGTGCCATGTGTGGTGAGTAAGACATATCGTAAGTGCGTTACATCGCCTGATATATAACTTGTGTGAATAGAACAGTGCTATGAAAAGTGTAACGAACAGACGCAGAATTAACAGGCGCTGACACACACATAAGTTAGATTATGGGAACTAACGCCAATAGGACAGCGAACCCAGCGTAGACCCCGAATCTAGAATATATTGAACCAACGCTTAGACCCCGAATAACATTCCAGGGTTAGCTATGAACCTACATAATGTGGTAGGCAACTATATTAATACACTATCCTTCAATAAGAGCATAAAAGACTTTGGCGGATTTGAACTATGTTAGAATAGTCTACAAAGAGATTTGCTCCATCTTCACAACGCAGAGGAGGACGTCAACTTAGTGTAATTAGATATAGAAATGTAACTGTGATATTATTTTATTATTTTATTTACAGTATCTATAACTTCATTTTTCTATTATTTATTCTATTGCAAATTGTGTAAACGCATATATAACTTTATTTTCTTATTTGCGTAGTTAGAAATCACCATCATTTAATTAATAATCCATTTATTAGAACATCCATTATAGAAATACAATTGTTAGATACTATATTAGTTTATTACCATATAATTATAATCATTTATACATACATTTATTTAAAATATCATTTCAAAACTAACATCAATCATTTAGGAATTAATATCATCTTTTTCACAAATAACATTTAAGGTAATTAATCCATTTTTCTTAAATGAAACTAGTAGTAAATTATTTCCCTTGAGGATAATTTAGGTCAGCACACCAAATTATGGAAGTTACTATGTCAGGAGCGGTAACAAACCATCCTTATAACTATGTATATTTTTTGTACAGACATGACGCGTGCAAACAAAACGCACAGTCATTTGGCGTGATTACTGTTATAATTCAGCCAATCGTTTATAGTATATATATATTGTTTATGTATGTAATACTATGAAACATATTTTAATGACGAGAGAATGATTGGATTAAAGAACGGTATGAAAGGGAATGAAAGATGAATGAAAGAAGAGAAAATGCGAGGAGAGAATGCAAAAACTTAGTAAACATTGAAAGGAAGAGAGCGAGAGAGAAAGACAGCGGGAAAATTTTTTTCCCACCGCTGGAAAAGTCTTATTTGACTTGTCTGTGTCATCTGTGTTTTCAGTGTGTTGTCGAGGGTTTTTATATGTGTTACAGCCACACTTTAACAGAGTATATAAAGAACGTACTTTGAGCTTCAGAAAACGGAGTTGTGGTCACAAATAAAAATGACGAACGTTTGTAACCACAATAAACCGATTTGCGGCGCTCGAAGGAACACACACATTAGTACACTAACGCATACACATGTTAGAGAGTTAAGTACACTTTAGTTTATTAGAAAACACGCAAACAAACAGGAAAACGAACAAATAAAAGTTGCACACACCAATCAGTTCAAAGAACAATAACTCTAAATTCAGGGGACACAATAAATAATCAGAAACCTAAATGTAACAGTAAATATAGCTTTTTCACATGCGGAAGCAAGAAGGTGAACAGTAGATCTATGTGTATAGAGTTTGAGGGGATATTGATGGGAACATGAACACTTGATGCTCATGTGTTGTACTCATAATAGAGTCAACTAGTGTGTGGGTTGTCATTTTGGGCAATAGGAGGAACAGGTCAAGACGGAAGTCAATAGGTGAAAGTCAAAAACCTGCCAGAAGCCAGGACATAAGTCATAAGACAACGGTTTCCGGTTCACTACCAATCCCTAAGATATCTATAGAACCAACTATACTGAGACATGGGCTACTGAATTAGCCAGGTGAAAAGATAGAACACTGTGAATGAAGGTAGAAGATAATGTTCTATCCCCAAACTAGAAAGTTCTATACTTATTGGAGATCTGATAAAATTGGGACAACCAATTTTTCTTTTGTGACCAAGAAGTGTTACAAACATGAGGAAAAGGGAAGTAACACTTCGCGGAGGGGAGGGGACCCTGTCAGCATCCCCAATAAGACCTTACAGGAGTAATGAGTTAACACTGGTCTAGTAGAGAGACACCAGACAGGGAAGACACCGAGTACTATTAATACCTCACAGGGAGACACATTTGTGTCAGACCAGAGGACAACGAGTACAGATGAGCGAGGGCTTTCCCCAAGCAATTGGGTTGCTGGTCCTTGCGAGTAACCGTGATATGGCAGGTTACTCAAACTCACCAGCCGGCGTGCTGGCAAGACAAGGCACGCAATACTAGCGACTGCACGGAGAGTAAAGTGTCCGTGCTTGTCCACGCTATGTGTAGCGGGACAGACTGACTGGAGACGGTAGAGAGAGCAGATGTATCCTTGACCAATACGATAGCTTTCTAGGCCATAGGCAAACATAGGGCTGTTCGTTTAGATTGTGTAATGCTAGCATCATCTATCATCACGTTGATGTATTCATATTGTGTAACAATGATGAAACCTAACGCTCGTAGAGCTATTCAAATGTCGGCTCTGAATAAATTGAATTCCTTTCGCAAATGTCATGAATTGTTATTTCGTGCAGTGCGAAAGTAGCGGAGTCTTGAAAAGCTGCAGCGCACAAGTCGCTGACAATCTGCAAACCTCAACCTCACTCTTGCAGGTGGCACGGGTGTGCCAAAACTTCTGGCACTTAGAGAGCACTGTAGCACTCTCGGTATGTAGTGCTCTGGAACTTGGTCTCTCTTGTCCCATCTGATGTATTGGGGGATCACTCGGTCCTCCGATGTTACTATGACGACTGTGGAAGGGATGTTGTTCTTTCCGATGACCCTCTCAGCACTGGTGATCTTGAGTTTCTTGTTCTCCCTTGTCAGCATCTCCCTGATCTGGTAGTTGGTGAGATGGGTCTTGACTCGTTTAATGACCCATCGTTTCATCATGCTGTGTCGAGTTTCTTGTATTGTGATGCCGTGGTGAAGCGTGGTGTCGGCCTTCTCTCCTTGGGCGATTTTTTGCATAAGTGCTGTGGTCTTTGGGTTTATGTTGATGGAGACCACTACTCCATCAGGTGTCTTGCGTAGCTGGTAGATGCTGTAAGAGAGTGATAGAAGGGCAGAATGTTAGACGGGCCTGCGTGCCCAATTCTTAACCCTTTGAAAATAAAGTTTGTTCGTTCGTTCGTTCGTTCGTTGTTTCTTCCCAGCTCGTTTTCCAGCAGCTTGATTATCTTTCTGTTGGTAGCGCCGACAGTTTGGCTTCTCCCACGCTTGTCTATTTTAGCAGCAATTTGCCGGTGAAGTCCTCAGTTGTTGTAGTTTCCTCCGATGTTGAGATCTTTGGTAAACAGGGCTGTTTCGTCTTTGTGCTGTTGAAAACTTCACGGCTGCTGCTGGCTTCAGTTAAAGTTGTAGTCTCTGACGTCTGTTGAGTTACGGGTGCGGCATCATCTTGTGTAGAAGTGGTAGCTTCATTTAATGTTTCTTCAGGTTCTGGTGTTGTGCTGCGGCTAGCAGACACGTTTTCTTCTTGCATCATTTTGATAGCCTTAGCGGCTTCCACGCTGCTCATTTTGAACGTCGGGTGTCTAATGGAGTTTTTCTTGCGGCGTGCCATTTTCTAACACGCGGCCAGCTTCCGATAAGGCGACTTGCGCTCGATAGCGCGTCGAGTCTGTGTGACTAGATGATGGTATGATGGCTCAGTAGTACAGGTCCACCTCTAAATAGTGAGCTTCTCTCCGACTTTTGCTTGTTTGCTTCATGGTGTCATCTAGAATAATTAAGCAGGTCTTTTTAATTTTTAGGGGGATTATTGACATCTGATATAGACATCTGTGTAGAGTGGCGCCGTTATTGTGCTTGTTACTTGACATCTTGGCTAGACTTCTGTGTAAAATGACGCCGTAATCGCAAACACGTTTACTGACACTGAAATTCAAGTTTAAGAGAAATTGAAGATATCGTTTTACAGTCACGTTCGCGATGTAATTTTACTCCACTTACATTTACTTGGTAGGTATATAATTTACTCATGCGTAACAAATGTCATTTTACTCTCAAGGTAACTAAATTTATCGTTACAGATGTAGTCATAGAATCAATTTTACGAGTAATCTGTAAAATTGATTTTACACTTTTGTCAAGATGCGAGTTTACATTCAACTTTCAGATGTTATTTTTACAATAAAGTAAAATTTGCGAATGTAACCAATGTTGAAATTGTCACTTTACTCTTAATATTGTTAACCATAGTATGCTTCGTCAAAATTAAACTGTCATTTCACTTTCTAGTTATGATGTCATTTTACCAGCGCGATGACGGCGGCGTTATTTTATGGAAGTCTAGCTAACATGTCATTTTACCGGCACGATGACGGTGTTATTTTACACAGAGTTCTAGCTAAGATGCCATTTTACCGGCACGATGACGGTGTCATTTTACACAGAATTCTAGCTAAGATGCCATTTTACCGGCACGATGACGGTGTCATTTTACACAGAATTCTAGCTAAGATGCCAATTTACAGGCACAGATAACGGCGTTATTTTACAGAGGTCTAGCTAACAGTGGTTCTCAACCGGTGGGGAATCAACCCCCCGAAAAAATAGGGGGGGGGGATTTTAGGGTTTCCGTGGGTGGGGAGGGGGAGGGTTAAGATTATTTCAAGATCGCATTAATACAAGAACCGATTACTTGATATTGCTTTTCCCTCCAAACTTTACGGTTCTGTCCATCTCGCTCTTCTGAAATTCATTTTATAACGTAAGTAGACTCGCAAATCACGTTTTATGTAGACGTCTAGACTTGTTCTAGTACGTATTATTAAATTTAGCTTCCATTTTTATGTATACTGTGTAGTGGGCCGGGGGGGGGGGGGGGATAATTTATAGGAAGGAAATACGAAAGGGGAGGGGTATGACATTCAGAACATATGGTAAAGGGATGCGTGAGCCAAAAAGGGTTGAGAACCACTGAGCTAACATGTCATTTTACCAACGCAGTGACAGCCTCATTTTACGCGCGGGTTTACAAATGCCATTCTAGGCGACATTTTCTTAAACGTGTAATTATTGGCTGAGCCTGGCATGTTCTAAACGTGACTACCTGGAAATTGTGTGGCCAGTAAAAGCGGTAGACGTGGTATTGACCACATGACAAGTAGAGCACCCATTAGTTTTGACATCTGGGCCTAGCACCACATACCAAATATGCTGTACTTTAGTACATTAATTGGGAGTCTCCGTGGCCAAGTGGTCAGACCGTCTGCCTCGCGCTCCAAAGGTTGTGGGTTCGATTCCAGGCTACGTCTGTTGGTTCACGAGTGCATTTTTCTCGATGACTTCTGGGAGTCGTTGCTGGAGCTACGGAGTTCGTGCTTTGTGCGATGCTTTCTGCAGGCCACCCTGCGGAAAGAGACTGAGCCATATGGGATAAACTCGGTGCAATGAAGTCGATCCTTTCGATTTTTACGACTTATTTTTTAAAGCGCATTGATTCTTCTGAATAATTTGAGATGCCACTGAACTTTCTCTCCCTCTTTCTTTTTTTTTTCTCCAGATGAATCTGACTTCAAGAAGGAGTGCCTCTGAAGGGTATGTAAACTTGTATATTGTCACCAGACTTCAGCGGTTCAGAAATCAATGGCAAACTACCAAACGTAAAATTGCCTATAAAAATCACAAACTGCCAAAACATGCCGGGATTGACTGCGATGTTCTGTACAGGACATACAGCTAGCTTTGGTAGTTTGCCATGGCTGTCTGATCGGTAGATACTCATACCATTATGAAAGACACCTCAGAGCGATCTGCTAGCAAACTGCAGGGCTGACAACGAACCCGCTGTATCGGAATTGTGAAACTGCGCTAACTATCCCCAAGTCACAAAGTAAGCCACCGAATATAAGTCAAGCTGATTGCATGTCCTTTTACAAGAAGTTGCAGTCAACCCCAACACTTATTGGCTGGTCGTGGTTTACTAGACAATGTTACCTTCAGTGTGCTTTCAGAACAGCCGACGCTTTATATCATCTAAATGAAAAGCGACTGCTTCCAAATCGCCGGCGCCTGATATCGAACCCTTGCCCCGATATGTCGGATACTTCGGGGAATCTTTGCCCGGATACGTCGATTAATTATGAAACTGCGTTTCATTAACCCCAGAGCCACAGCCGCCGAAACAAAATATATTAGTCGATCAATAATTAGGTTCACTTGACCCCCACAGGTCCTCCAATCACGTGATAATAGCCCGCGGTTACAACAAAAACAAAAAAGTAAATGGTGTAAAAATAACAAAACAAACGCAGGCTATAAAGACTGGTACAATAAATATTTGACAAACCTCTGCAGGCCGATTGTTCATCAAACAGAATGTATAGACCTATAGTGAACTGAACTTTGCCTGAGAACCCAGTGCGTATGTTTGTTATGGTTTGTCCGTCACAAAGACACAATTACACGGGCTTGGTGGATTCAACAACATAGAACAAACGCTGTACTTAATTGCTGAGTCAGAGAGTTGAAATGAGCGCAATGTTAAACACATAAACAGTTAAATTGACTTAGAGGATCAAACAAGGTTCAGATTAGTGTTTAATGGGTCTCCCAATTACAGCTCACCTCATTATTTTGGCATCATAGAATGCACTTATTCCATCGTGTATTCAGCTGTTTAATCGGTTAGGTATCTAATTCGTCACATGTGTTAATCAGCACACCGAATACATGTTATAATAAACCTGAGAATGTGACGGGTTATTTGTCGTAAATACGTTGTGGGATAAATTACTGCTGAATTACTGGCTTGGTGAAAACGTATTTTATTACTGCTGAATTACTGGTTTGGTTAAAACATGTATTTAATTACTGCTGAATTATTGGTTTGGTGAGAACATGTATTTTATTACTGCTGAATTACTGGCTTGGTGAAAACATGTATTTTATTACTGCTGAATTACTGGTTTGGTTAAAACATATATTTAATTACTGCTGAATTATTGGCTTTGTGAAATGATGCATTTAATTACTGCTAAATTATTGCTTTCGTGAAAACACTATGTATTCAGTTAATACTTAACTACTGGTTTCTTGTAAACATTACGATTCCTCTTCTCCTTTTTCATCATCATCATCATCCTCCTCCTCCTCATCATCATCATCATCACCACCACCACATCATCATCATCATCACCACCACCACATCATCATCCTCATCATCATCATCATCATCATCATCATCATCATCATCACCACATCATCATCACCACCACCACATCATCATCATCATCATCATCATCATCGTCATCATCATCATCCTCTTCTGGTATCCCCATCCCAGTGAAGTGTATCACACCTGGTCATGCACCTCACATGCCAGGGTGTCCAACGTCAGCATAGATCTGCATCAGGTGTGCTTTCAACAGACCAGTGGTTCTCAACCTTTTCTTGGTCCATGCACCAATCACCATATGTTCGGGTTGTCATCCCACCCACCCCCCCCCCTCCCCCTTTTCGTATTTTCTCCCTATAAATCCCCTCCCACCCCCGCCCCTACATAGTATACATAAAAATGGAAGCTAAAAATTTAATAACACATTTTAGAACAAATCTAAGCGCCTACATAAAACGTGATTTGCGGGTCTACTTATGTTATAAAACGAATTTCAGAAGGGTGAGAGGTACAGAACCGTCAAGTATAGAGGGAAACACAATATCAAGTAATCGGTTCTTCTATTAACGCGATCTTGAAATAATCTTAATTCACCCTCCCCTTTGAAACCCTAAAATCCCCACCGGTTGAGAACCACTGCACTAGACTGATTCCATCCAAGGTCACCATCTCTATCTACCCGTGCGTAGGTTGTCGTTCCTAACAAGTTTCCAGAACAGCGACCTTGCAGTCTACTCTTGGCTATTGTCAACTGCCGTGGGATTTATAGCGTGCACAACTTGCACTCAGTACCTCCTGTTTTCCGCCCTTATCCGAAAAGGCTCGACGTCGGATCTCACAGCCAAGAGAGCCAGTGCCGTACTTGATCCTGAAGTGCCAGTGATCCTTGCAACCATTCCCAGCCCTGTACCGGAATCGAGCTTGGTACCTTCTTTACTTGAGAAGGGCACCGTAACCTCTCAGCCACGGCATCCCCTTCCCCACTAGGTTCACATTACTACTGAAGTATTGGTGTATCTAGGCTTCGTTGTGGGGAGTTCTGAAAACTGGCTCAAGTATGGTTTAGTTTGTATTTTTTTTTTAAAGTCGCTTAAAAGTCAACAGGGTCGACTTCATTGCACCGGGCTTTTATCCCATATGGCCCAGTCTCTTTCAGCTGCGCGGAAAGCGTCGCACAAAGCACGAACTCTGTAGCTCCAGCGACGACCCTCTGGAGTGTCTGAAAATGCACTCGTGAACCGAAGGATGCTGCCCGGAATCGAACCCACAACCTTCGGAACCCGAGTTAGACGGCTTGACCATTTCGCCACGGAGACTCCCTGATTTAATTTGTCTGATAGCCTTGAGTCTTGTCGTGCTTATATATTACGTATACTTTTGTATGCATGCGAAACATGGACACTATGCTGACAAGCTGAGAAACATCGAATAGCAGTAAGAATGAGGCATCACGGGGACATGCAAAGAATAATATGGAGACAGACAAATAAATAAACCACATATAGCTTAACCATACATAGCTAAACCACAGATAGCTAAACCACATATAGCTAAAAAAACAAGTAGTTAAACCATATAAAGATAAACCACTAAAGCATATATAGGTAAACCAAATACAGCTAAATCACATATAGATAAATCACTAAACCACATATAGCTAAACCATATACAGCTAAATAAAAGGTAGCCGAAATCATATAGCTAAACCACTACACCAAATATAGCTAAACAAATAAACCACATATAGCTAAACCACATATAGGTAAACCACATAAAGGTAAACCACGTAAAGCTAAACCACATATAACTAAAGCAAATATAGCTAACTCACATATAGCTAAACAGCATATTGCTAAACTACATATAGCTAAACCACACACACAGACACACACACACACACACACACACGCACATATATATATATATATATATATATATATATATATATATATATATATATATATATATATATGCTTTATATTTATATAATATATAAAGCTAAACCACATAAAACTAAACCACATATAACTAAACCACACACAGCTATACCACATATAGCTAAATTACATACAACTAAACTGCATATATCTACACCTTATATAGCTTAACCACAAATAGCTACGTCAAGTATAGCTACACCACTAAACCACCGGACATGGAGAGCCATGACTTCTGCCCTATGCACCGCCTTAGGCTCAAGAGGAAAGACTAACCAACCAACCAACCAACCAACCAACCAAAAAACCAACCAACCAACCAACTAACTAACTAAACCACATAAAGACGAGAGGACCGACTTCACTGCCCCGGGTTTCATCCCATTTGGCTCGGTCTCTTTCTGTAGCACGGGATGTGTGGGTGGGTGGTGGGGGGAAGATTGTGTGGGTAAGGGATGTGTGAAAGTGGGGGATATGTGGGTTGGTGTTAGTTTTGTATGTGGGTAGGTGCGTGATGTGTGTTTTGGCTGTGTAGTGGATGGGAGATGTGTGTGTGTGTTTGGGGAGATGTGTGTAGGTGAGGGTGTGGGTGTGGGATGTGTGGGTGGGGGATGGGTGGATGAGTGGGAGTGTATGTGTGCCTGGGGGTGTGTGTGGTTGGGTGGGGATGGGTGGGTGATAAGGTTATGTGTCTCATAACATGGCAATGTGCATTGTTTATGTTTACAACATTCATTTGACAATGTTTTTTTTCCCTATGTAAATGTATTATGCATTATTGATGACGGAAAGATGAGTGATTGGAAGGGCCAAATGTAAGATGGGTCTGCGTGCCCAATTTGTTACCCTTTGAAAATAAACTCCGTTCGTTCGTTCGTTCGTTCGTTCTGCTGAGCAGAAAAGTCCACAGAGCACGAACTCCGTAGCTCCAGCGACGATCCTCCGGAGTGTCTTAGAGAAAACTGCACTCATGAACCAAACACCAGAGCCCATCAAGAAACAAGGACCTTCGCAGCGTGAGGCAGGCGATTCAACCACCTCGTCACAGAGGCCCCCGGCAGCCACCTATTTAGTTACACCCACAAACCTAACCCACACATAACTACCCTCTACACAGCTCCTCGCGATGTACCTAACAATAAAGCTCTTCTTCAATTGCAGATGCAAACCACGGCCTATATTAGGTCGGACAAGAGCACTAACCACCACACACTTAAAACTCCCCATCTCACACAGCCACATAACACGTAGCTACACTCACATACAGAAACCCCACATAGCAACATCCCATACACACACTCCCGCACTCGATTTGGCAACAGTCCATAAAATTGAGCAGTGTTGTAATTTCACAACCGCACAGATATGAAGGCAAAGATGCTGTCTAATGCTATTGATTAACCCCACCGCCAGGGCTATCATAAATGTGCGAAACCATAAAGCTCTGCAAGGAAGGTCGTTAATCGGGCCAATGGGTAATGAGAATAGGCGACTTTATGCTTCTCTTTGAAACTGATTGCCATTGTGTTTGCGTTTTTCTTAATTTGTTTGGGCATATTTGTTTGTTTCTTTGTGTGTCAGAGGTATAGGGCGTTGTTGATTCTCGGAATGTATGTTCCTGAACTGAAATAGTTTGGATTGATAGACAGACATGTTGAGAGGTGAACAAAAGGTAGAACAGGCAGACAAATATACAGACAAGGGGGTCTACGAACAAACAGACAAACAGCTTAGGCTAGATTAGATAAATAGACAAAAAGACAGACAGACAAATAAACAGACAGACAGACTGATCGAACTATAGGTAGACAGACAGACAGACAGACAGACAGACAGGCGGATGGGCGGGCGGGTGGGCGGACGGGCGGACGGACGGACAGACAGACAGACAGACATCAGACAGACAGACATCAGACAGACAGACAGACAGACAGACAGACAGACAGACAGACAGACAGGCAGGCAGGCAGGCAGGCAGACAGGCAGCCAGGCAGGCAGGAAGGCAGGTAGGTAGGTAGGTGGGTAGATGGATGGATGGATAGATGGATGGATGGATGAATGAATGAATGCATGGATGGATGGATGGATGGATGGATGGATACATAGACATATTATAAATGGATGCATGGATGAACGCATAGATATATAGATGAATGTATTAACCGGCAGAAGAGAGAAGAATAGACATACGTTTATGCAGATACCTCGTGTCCTGAAACCGGTGTTGAAATGCTACATTGAACCCGTAATTTTGTAAGGATGAGAAACGTGGACAGTAAGCATACCTGGTGAGAGACATCTAATTGCAGTGGAAGTGTGGTTTCTGATGAAAATGCAAAGACATCCATGGACAGACAGAAAAACCAATAAGCAAGTTCTACAAGAAACAAATGAAAACCGTAAACTGATTGCAGAAATTAAACGTAGGCATTCAAGATCTTTTGGGCACGCTATGAGAAAAAACAAACATGATATCTTGGTGACAACTGGCAAGTTGATGGGGAAACAAGGGGGAGACAGAGAGGTAAATATCTAGATGGCCTGGCCAAATGGTATAATGGAGACAAACACACAGAATACTGATCCACGACTCTGGTGATCGCGTGAGATGGCGAAAACATTACCACCAACGCTTATCGGCGTGTCACATGATGATGACGATGATAGTATTTGATGTCAGGATTTTTTTCCCCCAAGAGGCTGAAGGTTTAACGTGCTGACAGCTTCTCTCCAGAGCTGGAAGGTTTAACGTACCGACACCTTCTCTCCAGAAATTGGAAGCTTTAACACACTAACATCTTCTCTCCAGAGGCTGAAGGTTTAACGTGCTGAAGATTCTCTCCAGAGGCTGAAGGTTTAACGTGCTGAACATTCTCTCCAGAGGCTGAAGGTTTAACGTGCTGAACATTCTCTCCAGAGGCTGGAAGGTTTAACGTGCTGAGCATTCTCTCCAGAGGCTGGAAGGTTTAACGTGCTGACACATTCTCTCCAGAGCTGGAAGGTTTAACGTGCTGACACATTCTCTCCAGAGGCTGAAGGTTTAACGTGCTGAACATTCTCTCCAGAGCTGGAAGGTTTAACGTGCTGACACATTCTCTCCAGAGGCTGAAGGTTTAACGTGCTGAACATTCTCTCCAGAGCTGGAAGGTTTAACGTGCTGACACACTCTCTCCAGAGCTGGAAGGTTTAACGTGCTGACACACTCTCTCCAGAGCTGGAAGGTTTAACGTGCTGACACATCCTCTCCAGAGGCTGAAGGTTTAACGTGCTGAACATTCTCTCCAGAGGCTGGAAGGTTTAACGTGCTGACAGCTTCTCTCCTGGTGTATTTTTTAAAGACTGTCGCCAAACCCAATCAAATGGAAGTTCCCGTTCACCTGTACACGGGTGTCACGGCGCCTGATAACCAGGGCCACGTGACCTTCTCCAGGTGTAAGTTCTCTCACGTGAAACTGTAGACCTGGACTGATAACAGACCGACAGTATCGTTGACCGAGAAGTTAGATTGTTGAGCTTCGACTTGGAGATGTGTACTGCTTTCGTTCATCACAGGGGTATATAAAACGGCTTGAAATTATTTGATTCTCAGGGGAAATAAACTGTATACCTCAACCCTGAAAAACCTCCCACTGGCTACCGACAATTGTGTAAAATAAAAAAGAAAACACCCACAATGTATATGTTTAAAGCAGATAAGCATGTACAAACTGATACTTTGCTCGGTGCATAAGTCATTTCACTTGTCTTTTAAATGCTTTTTTGTTTTGGTACAAAAATCCACACTTCTGGCAGTTGGTAGACAAATATATACAGATGTATTTAAAATCTCAGCCGTTTATGAAGACACAAATAAACGCCACGGATAAATTCACCGAAATAAACAGCAGCGACAACTCTATCCACCCTCCAGTTATCTCCGCATCTGATTTGGAGTGTTGTAATTAGGTTCGTTATCTGAGAGCGCATTTTCTTTCAACTTTCCTCACAAACACGTAAATATACTCTCTGATTTTTGCTGAAATAATCCTCATGGTCTATCCTGTAATACTGATGTCAATAGTACAGGGAGATGTACTGAGTCCTGGTTCATGTGTATATCAACGGCTCGCTGTGTGTTTGTTAATGTACTTTTAAACGGCTAGTTAGTTGTAGATGTCGTATTTATGGACTTAAAACAGCTAGCTTTTTGTGTATTGATGTACTTGTGAATGGCTAGTTAGTTGTGAATGTGTTTATGTACTTACTAGCTGCCCGGCCCGGCTTCGCCCAGGCTCTGGCGGGGATCTTCTTCTTCTTCTTCTTCGTTCATCCCGATTTTTTTTTTCGGATGTGACTGCGTTGTGCCTGTTTACAGCAGAGCTGCGTTCTTGCGCCGTTAGGCCGACACATCCGACTTCTGCGGGCATTTGTTGACCGGGTTAACCTTCCCGGAGGTTTCTTAGGACGTTTGAATCTCACTGTTGTGGTGTTATCCCCCATCCTAGCTGGCCCATATAGAACAGCCAAAGACATCCTGGTCAACCCTCAAGGGAAGGCAGGGGCAGACCATGGGCATTCCCCGCCATCCAAGGAGGCTTCCATACTTGCAGAGCCATCACACAGCGCTCTGGTACTGGGCTCACCCAAGGAATCGTCACGTCCTGCACATGGCTGCTTAGCCTCACTTCCGTATATTGGGCTTCCGTTCACCATAGGCTGTTCCTCCGGAAACCAGAAGAATGCAGTCTGCAGATGACACCCACACAGTGAGCTTTCAATTCAGACTTTCCACATAATGGATTTGCTATCCAAGCAATATTCCATTTCGTGTCACTAGGACACTTTTTCCACCTTTTATGAAGCCCACACAGTGAGCTTTCGATTCAGACTTTTCACGTAATGGATTTGCTATCCAAGCAATATTCCATTTCGTGTCACTAGGACACTTTTTCCACCATTTACGAAGCCCACACAGTGAGCTTTTGATTCGGACTTTCCACGTAATGGATTTGCTATCCAAGCAATATTCCATTTCATGCCTCTGGGACGCTTTTGTAACCGACATACCTGTGGTATGAAGTGTGGCAGTCTAAATACATCTTCATGCACCTTTAGATGTCAACCTGAATGTAGTTAAAGTAAGCTGTAGTCAATTTGAGCTTGTTGATATCTCCATAGAGCTTGTCCTCAAATGAAGCAGGCGTGGGCCAAAATATCTTTCTCTGTTCTGCATATATTGGGCACTCCTGCAGCAAATGTTTAGCTGTCATTTTACCAGTTCCACAATTACATTCATCGGTATCTCCTATCTTTAGTTTATTAAACAAGTGGTGTTTCAGCCTGTTATGTCCTGTGCGGAGTCTGAAGATTGCTACTTGTTCTCTTCGGTCGAGTTTGTAATATGCATCATCCTTCTGGTGGCCTGGATGCTCTGATTCCCATTTGGTTCTATACGTGCTTTTTATACACCTTTTTGCCTCATTATAGGTTATGTCTCTGTCAGGCTGTGGTAGTCGTCCGCCCTCTTTTGCCAGTCTGTCAGCCTCTTCATTTCCAGGTATACTGCAATGTGATGGGATCCACTGTATTACAACGTTTTTGGATTTCTGGCATAGACACTGGAGTGCTGCTCTTAGGTCAGCTAGTTCTGTGCTGTTTTTGCTCTTCAGTATTGAGACAGCTGACTTTGCATCTGTGAAGATAGCTATTTGCTTCTCTTTATTTTCCTCCATCAGGAGCATTTCTGCTGCAGTTTTCAGAGCCTCTACCTCCGCTTTGAAGTTACTTGAAAATTTTCCAGTTGCCATTGAATGTGTTTTTTTCACTCCATTTTTTAAATTTAGGAGAATTCCTCCTCCTCCATTCTCTATTGAATTTTTGGCTCCCCTCTGCCGTGCGTCCACCTTGACGAGGTAGAGGGGCTTGAGCGTTCCAATGACCCCAAGAGCTATGCCGACGGTAGCACAGCTACTGGTAGGGTCACCCATGTCGGACAGGTCAAGGGAGAGGGACCAGACGAAGAGACGTACAAACCTGCTGCCTTGTAGGTAGACTGGGGACAGTCAAAGGCTAGGGAAAGCATCCCGAACAAATGCTTGTCGAAATCGGATGTACTGAGCCACAGGCTTGACAAAGAAGTGCAACGTAACTTTGTAATTTCATGATGCCACAGATGAAAATTAATCGTTATGGTGCTAATCCCGTGAAGTCCCATCAGGCGGTGATATTGCCGGGCCCCCTGCCTCGAGGGGGTCCATCCATGACTACTGGTGGTCACCTTCCCCTGTGCTGTGGAGTCAAGGCACAGAGGAGTAGGTTAAGAGTTATTGACCAAACACCCCGGACACTCAACATACTACAATGGAATGCAGAAGGAGTTTATAACAAGAAAGCCTCCCTAACACAGCGTCTTCATAAAGATAGAATAGATGTGGCATGCATTCAAGAGACACACCTCAACGCCAATCGCACATTTTCAGTCGAGGGATATCAGGCCACACGTTTCGACCGCGAAGGACACAAAGGAGGAGTTGTAATACTTACACGAAATACAATACCTTGCAGCGAAGTATCTGTGATCTCTGACAACCAAACGGAAATTATAGGTGTTGATATAATGATAAAGGACATGAAAATAAGAATTTACAATCTGTATAGCCCGGCAGATAAGGATCTTACACTCTCAAACATGGAAATAACTGACACACATTGCATTGTTGTCGGATACTTTAATAGCCGTTCAGAAAGATGGGGATACCCAGATACTGACAAAAGAGGAGATGAAGTGGAGGACTGGGAAATAGACTCAAATCTCCATCTACTCAACAAAGCTGATGACACACCGAGCTTCTACTCCAGAAGATGGATTACCACTTCTACTCCAGACTTAGCTTTCTGCACAGGAGACATCCTCCACAAAATCGATCGCCATGTGCTGGACCAATTAGCAGGTAGTGACCACAGACCAATCAAGCTTGTAATAAATATGGAGTATGTTCCACAGGAGCAAAAGCCTTTGCCCCGTTGGAATTACAAACGAGCAGATTGGGACAGATTTGCCATACTAACAGACAAATATTGTGAAAACATAAATACACGATATGGCAACATAAAGCAAATGGTGGAAAGTCTAAACAGAGCAATAATACAGGCGGCCACTGAGTCTATTCCAAGAGGAGCGAGGAAAAATTACAAACCATACTGGACTGAAGAACTACAAAGTTTGGAGGACAAAGTTGAAGACGCTAGGAAGACCGCAGAGAGAGAACAAACAACTGAAGCGAACATCTCTCTCAAAGCCATCTCAGCAAAATATAAAAGAACAGTAAATCAAACAACAAGAGATTGTTGGAGAAAACAACAGAAAACCTGAATTTTGACAGGGATGGAAACAAACTATGGAAACTAGTGAAAGCCATGAACAATGAAGGACCTAGAAACAAACAAATAACAATTAAACAAGGAAATGCCTTGCTTACGGGAAAAAAGGCTGCAAATGCATTAATGGAACACTATGCCAGTGCAAACCACATTGATATTACAGCCGAACAGAAGAAAGCAATCAAAGATAAACAGATACATCATAGATATACAGAGACAGCAGCAGAATATATGATGGCAAATCTAACAATAGAAGAAATGGAACAGGCAATGAATACCCTAAAAAAGAAGACATCACCAGGAAAGGATGGAATCACAAATGAAATGCTAATAGGACTAGGCACTAAGGCAAAAAAGAAACTACTAGCAGTCCTAAATTACAGCTGGAAGAGGGGAATAGTCCCACAGGCATGGAAGGAAGCTATACTAATACCACTCCCAAAGAAAGGAAAAGACCTGGAAGAACCAAATGGCTATCGACCTATCAGTCTTCTTAGCTGTGTAGGAAAATTAATGGAACGCATTATCAATGGCAGGCTAACATGGCATCTGGGAGAAAACCAACTCTTAACACCTCACCAAGCAGGATTCAGAAAGTACAGATCCACTGAAGATCAAATAACCTATATAGCTCAGGAAATAGAGGATGCCTTCCAAGAGAAAAAGCACACACTAGCGGTCTCGATAGATTTAGAAAAAGCATTTGATAAAGTATGGAAGGAAGGACTGAAAGTAAAACTACAAAAAATGCATGTTTGTGGGAAAATGTACAAATGGATCAGCCACTACCTTGAGAACAGAACTGCCAGGACAAAAGTACAAGGACAAACCAGCAAAATGATGCTGTTGGAGCAAGGTGTCCCCCAAGGAGGAGTTCTTTCACCAACATTATTCCTAGCATATATAAACGACATCACGGAAAATTTTCCAACCAGAGTACACACATCATCCTTTGATCGTCGTCTGACATGGAAGACACAGGTTGAGAAACATCGAACAAGAGCAAGGCAGAGAATGGCAATCATGAAAAAGCTTGCTGGTACAACGTGGGGAGCAGATGAGAAAGTTCTCAAGAAGTTATATACTGGACGGGTGAGGCCAGTACTGGAATATGGCATTGCAGTTTGGGCAACAGCAGCTAAGTCAAACTTTAACAAAATAAGTAGAGTCCAAAATCAAGGAATGCGAATCATAACTGGAAGCCTGAAGACAACGCCTATTAATGAATTAGAAAAGATCACTTGTTTACAACCAATGCAGGATAGAAGAGATAGCAGAGCCCAGCAACAAGCTGAAAAATTTAGAAGATTGACAGACCACCCTATGTATAAAAGGTTTAGTGGTTTTGGAAAGGGAAGACTGAAGCGTAGCAACTTTGTAGAAACTGCAAAACGAAAGATTAGGGCAGATCCCATACTTAACATATCAACAGTCAAACCCATTTACAATGCAGACAAGTTCCCAGCTTGGAGACAGCAGCATCTGCCTGAGATGATAGAAAACATTCCTGGTATTGGGAAAAAGAACACTCAGCATGAAACCAAAAGAAGAGAAATAACCCTAAACTACAAAAAAGAACATTACCCAAGCAGCAATTGGACCCATGCATGTACAGTTGGATCAGCCAAAAACTCAGTAGAGAATGGAGGAGGAGGAATTCTCCTAAATTTAAAAAAATGGAGTGAAAAAAACACATTCAGTGGCAACTGGAAAGTTTTCAAGTAACTTCAAAGCGGTGGTAGAGGCTCTGAAAACTGCAGCAGAAATGCTCTTGATGGAGGAAAATAAAGACACGCAAATAGCTATCTTTACAGATGCAAAGTCAGTTGTCTCAATACTGAAGAGCAAAAACAGCAAAGAACTACTTGACTTAAGAGCAGCACTCCATGGTCTATGCCAGAAATCCAAAAAAGTTGTAATACAGTGGATCCCATCTGTCACATGCCTGTGGTCATTGACATTAAGGTGAGTGGTCGTACAAGATAAACAGTTCACGAGATAAAATAGGGCGGATAGTAAGTCCCCCAGAGGGCGTAAATGAGAAGACAGTAATTGAAAGGGGGAGCTGAGAAGAAGTCAGCTGGCTAAAATAAAGGTGAGGCAGACAGTTGGAGCAGTGAGGTTGTGTGTTATGTGGGAGGCAATGTGGGGGATAGAATTGTTGAAAAAGACAGGGACAAAGATTGACGGGGCAGTTGATGTTTGGACTCCGAGCTGAGAGGGAGTTGAGTCTAGACCGGACCAGGAGAAGGTCGTGGTCTGAGAAAGTGAAGAATTGTGACGGAGTTCGGAAGATAACTCCGCACTGTGGGTTCCAGGGATAGTGAGTGGAATTCGAGACCCAGAGTGGGTTATTTTGAGTCGGGCCTAGAGAGAGGCTAGTATACCTGTCGTGTGGGACGAGATGTTAGTAGCCTTGAGAGGTAGTGTTATTCGAAGTGTCCCATTGGGATGGAGATATATTCTTAGAGAATTATTGTTCCTGGATTTATATGCTACATGTGTCTGTGTTAATTCAGAATTAAAGGAATATTATGTGCGCAATCAACGCTTGTTCACTGACTGGTGTTTGGTGGTGATGCATCTTGGTTAATCTGTTGTTAAACATCACATTTTACAAGGACATACCCTAGACACAACCATAGCCACTCTATCTGTCACTTAGTCAACATTCACTTTGTGTCACCATCACATTGCAGTATACCTGGAAATGAAGAGGCTGACAGACTGGCAAAAGAGGGCGGACGACTACCACAGCCTGACATAGACATAACCTATAATGAGGCAAAGAGGTTGATAAAAAGCACATATAGAACCAAATGGGAATCAGAGCATCCAGGCCACCAGAAGGATGATGCATATTACAAACTCGACCGAAGAGAACAAGTAGCAATCTTCAGACTCCGCACAGGACATAACAGGCTGAAATACCACTTGTTCAACAAACTAAAGATAGGAGATACAGATGAATGTAATTGTGGAACTGGTAAAATGACAGCTAAACATTTGCTGCAAGAGTGCCCAATATATGCAGAACAGAGAAAGATATTTGGCCCACACCTGCTTCATTCGAGGACAAGCTTTATGGAGATATCAACAAGCTCAAGTCGACTGCAGCTTACTTTAACTGTATTCAGGTTGACATTTAAATGTACATGAAGAAGTATTTAGACTGCCACACTTCATACCACAGGCATGTCGGTTACACAAGCCTCCCAGAGGCATGAAATGGAATATTGCTTGGATAGCAAATCCATTACGTGGAAAGTCCGAATCGAAAGCTCACTGTGTGGATGTCATCTGCAAACTGCATTCTTCTGGCTTCTGGAAGAACAGCCTATGGTGAACGGAAGGCCCAATATACGGAAAAGGGTTTTGGGGGAAGGCCTAAGTAAAC
>JACEFZ010008493.1:0-49476 GCA_014155875.1 Cepaea nemoralis
ATATCACCCTAAAAACCCCTACTTTCCCCGACAATTTAAGTGGTCACTCGACCACTTGACCACTGCTTGACCACCACTTGACCACACCCTGACCACCACTTGACCACCTCTTGACCACCACTTGAGCACGTCATCGCACACCCTTACCTATAAGCGGTCACTTACTATGTTTTTTTTTTTTTTTTTTTCTTCTTTTTTTTTTTTCTTCTTCTTTTCTATATATGTTTTATTAAAATTATTATATACCTTACTTGAATCGTTTGTTTTCTTTATTGATGTTTCATGTCGTATTTTTATGTCGTACACTATAATTACTTGACCACGCACGCCACCTATGATGAGTCACTAGAACACGCCACCTATGATGAGTCACTAGACCACGCCTATCTTTTTGGGGAAAAAAGAGTTATCGCCCTTTGAGGATCAGGATCGATAAATGGTTGATTTATATAAGATCCTCAAAAAAGGACTGGATGGAGCCCCACTTACACTACTTCGCACTCCTATTCTATTGTAAATGTATCTGTTATTTTTCCACTGTGAAGAACTCTGCATTTTATGTCTCTACGTGTTGTCTTTATTAAGTTAATGAATCTTTATGGGATCCATTAGCGCCTCGTCAATTTTCAGCGTGATTCCTTGTAAATGCTGGCAGTGGAATTATCGTAGCCCACAAATCCACTGTTTAGTGCAGAATTCATTTCCAGGATTTTCTCTGTCTGTTATTATGCGTAATGTAGTTTTCTGATCAATTCGGGAACTGTTTTGTCGAAAGCCTTAAGTAATAGCCAAGGGCATCTCTTCATCTCCGCAGAATGATCATGCTTTATATTTTCCCGGAAATCGACAATTGCATAATTCCTCTGGAAGTTCCGCACTTGTATATTTCTTTGGCCGTTGACCAGATGATCTTCTCTCCAGTCTGGTGGCGTGCCTTCGTTCTCCCAGACCCTGCTAAATAATGTGTTGGGTTGAAGTGAACATATTGATATGTGGGTATGTCATGTCTATCAACAGTATTCCAGTTGCAGTACACATCGGGTAGGCTGGCTTGTACCATCAAATGGTTCAAGGAACACCACCCCACACACGACTTGTCAGGATTCGCATTTGAGCTTGTCGCATCACACCTTTGGGAGATGTCATGCTGAGTCTCCTGTATTTGTCTATTCATTTCTTGTCTGTCTCTTTCCAGCTCTGTTCATCCTTTTTCTCTTTTAACATCTACAAAGAAGACAATCAAGGCTGTGGAACCTACACGCTACACAATAATTCTTACAACACAGCGAATAAAGAAGAGAGAAAATATTGACATGTGACCAGATCTGAACAATGAAGGCAGCCGACGCTTAAGCAGCATCATGTCTCGGAAACTGAATTTTTCGGAAAATAATGAACTTCACAGCAGCTCAGACAGAACAGCCATGAAAGGCATTCTTCACGGAAGAAGAGGCCGTAGTCCACCAGTAACAAGGTTAACACAAGTCATAAAAATACCAAGCGGACATGAAAATGCATGAGGCAAGGGAACTGGTGAAATTTCGAGAATCTTCGGCGTGCAGTGATGAATGCCATATCATAATAGTGAGTGAGTGGCACCTTGCCGTCTTGACAAACGAAAGTATGTGGATTGTAATTTGGCTGAATTTCCATCGCACAATGCCTGGGCATAGCTTCAGGGAACATTTGTTGCCCACGCAGCATAATCCCTCTCTCGGCCTTGCTTTTTTTACTCCAGAGAAAAGGATAACCAGTACGTCTGGAACAAGATAGGCTGCAGACGCTGGCGAGTAATCCTAATAATAACTATTATTATTAATATTATTCAACTATCCAGATTCCCAAGCCTGTACTCTGCACAGTGCAAGGACAGTATGTTTCATCTTTTGTCTGTCGTATCCCTTTTAGCGGTGTTTTGACTTTCCTAAACCGTATCTCTCTCGGGTGTTGTCTGCTGTCATTATCTTGAAGCCGGCTTCAGAAAATATTCCATATAAGGGAGATTTACTTCCGTGCGTAACTTGATGAATGTCCTTACTGTATTACCCGTGTACACATGTTCTGAACGCCTGGACGCGACTTGATGAATGTCCTTCTGTTATACTCGTGTACACATGTTTTTTACGCGACTTGATGAATGTCCTTATTGTATTACCCATGTACACATGTTCTTTACGAAATTTCTTGAATGTCCTTACTGTAATACCTGTGTACACATATTCTGTGACATTATGACATTCCTGTCAAGGTAAAGAATTGAGTTGAGTACAAATAAACTCAGAACTGATGTTACACCACTCGGAACATTCCCATAAATTTCCCGTCCTCATCTGCAACAACCAGCGAAGAATCCCAATACTAATGGTAACAGTGGAAGTCCTGTCTAAGTAACAATAGGGTTTGGCAAGAACACAACACTCAGGATGTAATGCCGACCTCAATGTCTGTTGTTGTTATTATTATTATGTTTTTCCCCCTTACTCGAGTAGATGCTTATCAGCCTTAACTTAGCCAATTTTAGCCATGTATTTATCTTAAAGAGCCGGAAAAACCATTGTCACAGAGAGAAAAAAAAATTAATTGAATGGAATAATTTATAACATATCTAACAATTAATACACATGACAATTCATGTTTTAGACGATGTATCTTCCAGCAACAACATCAAACAAAATCATTACGGTTACATCACTTAGTAGTAATGTTGATGTTTGTTGGAAAACTGAGATCACAGACATCGAGGCTGGTTGCCCAAGCTGTCTGCAGGCAGTTTTCATGATTAGAAGTGTCTAAGATCCTTGTCTTAGCGAGGATTAGTACCGGGATTCTCTGATGTCTCCTCGATATAGTCATTCATCCACTAACCCTCCTTGATGCATATTTAAGTCGAAAAATGTGAATAGCCAACGACACATTAAAATTACACGTATATTTTATTTCCAGCTTATATAAATGTATTTACATTCAATATTAGGTGTATGAAACACAATAGTCTTCCTCTGCCTCTTCGTCTTCTTGTGATCGCGCCAGTGATGATTGCAATATCCAACGAGCTGTCATCGTGAACTTATTTGAAGGCACCTGTAGTTCTATACAACTTGTGGTTTAACGTTAACTTAGCTGATTCACTGCCAAACAAAAAAAATGGGTTTGGACCAAACATAAATTGATGGCAGGAAATGCGAAGTAGGGGTTTGTAACAGTAATGATCTAAAAATGGTTAAATGGTAGCAATTATATTGTATTATATATCAAATTAAAGGAGATTGCATAAGGAACACGTTGGTATTGCTACTATTGCAATAGGTTAAAAATATAATAATAATAATAATAATAATAATAATAATAATAATAATAATAATAATAATAATAATAATAATATCAGATGTTTAAAAAATAATTGACGACGGGGGTTAAAGTTATTTAAAATGCCCACTTACCGAACAACTACTTTTCAATCGCTGATGATAATTTCTAAAATAATAAAAACAAACAACTTAAACACACGTTTTGCTCTTTAAAAAAAAAAACCAAACAAACAAACAATGAAACCATTAGTCAAGTCTGATACTGTCCGAACGTCACATGTTTCCTGTGTGTAAATTTTCATTTACCGGGCATTAAAATTGCGGAAGATACGAGAAATGAAATACATAACGAACTGTCAACATTCTGTCGATACAGTGGCGCTCGGCAGTCCAGTGTAATTCCATTCTGTCAATAAAGTAGCGCACGGCAGTTTGTTCGCTTAACCCACAAGTGGTGAATCAGACAAAACAGCCTCTGAATATGTATGTTCAGCCTGTTAAGTCTAGTCTTACGTCAAAGATCGGTGATCCATCTCTACCTTTCAAAAGTGTGGTACCTGTCGTTGGGTTCATACTGTAAGCATCTGGCAGTCTCGCTAGGTCTCTTTTTCTGAAGATATGATCTTTTGTCATCGTTTTGTTTACATTGTCTTTCCTTGTGTGGCGCGCGCGCGCATGAGCGCGTAAATATATCTGTTGTTTCATTTCCGGATACACAACAATGGATTGTGTCCAGCATGGTTCTTTTTCTGGTAGCAACCTTGCTTAGTGCACTTGTCACTTGTCGAAGATGACAGCCTTCGAAAGTTTGTAGTACGGATAGTTCTTTAGTGACGGTGACTACCTGGCGGAGATCACAGTTGCTGTTATACCCCACTACAGAGCTATATATAGCCTGAACATAGATTCAATATCTTCGTCTATGTAAGTTGTGGTCTGATAACACTGACATTGTGAACCAGGCCCTTGACCTCAGGACATCTTCCGTATCCTAACTTTTCTGAGCCAATCTCTATAGGAAGCTCTCAAAAGTCACTATCCCTGACTAGGACCGAGACCTTCTTTTCTAAATGCTACCAACCCCCTCACCCCCCCCCCCCAACCCCCTCCCCCACCCTGAATAAAACAAAACTGGTTATTATTGTCCATTCCCACAACATAGCTACGTCTAAAAGCTTCCACCGTTACCCCAACATCCTCCGCTCACATCCCAACACCCTTATCATACATCCATTGACTGTACGATATGGCACATGTTTCCCGGTTCCCTGGCTTTTAACTTGAGCATATGATACACACTTGCTACTACTACTACTACTACTACTACTACTACTACTACTACTACTACTACTACTACTACTACTACTACTACTACTACTACTACTACTACTACTACTACTGTGAGTGAGTGTGAGTGGCACCTTGCAGTCTTGACAGACCAAAGTATGTGAGTTGGAATGTGGCCAAAATTCCATCAAGGAAGTGCACTGGACTGATTTTTGCGTGTAGGTTTACTTTCCTTATTGCCAGTGTTCATCGCGGTCAGACGAACCCACTACGACTTCTGAGGTACTTGTTATTAGTGTCTTTAAAGAGAATCCTGCATTGACTACAGGCAGGACACAATCCCAGTTACTTGCTTGTCAGAAGCTGGCTTTCGATCCTTACAACACCTCATTTCGATATTACCACCATTCCCACGTTTCATACATGAATACAAACATAACCCCACCCTGTTTTTCTATATTGAAACATTTTCTTTTCGTCTCCTCCTTTCTTTTTCATTGTGCCCGACTTACGGTGTTTAATTTATTTCATTTTAATTTTTATGTTCGGGGAGCTTACGGTGAATTAGAATTATATATTTAGTTAGGTCTTAGATATGATTGAGCTACTGTATAACAGTAGACGGTACCACCTGCTTTCTGTTAGCGAAGAGTGTTGGAACGCGCTCACCAAACCCAACATCCACGATGTGCCAATGGCTTCTGTCGGAGGAGTGCAACTGGGTACAAGCAAAATCCTGGTGCGAGCAAATGCAACCTCAAGACTAAGTGGCATGGTAGGCCAGACAAGTTGGGCACTTGATTGACTAGCTACTATTTACATTTCCTGGCGCATTTCTCTTCAGGACTGGCTTTCACTTTCCACAAAGTACTACACGGAATATCCATCGGCAGCTCAATGTACGACCAGCACTGCGCGGCTCTGGTTCCCGTCATTGTTGACAGAGCCAGGATCAAGCGCGTCAACATCCATCTGCCCGCGGACGTGGTCGTGGCCAACACATGTGACCCTGCAGCCGTCACGCGAACAGTAAACATGGCGGCTGGCATTGATGACGGTGATTATTTGTTACTTTATATAGACCCGTGCGATCTGTCAGTTTGACGTCACAGTGTCGTTTATGTTAGCTGCTCCTGTCAGATCGATCGATTGATCGGTCTGTCTGTCTGTCTGTCTGTCCGCCCGCCCGTCCCCCATCCATCAATCCATCCGTCTGTCCGTCTGTCTAATATGCTGGTTGTCTGTCTGCCTTTCAATCTGTCCGCATTCCTGGCAGTGTTGCCATTTTGATGATTTTCGCACCAAATTTAGTGCTTTTTCAAGTCATTTAGTGCCAAAATTTTGCATTTAGCGAGGCCGCACAAATTTGGTGCTTCACAATATTTTTTGGTGCTTATTTTTTTTTTTTTTTGGGGGGGGGGGGGGGTAAAAATTACTTTAAAAATTATTTTGGAAACACTAAAAAGCCGAATTTGAACTGGAGCGAGGGAGTAAAACAGTCTTAGTATATTACCGCGCAATATTCAAGTAATTTAACTCCATTTAATACGATTTAGTTGAAGTGAGTAACTGCAACGCGCAGGCAATATGCAATGCGTTAAAAGATTGTTTAAACAAGAATGGACTTGAGTTTCAAAGACTAGTTGCACTCGGCACTGACAATGCATCTGTCACTGACAGGTGTAAACAATGGAGTATATACAAAATTAAAATCCGTAGTTCCTCATCTGATACTATTTAGGCTGTGTATGTCATTCCCTTCAGCTGGCAGTGTCACAGGCTGCAGCTGCTTGTCTGCCCAGGAACATAGAGTTCATGATTAGAGACACATATGACTGGTTTTCTCACTCAAGTCTTCGTCAAGCAAGAGTACAGGGAGCTTTTTGCTTCAATAAATGATGGACAACATCCGCTGAATGTTGTTAAATTAAGCCAGACACGATGGATGTCCATTCAATCTGCCATTGTCAGAATATTGCAGCAGTGGGTCGAGCTCAGAACTCATTTTGATATAGCAAGAGTCAAAGAGCGCTGTTATACAGCAGAACTTCTAAATTCTATGTTTAGCGACATGAAAAACTATGTGTATCTCATATTTCTCAAGCATATTCTCGGAGAAGTTCAAAGTGTGAATAGAAATTCGAAGCAGATATACAGGATCCAACAAAACTACTCAGCGATCCTGTCCAACTTAATGATTCTATCAGTTCAAAGATTGCTATTCCTGGGGAAAAAATAACAGAAAGTGATGCTATTCAAAATTATTTAGATCTTAATCCCAATTTAGGTTATGAGTTTGAGAAAGAAATAGCAGGCTACCAGGTTCCTGATGAGAAAGAAATTCGTGGAAGGTGCATCCAGTTTTTAATAGAGCTGTTGACACAGCTGCTTTTACGTTTGCCCGATAACCTTCGAGTGTTGCAGTCCATGTCATGTCTTAGTGGAAGTGAATGTCTACAGTCAATGACGCCCTGTATATTGGATCTTGCTAAAATGTTTGTAGAACATTCCAGTGGAGAAAGCTTCATCATATGCAGTGGACACAGACCTCTGACATACTTGGACTGTGGGCAGAAATAGCCTCATACAGGGATGCCACCGGTGAAAATCCTTTCCAAGATCTTACAGATTTAGCTTTAACTGTGCTCATTTTACCTCATTCTAATGCGGACGTGGAGAGTATTTTCAGTCAGATGGGAGTTATAAAATCAAAATTGCGGAACAGACTGAGCATCAAGAGTTTGACAGCTGTTTTGACTATTAGATATGGAATGAAAAGATATGGCAAATGCTGTCATGACTAAAAACTACCTACGGATATTCTACGAAAGATTGGATCACAGGAGGCACATACACGTTTCTTTCAATCATCATCATCATCATCATCGCAGGAGCAAACACAGCAGGAAATAGCTACAGAAACTGAAGAGGAGTTGTCTGACTGGCATTTGGCAGATCTGGAATAAACTTCATTCTAATATTCAGTGATAATAATAAATTATAATGTGCTACCTTGTTACATTTGTAATAAAAACAGTTGGTGCTTTTTTGTGTGTGTTTTTTTTTTTTGCTTTCCAAAAGATTTTGGTGCTTTATGGTGCTTTTTTGGGGTCGATTTTGGTGCTTTTCATCAAAGGGAGATGGCAACACTTATTCCTGGTTGCCTGTCTGCATGTCCATCTATCCGTCGGCTAATCCATTCATCTGTCTGTCTGTCTAACTGTCTGGGTGGCTACCTGTCTGTCTGCCTTTCTGTCTGCCTGCCTTCCTGCTTGCATGTCTGTTTTCATGTATGTCTGTATGTCTATCTGTCTGTCCCGGGTAGTATAATGTGCACCGTAATTGAACATATAAACTATTTGAGTAAACGGGTTTGCTCAATTCGCATATAATCAATAATATTTTCTAAAAAGCAACCATTCATATCTCGTTGTCATATATGCGACTACGTCATTGTTGTACCTGCATACAGACTCATACACTTGTTTTGTAGAACATCATATATGTGGCTGAGTCATTGTTGTACCTGCATACAGACTCATACACTGGTTTATGTGGCTACGTCATTGTTGCTCCTGCATACAGACTCATACTCTTGTGTTGTGCAGGCTGGATGGGACTGGATATTGGCGCCAAGACTCAGGCAATGTTTGCTGACGTCATAGGCAAGTCCAGAACGATTCTCTGGCATGGCCCGCCTGGAGTCTTTGAAATGGACGTCTTCTCCCGAGGGACGGAATTCATGGTGAACGCTGTTGTGGAGGTAATGTGCTGTGTTTTGGTGAACTGCATTCGTCCTACTTTCGGTTACTTGAGGATGTGTTTCTTTGTCTTGTGCATGGTGTTACTGCAAGGCGCAAGGAAGTATCATAGAAGATACTGCCGTAGGGGTAGAAAATGTTAGGCCTTCACATAGACCAAGACATAATGAGGTGAAGCTATGCAAATTAACATCCCTAACACAAAATCTATGTTATTAACAACCAGACAAAGACTTCAAACTCTAAATTCACACAGATCACTTCAACTTCACATCGAAAACATGACACCGATTTCAGAAAGAGATTTGATATGATAGACCATGTTAGTGTTATTTTAAAATCTAGAAACAATGAGAATTGGCCCTAATGTTGAGACTCTAAGAAACTCTTTCCTGTCAAACAGAAAGCAAGTAGTATCACACAATAAATCACTGTCTCAAACCATTACCTTCAATATTGAATTACCTCAAGGCTCTATTCTTGGCCCTCTATTATTTGCCATATACATTAACGATCTACCTTTGCATCTTTCGTCGTCCTGTAATCTATTTGCAGACGACAGGCACAGTGTATACAAACACTGAAAACTAATTTTCTGGAGTCGTCATTACAACAAGAATTAAGTAATGTAGTTATGTGGAGCTATGCAAATCGTAAGCAAATTAACATCCCTAAAGCAAAATCTATGTTATTAACAACCAGACAAAGACATCAAACTCTAGATTCACACAGATCACTTCAACTTCACATCGATAGCATGTCAGTAGAAAGTGTAATTGAACCTAACCTTTAATTCCCAAGTTCAGGCGCTCGCTAAACAAACAGCAAAAAAAGTCTACAAACTCCCCAAAATTAAAAATTTCCTTGATAAGAAGCAAAGAAGATATTTCATACTTCTCACAGACAGACATATTTTGACTACTGCTCTACAATCTGGGACGGTTGTTTCATACTTCTCACATACAGACATATTTTGACTACTGCTCTATAATCTGGGACGGTTGTTCCAATTCAATCGCCAAGCGACTTTACTCACTCCAGTAACGGGCTATGAGTTTAATTGTCACGTAAGTGACAATCCTAGCCTGCATAAACGCCTTTAATTACTACCACTCCGCAAACGCCTACTTTTCAATAAGGCCAAACTAATTCACAAAATCCTACTTCGGAATGCCCCAAATTACCTTTTGCCATTGTTTAAATATAATGCTAGAAATAAATAAACGATTAGATATATTACAAATTCTGAAACTAGGATAGGCTTATATAATCAACCTTAACGTACTCCACAGCTTTGCTGTGGAAAAATCACAAGGAATCAAAGACGACACCAATCCCTATACATATAATCGCAAATTATTCGAACACTATCTCAGGACAGATTACCTTCTCCCTTAATAATAATAATAATAATAATAATAATAATAATAATTATTATTATTATTATTATTATTATTATTATTATTATTATTATTCATTGGCACCTTGACGTCTTGACAGACGATAGTTTGTTACATTGTTCTTCAAAAAGGCATAATAACTACAACCCATGGCGGTGGCGAATGTGCCTGATAAGGTCAATTTGCGTTGTAAATATTCATCCACAATGGATGCATGTGAACACATGATCATTTCCACCATCATGCACTATCATACGTTTCACACGCTCGGTATGTGACATATAATAATAATAATAATAATAATAATAATAATAATAATAATAATAATAATAATAATAATAATAATAATAATAAAACTATAGTATAACAGCCAGTCCCCTTTAGGTAGACCAATCTATTCCACATAGCTAATAACAATTGCCACATTCATTAATATTACTTAGTCGTGTAGTATTGATTTTGTATTTTTTCATGCCTTTATAATGAATGTCTTTTATATTTTTGTTGTTCTCAGTTAACTATGAATGATGTGTGGATGAAATAATGTATGAAAGTTTAGTTTAGTTTGTTCGATGGATCAATATCACGGCACACGGGTGTAACCCATAAGTGCTCCGTTCTCCTCCTAACTCAAACATGAGTCTGGAGAAACTCTGCTCAGTGCACGAACTCTGTAGCTCCGGCGAGGATCCTGAAATACTTTGGGTAGATTTTTAACTCGAAATTTTGTCCGGGCAGCGCCGATAGGCTGCTCTTTTTCGATTTCCATCAGCCAAGGGATATTTTTACGTGCGCAACAATACACACAGTCTCACTACCCAGAGACCAGGGGAAATTTTATTACTAGATGTCCACGTGAAAAAAAAAAAAATCCCGGTCCTCACCGGGGCATGAACCCGGGACCTCCAGGACTCGAGGCGGACACCATATCTCTAGTTGTTTTATTTTAGTACTTTCAGCTATCTCTGCGAGCTCCTTCTGGTGCAACCGTTCTTTCGCCCTCTCATCTCTCTGTTTGTCTTTTTTCTCTGTGTCTGCTGCATCTTGCCTATCAGTGTATTCTTTAAATTCAGCTTTTGCCCATTGTTCTTGTTTATCCCCACTATAACCTAGTGCTATCCCTGCTTCTATACATTCTTTAAGTGTTGACATGATTATTATTTATCTTTCACACACTCTCATAAATACAATTATAATTAATTGTATAATAGTCACCTTACAGTGAAAATATGAAAAATAAAGATGCCACTTTATAATGCAAGTCAAAATTATGTGTACTTATCTGATCGTTGACGATGATTAGGATCTTTTCTTCGTTCGGGGAAAAATCTTCTCTGCTTCTATAGCTACTCTCGGCTGGATGGAAACATTTTCATGCACAATCTGGTGTATAGAGCGCAAACAATTAATATCTGGCGTAAATTTACCATTACACTGGCATAAATAAATTACACTAAAATGCACAAAATGTACCACAATTTGCCTGGCCAGAACACTGAAATGTGGTTATTATGTTTAAGTTTGTGTAATTGTAAATGTCGTAATGTCTCTGTTTGTCGTCATGTCTTCAGGCTTGACCTTCAGCTGAAACGTCTTTAACAACACAAGTTAGAATCACAACATTACATTACATTTCATTCTGCTCTAAATTTCTTCGATCAAAAATCATACGTTTACACACTGGCGACGGTAATCAGTTCATTCACAGGTCATTACGCGCACTTCACAATCTTTCGTTCTCACTCAATGAATCGTTCCAACATACTTCGCTACTGCGTTCATTCGAGCGTTTCACTCCGCTAGCAATCTCAATTTAACATTTAGGCGTGCATTTGGGCATGCGTTTGGTCCGTAGCTTCTGACACCATTACACGTTGCCTGTCACAGTCTTGCGTTTACTCGCAATCAGGCAACGTCATCCGTACCTCAAATATAACTACAGCTCGTACAGATGTTTTACACGGAATTTATTTCAGGCAAGCCTGACAATCAAACAAGGCGTTATTAGCCTGACAATCAAACATGGCGTTATTTGCCTGTCACATCAATATAATGATCGCCACTCGACACACAATATATAGATACATATCATCACACCTGATCACTCTCTCGTTAACATCGCATGCGTTCACAACAATAGATAATGGCTTCAGAACAACACTACGTCCAGTCGGAAGGCCGTCTTGTCGCTGTCTGAAGCTAGCTCAGTTTGTCGCTTGCCTACGTGGTCAAATTCCCTCGTGGTGTCCACAACTCTGCGTGCCGTTCTCTTTGCACGCAGCACTGTGGTCTTAGTACTCGTTACCCTCTAAAGTTCTATTCTAGTTTACGTCGTCACGGTATTCCCCGTGACCTAATGTACCCGCCCCTGTTCTCGGGTCGGTCCCTCTGTTGTCCTAACTCTAACACGTTAGTGTCCCCACCCGAGTCTAGTCTTATTGCTATTCTTAAGTCCTAGCTTGGGTGCTGTCTCTATTCTGTCTATACCTTTATAGAGGTCCTGTCTCTATGTCCTCTTAGTCTTTGCCCCTCTTCTGTCACTAGTCTGTTCTACTATAATCTAACACCTTGACAGGCATGAACCCGGGATCTCCAGCACTCGAGGCGGACACCATACCTCGAGACCACACAGTCCCCCTTATGTATGACAGAGATTGATAGAAGAGCAGAATGGTAGACGGGCCTGCTTGCCCAATTCTTAACCCTTTGAAAATATTGTTTGTTTGTTCGTTCCTATACATATATAGTAGGATATAATTGGGCCTTCAGTAGCCAACTAGTGTAGATTGTATTGTTTCCTTGTTTCAGGCAAGACAGCATGGTGCCGTGACTATGATACAGGGCTCTTGTACAATCGCCTGCTGCAAAATGTTTAACGCTCAAAGCCTAGTCAGTCGAGTATGTCCAGAATACGGCGTTAGTGTTGAACATTTTCTAGAAAACGAACTGCCAGGTGTAGAATTCCTTGATCGTCGGTTTCAGATAGCAGTAAGTATTATGTTCTTGAAGCTCAGCACCATCATTTATAGATCATCGGCTAATATTGTCATTATACACACGTCCTTGTTACTGGTGAAACTAGGAAATGTTGGGTCTCATTTTGCAGATATCAAGAGCATTGTGTGTGCAAGTGAATTGCTCGTACCATAAACTATCTATACGCCAATGCGACATTCACACGTCTCCAACTGGTTTTATATTTAATTCTAATTCTTAACAAGATGTTCATTCAGGTTCAAGATGTTCAATAAACAATATGTTGCACAATTTGTTGCCTAGCATATTTTGCTGCATCTGTTCATGCGCATACCATGGAGATATATATCATATGACGTAAAAAGGCGAATTATATCTTCGTTGAAATACTTAACATACATGGTCACTCATACTGTTCGAATGTGGAGCATTTGTTATCTCCGCGGTAATAGTAAATTAACTGTAAAGTCTTTCTGTCTGCATACAATTGACTAGAAACACTTAATTGTTGAGGCCTCATCATAATTGAGCATTCTTTTGTTGTTCGTCAAATATAATATACCAAACGCCTTTGTCTTATTACCTTTATAACCGTAATTTAACAGTTATTTAGGGATTGCCACGCGAGTCATTTAATAGTCTGCTTGTGGTTTTCAAATGACTAATTAACTCTTTTTGCTACCCATTAAGGTATATATTCAGTTCTCGATTTGCTAATTATCTTTGCGTTCTATCTATATAGGTTGCTTGGCCCTCACAATGGAGTTGATAAATAAAGTTTCATTTGTTGTAAGGAGTCAATAGTTCTTTCACAGATGGTAAATGTGTCGAGGTGGTTTTGTATCTGATAAGTGGTTCAGCAGCAAAGAATGTTTGGTTTATTGCTGCTTTAAGTCGATCGCTTTAAGTATCATTGCTAGCCACCCAAACCTACCCTCACAGAAACATGGCTCCTTAAACTTCAAGTGTTTCTTTAGCTAATCTTTCCAACAAGCGTTAAAGTTCACGCATCTCCACAGATGTTGGTAGACGGTTGTCTGGATCAATTATGTTCATTATTTCTCTCTGTGCCACCGCCCCAGCCCACCCAGCATAATTTATATACGTCCGTCCTTGTCTCTTTTACCGCTGATCACGATGTTTTCCATCGATTCTCTTCTCTTTACACGACAAATTAACACTTTGTCTACTTCTTGTAATTGTATACAATGTTCCACTTTCAACAACCTCTTCCAGGTAATCGTTTTTCAGTTTCAGTCAAATATATTCGCCGCATTCGTCTTTGAAACAGTATCTCATTTACCTCAAAGCTCTCCCTAATTGGTCGCACCAGAGGATTCTATTCATGGTCTCTGTCAGACAACAATATCTGTTTGACATTTAATGAACGTGACTTGTAGTTAACGATACTCTTATTTTCTGAAATGTCGCTTTTCTGAGGTCTATACTGTCATTGAAGACTGACATTCATCTTCCAATTAATGTTATGATTGTCGAGAGCTATTTAAATTTGTTAACTTGGTTAAGCATATTCCTTTCTGTGTGAGGAATATACATGGATATTAAAAAACGAGCAAGACAGGGTCCTCGCAGCTTTAGCCAAGCCATCTTACTAATTTCTTAGAATAAGAAATCCGTTCTATAAATTGTTTAGTTCTCAGAACACAGATTGACTGATTTGTGTTATGGTTGGTTGGTTGATTGGTTGTTCGGATGGTTGGTTGATTGGATGGTTGGGTTACCGATTTACTGGTTGAATGGTTGATTGGATTGTTTGATGTTGGGATGGTTGTTTTGTTGCTGGTTGGTTAACTAAATTCGAGGTCATATCACCAGCGACACACACGTAATACACGTGCAGTCTCCCTTAGCAGAGTGGCTGGCACAGATTAGAATTGTATTTGCGGAGAAGGGTTACGAAAATATGTTACGTCATTGAAAACAACACAACGTGGAATAGGTGAGAAACCGATTAACAAAGACGTTTAATCACAAAGAGCTGTAGACTTAACAAAGTCGCTTAAAAGTCGACTTCATTGTACCGGGTTTTATCCCATATGGCTAGGTCTCTTTCCGCAGCACGGAAAGCGTTGCACAAAGCACGAACTACGTAGCTTTTAGCGACGACCCACAGGAGTCTCCGAAACATTTAACTCGTAAACCGAAGGACGCGGTCCGGAATCGAACCCACAACATTCTGATCACGAGTCAAACGGCTTGACCACTTAGCCACAGAGACTCCCTTATATACAAAGAGCTGTAGACGCTATACATTAAGCAGCAAGAAAAATAGAAAGCCGAGATAAATAATGAATCAACGATAAAAACGTGAATGCTTAATGAACACATGGTATGCAATGGTAATCCCATTAAAACAATGTTTTCCCGTAGTGAATTTGAATAACTAAGACACAAACCATATATAGTACGATTTATTGCCTGGCACATTTCGCTGCATCTCGTCAGATACTTACTGCAGTTGTCACACAACATAGAGTAAAATAATTAGATTCATCGCTCAAGCTGAAATATACACATGTTTGCACAGTAATATCAGTTGTTTATAATGGTAATTTTAAATTGACTATCATGTCTTTCTGTTTGCACAAAATTGGCTTGTGCAGATGGATCATTATCGCTTCTGCAAACTTTAACAAACGACTATTTTGTGTATGAAAAAACACGCGAAAAGCGCTGTCTCTATCAATGACATGGATGACGCCGGAAGTTTATAATTGTGGTGTGTCACACTTCCCATGATCCCATCGCTTGTGTGAAGTTTCTTGTCAATCCAGTTTGGTATGTGTTCAACAATCCTGGTGTGTAACTGCCTCTCTGTTCTGCCAATGTAGGTAGACTCCCACCTGCATGTGAATTGGCAAATGCAATTAGATGTGGCGTACAGAGGGGTAGATTATTTTATTGCTGGGGTGGGAATACGTGTGGTTCTGTACCTAATAACTGGAGTTGCAGCACATAATGTTCGGGCAACTGCTGTAACGAGCCGGTCCTGTGGGCGTTGCATTACGTCATCCCCTCGAAAGGTTAGCTGTATAAATACCTTGAGCTTAGGGACCGTAGTTACGTCTGATTTTGGTTTCGTCTGTTAGCAGTAAGTACCTGACGAAATGCAGCGATATGTGCCAGGCAATAAATCGTACTATATATCGTTTGTGTCTTCGTTATTCAAATGCAGTTATGTTGATATAAACTCCTGAAAGACGCAAGAATTTGTCAGATTTGGTTCGGGAATATTCCTTTTCTTCGAACAGCATTATCATGTTGCAATTTATACACCAATTTGTAATCCATGTTATTTCGCAAGTGTATTGGTTATTAAAATTGAAACATTTAAATAATAGAACAAGAATAACAGGAAATAAATGATAACACTATTAGCCATAAATAAGAGGCTCCCTCCTGTTAGAGTCACCAAAACACCTTCACAGAGACGTAATCGGGCTCGTTTGTATCTGAGTTGTTGTTATTCGCATATTGTATATTCGTTAGTCAGTGAAAGTTTCGGTTTTGTGGTGTGTTTTTTGTCCATTCATACGCCACATGATCCTCTGAAGCTCTGCCCAGACATTGTGATGGAATATTGGCCACATTCCAACTCACATACTTTGGTCTGTAAAGACTGCAAGGTGTCAACGACGTTAATGAAAGCATCCTATTGTCGTTTGCATGTGCTTTAGTCAAAGCATTCTGTTGTGGTTTGCATGTGCACATTCATTCATACGTTTGTCAAGCATCGTGATGTGGTTTACATAATGTGTCATACGTTACTTACAGAATCGGTGTTCTAGTTTGCATGTTTTGCATTCATACGTTAGTGGTTTTGTAATTTGCGTTTTGTACATTCATACATTAGACAAAGCTTCATTGTTATGGTCTATTTATTGTACATTCATACGTTAGAAAAAGCATCATTGTTATGGTCTACTTATTGACATTTATACGATAATCCCGTAAACATCAGACCTTCTTTAATTGGTTATTATAAATGGAACATTTAAATATTATAAATCAAATTAAAGGTAAACAATTATAAATAATATTAACCTTACATAACAGGTACAAGTCGTGTAAGAGTTATCAAAACCACGTTCATAGATCATGCAGTGTTTATAAAATAAGAAATGTACATGCAATAAAGCGGGTCAAATTTCAGCAACAATAAACAATATACTCATAGTGTAGCTAATTGTACATAAACAGATGTCTAAAAAGGGATTTATCTCTGCACATCTTCATAGGATACAAAATATACACAACTCAGTTGTCCAAGACAGAAGCGTCTGTGGTCTCCATCATATTCACCACTCCTGGATATCGAAACAGCTTGAGCAGTGCCATTCTGAATCTGGCGTTTAATGCGACAAAGATGATGAAGTTCATTCCGGAGTTGAGCAGTGCTAACAGGTTAAACATATTGTAGAGAAACCTTGGCAGAGGCCAGTAGTAGTCAATGCCCATACACATGACAGTGGGAGTTACACAGATGAAGTAGACCCCAAATACTGTCATGAAGAATTTCACACTTTTCAAACGACGAGTTGGTGTTTTCCAGGCCAGAGAGACACTATTGATCCCTTGCTGTGTTTCTGAAGCTACTTCTCGCTTGCTGACTTGGTATTGAGCCACTGACTGCAGCTTCTGGTGAGATGGTTCCGTGTCGTCTCTCTGGCACATATTTGTAGTAAATACATTACTTGAGCGCAGCGGTTGTACCACAACAGTCTTAGACTGAATTACTCTCCTTTGTTTGTAGGCCGTATGCAAGATTTGTGAATACATGGCCATGTCGATGATGACGCTGGTTATGTAAATAGACACATTAGCATAAAACATGTACCCTACAGGCATAACTTGTGTGATGTCACAGGTGTTGACCTCATTGTCTTGGTTATGGATTGCCTGGGGGAGTAGCGCGTAGAACAGTCCAAACGACCATGTGGCGGCAATAATGATGTAAATAATCTTTCTACTGATAACCGTCTCGTAGATGAAAGGTTGTGTGATGTACATGTACCTGTCTATTGCAATGAAGACCATGTGAATAGTAGACACAATAGCCATGCCCAAGTTGATGCCCAGCACCAAGAGGCATAACTGTATGTTCCTGTCGAAGTACTGATTTCTTATAGATGGAACATAGAACATAGATAAAGGTATTAAACCCAGACCGACAACAAGGTCTGTGGCTGCCAGAGACACTACATACATGTTGGACAACGTCTGAAGGCTCGGGGTTCGTCTCACCACCAGGATTGTCGTGCTGTTGACACAGATTATAAACATGGACATCGCAAGAGCGAAGACAATCAGTACTAACTGGCTGACAGACACGTCGTCCTCCACGTGGTCAGCGGCGGTGATTGTTGCATTGTGGAAGTACTGTCTACTGGTAGCGTCCATAGATCTATCACTGGTTAACTCTATAGATCTATCACTGGTTATCTCTTTAGGTCTATCACTGGTTATCTCTATAGATCTATCACTGGTAATATCTATTGATCTATCACTGGTTACATCTACAAATCTATCACTAGCTCTTGTCGCAGGTCTGCCAGAGACAAACGTCCCATCAGGTGTAGTCATTGCCTCATATCCTGGATATCTGTCGCTCCTGAAAGATTAAATGATTTCAGTGAGATTGTTCTTAACAAGAACTTTTATATCATAAATTTTAAAAAAAACATAAGCACGAGGTGTATTCCATTTGTTTAATTCTAACAGTTAAATTTAGTTGCATATCCTTTACAGGTTGTGGCAGTCAACACCTGCATTTTTTGCTATTGTGATCTCTCGGCAACTTTACGTTCAGTAGTTTACCATTGCTTTCTGAACGACCGGCACCCATACCATTTCGTAAAAACCAACGCAAGACGGTCTACTGTCAAATCGTCCGCAGCTGTGTAATTCTAACAACTCAAATAAAATCCAAACAATTGAAATGAAATGTACCTCCTGTCTAATAATAGAAGGCTCCATGAACGTACTTGTCTGTGATGCACCTCCCATCTGATGTTATCCTTGCACCTAATTGTCTGTGATGCACCTCCCATCTGATGTCATCCTTGCACCTAATTGTCTGTGATGCACCTCCCATCTGATGTTATCCGTGCACCTAATTGTCTGTGATGCACCTCCCATCTGATGTTATCCGTGCACCTAATTGTCTGTGATGCACCTCCCATCTGATGTTATCCTTGCACCTAATTGTCTGTGATGCACCTCCATCTGATGTTATCCTTGCACCTAATTGTCTGTGATGCACCTCCCATCTGATGTTATCCGTGCACCTAATTGTCTGTGATGCACCTCCCATCTGATGTTATCCTTGCACCTAATTGTCTGTAATGTACCTGCTGTCTTATGTTATCCATGAATTTAATTGTCTGTAATATACATCCCATCTGATGTTACTAGGGTAAGTTAATAAGTAAGTCACAAATGGCTGTAGAAAAATAACTAACTATGATAACAACTTGAAACCAGTTTATGTTTATAAATACATTGTCCCTTTATTTCTCAACATAATTTCCACCAACATTGATGCACTTATCCCATCGTTTTATCAGTCCTCCCAAACCGGCTGCATAGAACTGCGTGTTATGTTTTCATTTACCCGCCATCTCACAGAACTGTGTGACTTACTTATTGTCTCGCCCTCGTAACTTTTTCTAGCCAGCTATGCGCCGCTTTACTTTACAATCGCTAGGGTCTAAGTCCACTTAAAAACTCACCTTGGCAGGAGACATTTCGCGAGTGACGCCGAAGTTGAATGTGAAGTGAAAACTTGGTTTAGAAATTGAAACGAGAAAAAGAGTGATGAAGTGCTACATAGACCCTATACTTTTGTATGGATGTGCAGCGTGGACAATAAGCAGTCAAGCTGAAAAACAGCTGATGGCTGTGAAAATGTGGTTTCTGAGGAAAATGCAAAGTATACCATGGACAGACCGAAAAACCAATGAACAAGTCCTTCAAGAAACAAATGAAGATCGTAAACTGATTAGAGTCATTAGACGTAGACAGTCAACATTTGTTGGGCATGTTATGAGAAGAAATGACTTGGAGAACTTGGTGACAACTGGCAAGATCGAAGGGAAGAGACCAAGGGGAAGACCGAGAAGTAAATACCTGGATGGCTTGGCCACGTGGCATGGTCGAGACAGGAACACGGAGCTGATCCACGACTCTGGTGATCGAGTGAGTTGGCAGAACATGACCGCCACGCTTATCGGCATGGCGCATGATGGATGGATGGATTTGTGACTTACTTATTAACTTACCCTCGTATCATGTCCTTAATTGTCTGTAATATACCTCCCATCTGATGTTATTTATGTCCCTAATTGACTGTAATATACCTGCCATCTGAAGTTATCATGTCCCTAATTTACTGTAATATACCTCCCATCTGAAGTTATCATGTCCCTTTTTACTGTAATATACCTCCCATCTGATGTTATTTATGTCCCTAATTGACTGTAATATACCTCCCATCTGAAGTTATCATGTCCCTAATTTACTGTAATATACCTCACATCTGATGTTATCATGTCCCTAATTTACTGTAATATACCTCCCATATGATGTTATCATGTCCCTAATTTACTGTAATATACCTCCCATCTGATGTTATCATGTCCCTAATTTACTGTAATATACCTCCCATCTGATGTTATCATGTCCCTAATTTACTGTAATATACCTCCCATCTGATGTTATCATGTCCCTAATTTACTGTAATATACCTCCCATCTGATGTTATCATGTCCCTAATTTACTGTAATATACCTCCCATCTGATGTTATCATGTCCCTAATTTACTGTAATATACCTCCCATCTGATGTTATCATGTCCCTAATTTACTGTAATATACCTCCCATCTGATGTTATCATAGCCTTAATTGTCTGTAATATACCCCCCATCTGATGTTATCATGTCCTTAATTGTATATAATGTAACTCCCATCTGATGTTATCTATGCCCCTAATTGACTGTAATATACATCCCATCTGATGTTATCATATCCGTAATTGACTGTAATATACATCCCATCTGATGTTATCATGTCCTTAATTGCCTGTAATATACCTCCCATCTGATGTTATCATGTCCTTAATTGTATATAATATAACTCCCATCTGATGTTATCATGTCGCTAATTGTCTAACTGTAAGAAAACAAAAGCCAATGAACGGCTTACCCAGCCTTGAGGGATATTGAGAATGTAATGTTAGAACCATATTTGTATAGACAAATTGACATACAACCGGTAATGTAATCAACATTACGCAGGCCGCTTTTATTTCCCATAACGTTTTCTCTTAGCCATTGTAGACTGATCTATGTGAGAGTTCAGGTCAATTGTTTAAAAGCAATAATCCGTGCCTCGATGAGGTTTCGAACATACTACCAGTGTGAGGGATTGTGATCGAGTGACCGACTGTGTCTAGTTGGAAACGGTTTGACTGTTACCAGCTGGTTTTGGTTCCCCGTCCTGGAGTTTAATCTCTGCAACTTCAAATCTTCTACCCTGTAACCTCACTCCTCTATTTCGTTGTCTAGGTATTTGCGTCTTCCAAAGTTGAATCTCTTATTGATTGCTTGTTCTAGTTACAATTATCATTCACATGGGCCTTTTCACGCATTCCTTCCTTACCACGAATAGTCAGTCAGTCAGTCAGTCAGTCAGTCGGTCAGTCAGTAGGTCGAGGTTGCAACTTCACGGCAACGGGTCGTCCCGATTATGTTCCGTTCCTGTGCCAGTGAATATCACACAAAATGCTCCTCACTGCTCAATGTGAAAAGTGGAACAGACAGGAGTGTCGGCAAGCCAACAGCCCGCACAGGTACACTGTGCATAATGCCGCCGCCAGAATGCCAACACAAAAGTCCTTCACGAAACATACAGTTCATCGTCGATGGAAGTGGCAGTCACCAGAAAGACTACATTGACCAAGATTGTATCCCATATGGCTCGGTCTCGTTCTTTAGGGCGACCCGCCGAGAACGCCGCACAAAGCACGAACTCCGTAGCCACAGCTACAACGCACTAATTATAAGCACTTAACAGGGCAGCCGTACAGCTTCACATCTTCTATTATCACGCTAACTGACGATTGTAATCATAGTTAAATATATAATGGGGGATGCGTGGTCTCGAGGTATGGTGTCCGCCTCGAGGTATGGTGTCCGCCACGAGTGCTGGGGGTCCCGGGTTCATGCCCCTGTGAGGACCGGGATTTATTTCACGTGGACTTCTAGTAATAAAATTTCTCCTGGTCTCTGGGTAATGAGATCAGACGCCCGTGTGTATTGCTGCGCAGTAAAATAAATAAAAAATCCCTTGGCAGTTGGAAATCTAAAAAGAGTAGCCTAACGGCGCTGGCCGGGAAAAATTTCGAGTTCAAAATCTGCCCAAAGTATTTCAGGATCCTCGCCGGTGCTACGGAGTTCGTGCACTGAGCTGAGTTTCTCCAGACTCAGGTTTGAGTTAGGAGGAGAACGGAGCACGTATGGGTTACACCCGTGTGCCATGATGTTGATCCATCGACTAACGACTAAACTATTGTTAAATATATACTATCAATCACTACTACAACTGAGTTTGCCTTATGCAGTAATTGGGGGTGGGGGGGTGGGGGGGGGGGCTGGTTTTCTGGTGACTGCCGATTCCATCGACAATAAACTGAATTTTTCGGGGCGGACTTAAGTGTTGGCATTCTGGCAGCGGCACTATGCATAGTATACCTGTGGGTGATATTGGTTTCAGGTTTGTCGAGACTCGTCTTTTTCAATTTTCACATTGGGCAGTGGGGAGCATTTTGTGTGATATTCTCTGGCACAGGAATTTTGCATTAAGAGGCAGCTCCTTGCCGCTAAGTTAAACGAGCGACTAACTAACTAACTAACTAACTAACTAACTAACTAACTAACTAACTAACTAACTAACTAACTAACTTACTAACTAACTAACTAACTAACTAACTAACTAGCTAGCTAGCTAACTAACTAACTAACTAACTAACCAACTAAGTAACTAACTATCTAACTAACTAAATAACCAACCAGCCAACCAACTAACTAACTAACCACCCAAATAACTAACTAACCAACTAACTAACTAGCTACTACTACTACTAAACCTCTAAAAAATATAACACATGACAGCAGATATAATTTGCCATCGACGACTTTGAGCCATGCGTCCCTGGCAAGGTCTCAGCTCGAGTGATCGTTTTTCAAGTTCTTTCACTCCTGTGTTCATTCGAAAGCGTATCGCATATCGCACACCCAAAACGTGACGAGAGCTAACCTTGGATCTTGTTATCTTGCTATCGTTACCGCTGTCTGTGTTTGCCCCAAATCAATACCTTTGACTTTAACTAAACGTTTGGATGATCCGCATCAATTTTATTACCATTACTTTTGTTTTATCGACAGTCTGTTAAATTACCATCGTTTCTGTCTTCTAGTCATCCTAAAATATTACCATTATACCTGTCTTCTCACCAATCTTTGACATCATCATTAACAATATTTTCACCAATCTTTGACTTCTATCTTCTCACGAATCAAGCTGACCTCTCTTTTCACATCATGCTGCCACTGTATCTATCATGTTCTGCAGTTTTATTATGACCAATGGCTATCTAGGCGGATCTGTGGACGCAGTGTACGTGTGTGTGTCTGGTCCACAGGCTGTCAAATGTCCTCATATTTTCTATACATCTCATTGCATAGCTGCATAGCAACCAACCATGGCTAGGTCGTGTGGGCGGAGGTGCGGGTGTATTACTAGGTCGTGTGGGCGGAGGTGCGGGTGTATTACTAGGTCGTGTGGGCGGAGGTGCGGGTGTATTACTAGGTCGTGTGGGCGGAGGTGCGGGTGTATTACTAGGTCGTGTGGGCAGAGGTGCGAGTGTATTAATAGGTCGTGTGTGCGGAGGTGCGGGTGTATTACTAGGTCGTGTGGGCGGAGGTGCGGGTGTATTAATAGGTCGTGTGTGCGGAGGTGCGGGTATATTACTAGGTCGTGTAGGCGGAACTGCGAGTGTATTACTAGGTCGTGTGGGCGGAGGTTCGGGGGTATTACTAGGTCGTGTGGGCGGAGGTGTGGGTGTATTACTAGGTCGTGTGGGCGGAGCTGCGGGTGTATTACTAGGTCGTGTAGGCGGAGGCGCGGGTGTATTACTAGGTCGAGTGGGCGGAGGTGTGGGTGTATTACTAGGTCGTGTGCGCGGAGCTGCGGGTGTATTACTAGGTCGTGTGGGCGGAGGTGCGGGTGTATTACTAGGGCGTGTGGGCGGAGGTGTGGGTGTATTACTAGGTCGTGTGGGCGGAGGTGCGGGTGTATTACTAAGTCGTGGGTGGAGGTGCGAGTGTATTGCTAGGTCGTGTGGGCGGAGGTGCGGGTGTAATACTAGGTCGTGTGGGTGGAGATGCGGGTGTATTAGCTAGGTCGTGTGCGCGGAGCTGCGGGTGTATTACTAGGTCGTGTGGGTGGAGTTGCGGGTGTATTACTAGGTCGTGTAGGCGGAGGTGCGGGTGTATTACTAGGTCGTGTGCGCGGAGGTGCGGGTGTATTACTAGGTCGTGTGGGCGGAGGTGCGGGTGTATTACTAGGTCGTGTGGGTGGAGGTGCGGGTGTATTACTAGGTCGTGTGCGCGGAGGTGCGGGTGTATTACTAGGTCGTGTGGGCAGAGGTGCGGGTGTATTACTAGGTCGTGTGGACGGAGCTGCGAGTGTATTACTAGGTCGTGGGTGGAGGTGCGGGTGTATTACTAGGTCGTGTGGGTGGAGGTGCGGGTGTATTACTAGGTCGTGTGGGCGGAGGTGCGGGTGTATTACTAGGTCGTGTGCGCGGAGGTGCGGGTGTATTACTAGGTCGTGGGTGGAGGTGCGTGTGTATTACTAGGTCGTGTGGGTGGAGGTGCGGGTGTATTACTAGGTCGTGGGTGGAGGTGCGAGTGTATTGCTAGGTCGTGTGGGTGGAGGTGCGGGTGTATTACTAAGTCGTGGTTGGAGGTGCGAGTGTATTGCTAGGGTCGTGTGGGCGGAGGTGCGGGTGTATTACTAGGTCGTGTGGGTGGAGGTGCGGTGTATTACTAGGTCGTGTGGGTGGAGGTGCGGGTGTATTACTAGGTCGTGTGCGCGGAGGTGCGGGTGAATTACTAGCTCGTGTGGGCGGAGGTGCGGGTGTATTACTAGGTCGTGTGGACGGAGCTGCGAGTGTATTACTAGGTCGTGGGTGGAGGTGCGGGTGTATTACTAGGTCGTGTGGGTGGAGGTGCAGGTGTATTATTAGGTCGTGTGGGCGGAGGTGCGGGTGTATTACAAGCTCGTGAGCGCGGAGGTGCGGGTGTATTACTAGGTTGTGTGGGCGGAGGTGCAGGTGTATTACTAGGTCGCATGCGCGGAGGTGCGGGTTTATTACTAGGTCGTGTGGGCGGAGGTGCGGGTGTATTACTAGGTCGTGTGCTCGGAGCTGCGGGTGTATTACTAGGTCGTGTGGTTGGAGGTGCGGGTGTATTACTATATCGTGTGGGCGGAGGTTCGGGTGTATTACTAGGTCGTGTGGGACGGAGGTGCGGGTGTATTACTAGGTCGTGTGGGCGAGGGTGCGGGTGTATTACTAGGTCGTGTGTGCGGAGCTGCGGGAGTAGTACTAGGTCGTGTGGGTGGAGGTGCGGGTGTATTACTAGGTCGAGTGGTTTAAGTGCGGGTGTATTACTAGGTCGTGTGGGCGGAGGTGCGGGTGTATAACTAGGTCGTGTGGACGGAGCTGCGGGTGTATTACTAGGTCGTGGGTGGAGGTGCGGGTGTATTACTAGGTTGTGTGGGCGGAGGTGCAGGTGTATTACTAGGTCGTGTGGGCGGAGGTTCGGGTGTATTACTAGGTTGTGTGGGGCGGAGGTGCAGGTGTATTACTAGGTCGTGTGGGCGGAGGTCGGGTGTATTACTAGGTCGTGTGGACGGAGGTGCGGGTGTAGTACTAGGTCGTGTGGGGCGGAGGTGCGGGTGTATTACTAGGTCGTGTGCGCGAGCTGCGGGTGTATTACTAGGTCGTGTGGTGGAGGTGCGGGTGTATTACTTGGTCGAGTGGGTTTAGGTGCGGGTGTATTACTAGGTCGTGTGGGCGGAGATGCGGGTGTATTACTAGGTCGTGTGGACGGAGCTGCGGGTGTATTACTAGGTCGTGGGTGGAGGTGCGGGTGTATTACTAGGTCGTGTGCGCGGAGGTGTGGGTGTATTACTAGGTCGTGTGGGCGGAGGTGCGGGTGTATTACTAGGTCGTGTAGGCGGAGGTGCGGGTGTATTACTAGGTCGTGTGCGCGGAGGTGCGGGTGTATTACTATGGTCGTTTGGGAGGAGGTGCTAGTGTATTACTATGTCGTGTGGGTGGAGGTGCGGGTGTATTACTAGGTCGTGTGCGCGGAGGTGCGGGTGAATTACTAGGTCGTGGTGGCGGAGGTGCGGGTGTATTACTAGGTCGTGTGGACGGAGCTAGCGAGTGTATTACTAGGTCGTGGGTGGAGGTGCGGGTGTATTACTAGGTCGTGTGGGTGGAGGTGCGGGTGTAATTACTATATCGTGTGGCGGAGGTTCGGGTGTATTACTAGGTCGTGTGGACGGAGGTGCGGGTGTATTACTAGGTCGTGTGGGCGGAGTGCGGGTGTATTACTAGGTCGTGTGTGCGGAGCTGCGGGTGTATTACTAGGTCGTGTGGGCGGAGGTGCGGGTGTATTACTATATCGTGTGGGCGGAGGTGCGAGTGTATTTCTAGGTCGTGTGGACGGAGCTGCGGGTGTATTACTATGTCGTGTGGGAGGAGGTGCGAGTGTATTACTAGGTCGAGTGGGCGGAGGTGCGGGTGTATTACTAGGTCGTGGGTGGAGGTGCGAGTGTATTGCTAGGTCGTGTGGGTGGAGGTGCGGGTGTATTGTTAGGTCGTGTGGGCGGAGCTGCGGGTGTATTACTAGGTCGTGTGGGCGGAGGTGCGGGTGTATTACTAGGTCGTGGGTGGAGGTGCGAGTGTATTGCTAGGTCGTGTGGGCGGAGGTGCGGGTGTATTACTAGGTCGTGTGGGTGGAGGTGCGGGTGTATTACTAGGTCGTGTGGGTGGAGGTGCGGGTGTATTACTAGGTCGTGTGCGCGGAGGTGCGGGTGAATTACTAGGTCGTGTGGTCGGAGTTGCGGGTGTATTACTTGGTCGTGTGGACGGAGCTGCGAGTGTATTACTAGGTCGTGGGTGGAGGTGCGGGTGTATTACAAGGTCGTGTGGGTGGAGGTGCGGGTGTATTATTAGGTCGTGTGGGCGGAGGTGCGGGTGTATTACAAGCTCGTGTGCGCGGAGGTGCGGGTGTATTACTAGGTTGTGTGGGCGGAGGTGCAGGTGTATTACTAGGTCGCATGCGCGGAGGTGCGGGTTTATTACTAGGTCGTGTGGGCGGAGGTGCGGGTGTATTACTAGGTCGTGTGCGCGGAGCTGCGGGTGTATTACTAGGTCGTGTGGGCGGAGGTGCAGGTGTATTACTAGGTCGTGTGGGCGGAGGTTCGGGTGTATTACTAGGTCGTGTGGATGGAGGTGCGGGTGTATTACTAGGTCGTGTGGGTGGAGGTGCGGGTGTATTACTAGGTCGTGTGCGCGGAGCTGCGGGTGTATTACTAGGTCGTGTGGGTGGAGGTGCGGGTGTATTACTTGGTCGAGTGGGTTTAGGTGAGGGTGTATTACTAGGTCGTGTGGGCGGAGATGCGGGTGTATTACTAGGTCGTGTGGACGGAGCTGCGGGTGTATTACTAGGTCGTGGGTGGAGGTGCGGGTGTATTACTAGTTCGTGTGCGCGGATGTGTGGGTGTATTACTAGGTCGTGTGGGCGGAGGTGCGGGTGTATTACTAGGTCGTGTGCGCGGAGGTGCGAGTGTATTACTATGTCGTTTGGGAGGAGGTGCGAGTGTATTACTAGGTCGTGTGGGTGGAGGTGCGGGTGTATTGCTAGGTCGTGTGGGTGGAGGTTCGGGTGTATTACTTAACGCTTTCTTAAATGCCGACTCTGTGACGAACAGGTTACGGACACAATTCGTAATCTTGTAAACCGCGGTAGAAACACAGCTGCGGTCGATTTGGCAACAGGCCGCCTTGCGTTGGTTTTCATAAAATGGCATGATTGACGGTCTTTCAGAAAGCAATGGCAAACTAGTGAAAGTAAACTTGCCAAGAAATGACAAACAGCCCAGAAAAATGCCGGCGTTGACTGCGACGTCATGGAAAGTAAATGCAACCAACTGCGGGTGTATTACTATATCGTGTAGGCGGAGGTGCGAGTGTATTACTAGGTCGTGTGGACGGAGCTGCGGGTGTATTACTATGTCGTGTGGGAGGAGGTGCGAGTGTATTACTAGGATGTGTGGGCGGAGGTGCAGGTGTATTACTAGGTCGTGGGTGGAGGTGCGAGTGTATTGCTAGGTCGTGTGGGTGGAGGTGCGGGTGTATTGTTAGGTCGTGTGGGCGGAGCTGCGGGTGTATTACTAGGTCGTGTGGGCGGAGGTGCGGGTGTATTACTAGGTCGTGGGTGGAGGTGCGAGTGTATTGCTAGGTCGTGTGAGCGGAGGTGCGGGTGTATTACTAGGTCGTGTGGGTGGAGGTGCGGGTGTATTACTAGGTCGTGTGGGTGGAGGTGCGGGTGTATTACTAGGTCGTGTGCGCGGAGGTGCGGGTGATTTACTAGGTCGTGTGGTCGGAGTTGCGGGTGTATTACTAGGTCGTGTGGACGGAGCTGCGAGTGTATTACTAGGTCGTGGGTGGAGGTGCGTGTGTATTACTAGGTCGTGTGGGTGGAGGTGCGGGTGTATTATTAGGTCGTGTGGGCGGAGGTGCGGGTGTATTACAAGCTCGTGTGCACGGAGGTGCGGGTGTATTACTAGGTTGTGTGGGCGGAGGTGCAGGTGTATTACTAGGGTCGCATGCGCGGAGGTGCGGGTTTATTACTAGGTCGTGTGGGCGGAGGTGCGGGTGTATTACTAAGTCGTGTGCGCGGAGCTGCGGGTGTATTACTAGGTCGTGTGGGTGGAGGTGCGGGTGTATTACTATATCGTGTGGGCGGAGGTTCGGGTGTATTACTAGGTCGTGTGGACGGAGGTGCGGGTGTATTACTAGGTCGTGTGGGCGGAGGTGCGGGTGTATTACTAGGTCGTGTGTGCGGAGCTGCGGGTGTATTACTAGGTCGTGTGGGTGGAGGTGCGGGTGTATTACTAGGTCGAGTGGGTTTAAGTGCGGGTGTATTACTAGGTCGTGTGGGCGGATGTGCGGGTGTATTACTAGGTCGTGTGGACGGAGCTGCGGGTGTATTACTAGGTCGTGGGTGGAGGTGCGGGTGTATTACTAGGTCGTGTGCGCGGAGCTGCGGGTGTATTACTAGGTCGTGTGGGTGGAGGTGCGGGTGTATTACTTGGTCGAGTGGGTTTAGGTGCGGGTGTATTACTAGGTCGTGTGGGCGGAGATGCGGGTGTATTACTAGGTCGTGTGGACGGAGCTGCGGGTGTATTACTAGGTCGTGGGTGGAGGTGCGGGTGTATTACTAGGTCGTGTGCGCGGAGGTGTGGGTGTATTACTAGGTCGTGTGGGCGGAGGTGCGGGTGTATTACTAGGTCGTGTAGGCGGAGGTGCGGGTGTATTACTAGGTCGTGTGCGCGGAGGTGCGGGTGTATTACTATGTCGTTTGGAGGAGGTGCGAGTGTATTATTAGGTCGTGTGGGTGGAGGTGCGGGTGTATTGCTAGGTCGTGTGGGTGGAGGTTCGGGTGTATAGCTTAACGCTTTCTTAAATGCCGACTCTGTGACGAACAGGTTACGGACACAATTCGTAATCTTGTAAACCGCGTGAGAAACACAGCTGCGGTCGATTTGGCAATAGGCCGCCTTGCGTTGGTTTTCATAAAATGGCATGATTGACGGTCTTTCAGAAAGCAATGGCAAACTAGTGAAAGTAAACTTGCCAAGAAATGACAAACAGCCCAGAAAAATGCCGGCGTTGACTGCGACGTCATGGAAAGTAAATGCAACCAACTGCGGGTGTATTACTATATCGTGAAGGCGGAGGTGCGAGTGTATTACTAGGTCGTGTGGACGGAGCTGCGGGTGTATTACTATGTCGTGTGGGAGGAGGTGCGAGTGTATTACTAGGTTGTGTGGGCGGAGGTGCAGGTGTATTACTAGGTCGTGTGTGGAGGTGCGAGTGTATTGCTAGGTCGTGTGGGTGGAGGTGCGGGTGTATTGTTAGGTCGTGTGGGCGGAGCTGCGGGTGTATTACTAGGTCGTGTGGGCGGAGGTGCGGGTGTATTACTAGGTCGTGGGTGGAGGTGCGAGTGTATTGCTAGGTCGTGTGAGCGGAGGTGCGGGTGTATTACTAGGTCGTGTGGGTGGAGGTGCGGGTGTATTACTAGGTCGTGTGGGTGGAGGTGCGGGTGTATTACTAGGTCGTGTGCGCGGAGGTGCGGGTGATTTACTAGGTCGTGTGGTCGGAGTTGCGGGTGTATTACTAGGTCGTGTGGACGGAGCTGCGAGTGTATTACTAGGTCGTGGGTGGAGGTGCGGGTGTATTACTAGGTCGTGTGGGTGGAGGTGCGGGTGTATTATTAGGTCGTATGGGCGGAGGTGCGGGTGTATTACAAGCTCGTGTGCACGGAGGTGCGGGTGTATTACTAGGTTGTGTGGGCGGAGGTGCGGGTGTATTACTAGGTCGCATGCGCGGAGGTGCGGGTTTATTACTAGGTCGTGTGGGCGGAGGTGCGGTGTATTACTAAGTCGTGTGCGCGGAGCTGCGGGTGTATTACTAGGTCGTGTGGGTGGAGGTGCGGGTGTAATTACTATATCGTGTGGGCGGAGGTTCGGGTGTATTACTAGGTCGTGTGGACGGAGGTGCGGGTGTATTACTAGGTCGTGTGGGCGGAGGTGCGGGTGTATTACTAGGTCGTGTGTGCGGAGCTGCGGGTGTATTACTAGGTCGTGTGGGTGGAGGTGCGGGTGTATTACTAGGTCGAGTGGGTTTAAGTGCGGTTGTATTACTAGGTCGTGTGGGCGGATGTGCGGGTGTATTACTAGGTCGTGTGGACGGAGCTGCGGGTGTATTACTAGGTCGTGGGTGGAGGTGCGGGTGTATTACTAGGTCGTGTGCGCGGAGCTGCGGGTGTATTACTAGGTCGTGTGGGTGGAGGTGCGGGTGTATTACTTGGTCGAGTGGGTTTAGGTGCGGGTGTATTACTAGGTCGTGTGGGCGGAGATGCGGGTGTATTACTAGGTCGTGTGGACGGAGCTGCGGGTGTATTACTAGGTCGTGGGTGGAGGTGCGGGTGTATTACTAGGTCGTGTGCGCGGAGGTGTGGGTGTATTACTAGGTCGTGTGGGCGGAGGTGCGGGTGTATTACTAGGTCGTGTAGGCGGAGGTGCGGGTGTATTACTAGGTCGTGTGCGCGGAGGTGCGGGTGTATTACTATGTCGTTTGGAGGAGGTGCGAGTGTATTATTAGGTCGTGTGGGTGGAGGTGCGGGTGTATTGCTAGGTCGTGTGGGTGGAGGTTCGGGTGTATAGCTTAACGCTTTCTTAAATGCCGACTCTGTGACGAACAGGTTACGGACACAATTCGTAATCTTGTAAACCGCGTTAGAAACACAGCTGCGGTCGATTTGGCAACAGGCCGCCTTGCGTTGGTTTTCATAAAATGGCATGATTGACGGTCTTTCAGAAAGCAATGGCAAACTAGTGAAAGTAAACTTGCCAAGAAATGACAAACAGCCCAGAAAAATGCCGGCGTTGACTGCGACGTCATGGAAAGTAAATGCAACCAACTGCGGGTGTATTACTATATCGTGAAGGCGGAGGTGCGAGTGTATTACTAGGTCGTGTGGACGGAGCTGCGGGTGTATTACTATGTCGTGTGGGAGGAGGTGCGAGTGTATTACTAGGTCGTGTGGGCGGAGGTGCGGGTGTATTACTAGGTCGTGGGTGGAGGTGCGAGTGTATTGCTAGGTCGTGTGGGTGGAGGTGCGGGTGTATTGCTAGGTCGTGTGGGCGGAGCTGCGGGTGTATTACTAGGTCGTGTGGGCGGAGGTGCGGGTGTATTACTAGGTCGTGGGTGGAGGTGCGAGTGTATTGCTAGGTCGTGTGGGCGGAGGTGCGGGTGTATTACTAGGTCGTGTGGGTGGAGGTGCGGGTGTATTACTAGGTCGTGTGGGTGGAGGTGCGGGTGTATTACTAGGTCGTGTGCGCGGAGGTGCGGGTGAATTACTAGGTCGTGTGGGCGGAGGTGCGGGTGTATTACTAGGTCGTGTGGACGGAGCTGCGAGTGTATTACTAGGTCGTGGGTGGAGGTGCGGGTGTATTACTAGGTCGTGTGGGTGGAGGTGCGGGTGTATTACTAGGTCGTGTGGGCGGAGGTGCGGGTGTATTACAAGGTCGTGTGCGCGGAGGTGCGGGTGTATTACTAGGTTGAGGTCGCATGCGCGGAGGTGCGGGTTTATTACTAGGTCGTGTGGGGCGGAGGTGCGGGTGTATTACTAGGTCGTGTGCGCGGAGCTGCGGGTGTATTACTAGGTCGTGTGGGTGGAGGTGCGGGTGTATTACTATATCGTGTGGGCGGAGGTTCGGGTGTATTACTAGGTCGTGTGGACGGAGGTGCGGGTGTATTACTAGGTCGTGTGGGCGGAGTGCGGTGTATTACTAGGTCGTGTGTGCGGAGCTGCGGGTGTATTACTAGGTCCGTGTGGGTGGAGGTGCGGGTGTATTACTAGGTCGAGTGGGTGTAAGTGCGGGTGTATTACTAGGTCGTGTGGGCGGAGATGCGGGTGTGTTACTAGGTCGTGTGGACGGAGCTGCGGGTGTATTACTAGTTCGTGTGGGTGGAGGTGCGGGTGTATTACTAGGTCGTGTGCGCGGAGGTGCGGGTGTATTACTAGGTCGTGTGGGCGGAGGTGCGGGTGTATTACTAGGTCGTGTGGACGGAGCTGCGAGTGTATTACTAGGTCGTGGGGGAGGTGCGGGTGTATTACTAGGTCGTGTGGGTGGAGGTGCGGGTGTATTACTAGGTCGTGTGGGCGGAGGTGCGGGTGTATTACTAGGTCGTGTGCGCGGAGGTGCGGGTGTATTACTAGGTTGTGTGGGCGGAGGTGCAGGTGGATTACTAGGTCGCATGCGCGGAGGTGCGGGTTTATTACTAGGTCGTGTGGGCGGAGGTGCGGGTGTATTACTAGGTCGTGTGCGCGGAGCTGCGGGTGTATTACTAGGTCGTGTGGGTGGAGGTGCGGGTGTATTACTAGGTCGTGTGGGCGGAGCTGCGGGTGTATTACTAGATCGTGGGTGGAGGTGCGGGTGTATTTCTACGTCGTGTGCGCGGAGGTGCTGGTGTATTATTAGGTCGTGTGGGCGGAGGTGCGGGTGTATTACTAGGTCGTGTGGGCGGAGGTGCGGGTGTATTACTATATCGTGTGGGCGGAGGTGCGAGTGTATTACTGTGTCGTGTGGACGGAGCTGCGGGTGTATTACTATGTCGTGTGGGAGGAGATGCGAGTGTATTACTAGGTCGTGTGGGCGGAGGTGCGGGTGTATTAATAGGTCGTGGGTGGAGGTGCGAGTGTATTGCTAGGTCGTGTGGGTGGAGGTGCGGGTGTATTGTTAGGTCGTGTGGGCGGAGCTGCGGGTGTATTACTAGGTCGTGTGGGCGGAGGTGCGGGTGTATTACTAGGTCGTGGGTGGAGGTGCGAGTGTATTGCTAGGTCGTGTGGGCGGAGGTGCGGGTGTATTACTAGGTCGTGTGGGTGGAGGTGCGGATGTATTATTAGGTCGTGTGGGTGGAGGTGCGGGTGTATTACTAGGTCGTGTGCGCGGAGGTGCGGGTGAATTACTAGGTCGTGTTGGCGGAGGTGCGGGTGTATTACTAGGTCGTGTGGACGGAGCTGCGAGTGTATTACTAGGTCGTGGGTGGAGGTGCGGGTGAATTACTAGGTCGTGTGGGTGGAGGTGCGGGTGTATTATTAGGTCGAGTGAGCGGAGGTGCGGGTGTATTACAAGCTCGTGTGCGCGGAGGTGCGGGTGTATTACTAGGTTGTGTGGGCGGAGGTGCAGGTGTATTACTAGGCCGCATGCGCGGAGGTGCGGGTTTATTACTAGGTCGTGTGCGCGGAGCTGCGGGTGTATTACTAGGTCGTGTGCGCGGAGCTGCGGGTGTATTACTAGGTCGTGTGGGTGGAGGTGCGGGTGTATTACTATATCGTGTGGGCGGAGGTTCGGGTGTATTACTAGGTCGTGTGGACGGAGGTGCGGGTGTATTACTAGGTCGTGTGGGCGGAGGTGCGGGTGTATTACTAGGTCGTGTGTGCGGAGCTGCGGGTGTATTACTAGGTCGTGTGGGTGGAGGTGCGGGTGTATTACTAGGTCGAGTGGGTTTAAGTGCGGGTGTATTACTAGGTCGTGTGGGCGGAGGTGCGGGTGTATTACTAGGTCGTGTGGACGGAGCTGCGGGTGTATTACTAGGTCGTGGGTGGAGGTGCGGGTGTATTACTAGGTCGTGTGCGCGGAGGTGCGGGTGTATTACTAGGTCGTGTGCGCGGAGGTGCGAGTGTATTACTAGGTTGTGTGGGCGGAGGTGCAGGTGTATTACTAGGTCGTGTGGGCGGAGGTTCGGGTGTATTACTAGGTCGTGTGGACGGAGGTGCGGGTGTATTACTAGGTCGTGTGGGCGGAGGTGCGGGTGTATTACTAGGTCGGGTGCGCGGAGCTGCGGGTGTATTACTAGGTCGTGTGGGTGGAGGTGCGGGTGTATTACTTGGTCGAGTGGGTTTAGGTGAGGGTGTATTACTAGGTCGTGTGGGCGGAGATGCGGGTGTATTACTAGGTCGTGTGGACGGAGCTGCGGGTGTATTACTAGGTGGTGGGTGGAGGTGCGGGTGTATTACTAGGTCGTGTGCGCGGAGGTGTGGGTGTATTACTAGGTCGTGTGGGCGGAGGTGCGGGTGTATTACTAGGTCGTGTAGGCGGAGGTGCGGGTGTATTACTAGGTCGTGTGCGCGGAGGTGTGGGTGTATTACTATGTCGTTTGGGAGGAGGTGCGAGTGTATTACTAGGTCGTGTGGGTGGAGGTGCGGGTGTATTGCTAGGTCGTGTGGGTGGAGGTGCGGGTGTATTGCTAGGTCGTGTGGGTGGAGGTTCGGGTGTATAGCTTAACGCTTTCTTAAATGCCGACTCTGTGACAAACAGGTTACGGACACAATTCGTAATCTTGTAAACCGCTTTAGAAACACAGCTGCGGTCGATTTGGCAACAGGCCGCCTTGCGTTGGTTTTCATAAAATGGCATGATTGACGGTCTTTCAGAAAGCAATGGCAAACTAGTGAAAGTAAACTTGCCAAGAAATGACAACAGCCCAGAAAAATGCCGCGTTGACTGCGACGTCATGGAAAGTAAATGCAACCAACTGCGGGTGTATTACTATATCGTGTAGGCGGAGGTGCGAGTGTATTACTAGGTCGTGTGGACGGAGCTGCGGGTGTATTACTATGTCGTGTGGGAGGAGGTGCGAGTGTATTACTAGGTTGTGTGGGCGGAGGTGCAGGTGTATTACTAGGTCGTGGGTGGAGGTGCGAGTGTATTGCTAGGTCGTGTGGGTGGAGGTGCGGGTGTATTGTTAGGTCGTGTGGGCGGAGCTGCGGGTGTATTACTAGGTCGTGTGGGCGGAGGTGCGGGTGTATTACTAGGTCGTGGGTGGAGGTGCGAGTGTATTACTAGGTCGTGTGAGCGGAGGTGCGGGTGTATTACTAGGTCGTGTGGGTGGAGGTGCGGGTGTATTACTAGGTCGTGTGGGTGGAGGTGCGGGTGTATTACTAGGTCGTGTGCGCGGAGGTGCGGGTGATTTACTAGGTCGTGTGGTCGGAGTTGCGGGTGTATTACTAGGTCGTGTGGACGGAGCTGCGAGTGTATTACTAGGTCGTGGGTGGAGGTGCGGGTGTATTACTAGGTCGTGTGGGTGGAGGTGCGGGTGTATTATTAGGTCGTGTGGGCGGAGGTGCGGGTGTATTACAAGCTCGTGTGCACGGAGGTGCGGGTGTATTACTAGGTTGTGTGGGCGGAGGTGCAGGTGTATTACTAGGTCGCATGCGCGGAGGTGCGGGTTTATTACTAGGTCGTGTGGGCGGAGGTGCGGGTGTATTACTAAGTCGTGTGCGCGGAGCTGCGGGTGTATTACTAGGTCGTGTGGGTGGAGGTGCGGGTGTATTACTATATCGTGTGGGCGGAGGTTCGGGTGTATTACTAGGTCGTGTGGACGGAGGTGCGGGTGTATTACTAGGTCGTGTGGGCGGAGGTGCGGGTGTATTACTAGGTCGTGTGTGCGGAGCTGCGGGTGTATTACTAGGTCGTGTGGGTGGAGGTGCGGGTGTATTACTAGGTCGAGTGGGTTTAAGTGCGGGTGTATTACTAGGTCGTGTGGGCGGATGTGCGGGTGTATTACTAGGTCGTGTGGACGGAGCTGCGGGTGTATTACTAGGTCGTGGTGGAGGTGCGGGTGTATTACTAGTCGTGTGCGCGGAGCTGCTGGTGTATTACTAGGTCGTGTGGGTGGAGGTGCTGGTGTATTACTTGGTCGAGTGGGTTTAGGTGCGGGTGTATTACTAGGTCGTGTGGGCGGAGATGCGGGTGTATTACTAGGTCGTGTGGACGGAGCTGCGGGTGTATTACTAGGTCGTGGGTGGAGGTGCGGGTGTATTACTAGGTCGTGTTGCGCGGAGGTGTGGGTGTATTACTAGGTCGTGTGGGCGGAGGTGCGGGTGTATTACTAGGTCGTGTAGGCGGAGGTGCGGGTGTATTACTAGGTCGTGTGCGCGGAGGTGCGGGTGTATTACTATGTCGTTTGGAGGAGGTGCGAGTGTATTATTAGGTCGTGTGGGTGGAGGTGCGGGTGTATTGCTAGGTCGTGTGGGTGGAGGTTCGGGTGTATAGCTTAACGCTTTCTTAAATGCGACTCTGTGACGAACAGGTTACGGACACAATTCGTAATCTTGTAAACCGCGTGAGAAACACAGCTGCGGTCGATTTGGCAATAGGCCGCCTTGCGTTGGTTTTCATAAAATGGCATGATTGACTGTCTTTCAGAAAGCAATGGCAAACTAGTGAAAGTAAACTTGCCAAGAAATGACAAACAGCCCAGAAAAATGCCGGCGTTGACTGCGACGTCATGGAAAGTAAATGCAACCAACTGCGGGTGTATTACTATATCGTGTAGGCGGAGGTGCGAGTGTATTACTAGGTCGTGTGGACGGAGCTGCGGGTGTATTACTATGTCGTGTGGGAGGAGGTGCGAGTGTATTACTAGGTCGTGTGGGCGGAGGTGCGGGTGTATTACTAGGTCGTGTGCGCGGAGGTGTGGGTGTATTACTAGGTCGTGTGGGCGGAGGTGCGGGTGTATTACTAGGTCGTGTAGGCGGAGGTGCGGGTGTATTACTAGGTCGTGTGCGCGGAGGTGTGGGTGTATTACTATGTCGTTTGGGAGGAGGTGCGAGTGTATTACTAGGTCGTGTGGGTGGAGGTGCGGGTGTATTGCTAGGTCGTGTGGGTGGAGGTGCGGGTGTATTGCTAGGTCGTGTGGGTGGAGGTTCGGGTGTATAGCTTAACGCTTTCTTAAATGCCGACTCTGTGACAAACAGGTTACGGACACAATTCGTAATCTTGTAAACCGCTTTAGAAACACAGCTGCGGTCGATTTGGCAACAGGCCGCCTTGCGTTGGTTTTCATAAAATGGCATGATTGACGGTCTTTCAGAAAGCAATGGCAAACTAGTGAAAGTAAACTTGCCAAGAAATGACAAACAGCCCAGAAAAATGCCGGCGTTGACTGCGACGTCATGGAAAGTAAATGCAACCAACTGCGGGTGTATTACTATATCGTGTAGGCGGAGGTGCGAGTGTATTACTAGGTCGTGTGGACGGAGCTGCGGGTGTATTACTATGTCGTGTGGGAGGAGGTGCGAGTGTATTACTAGGTTGTGTGGGCGGAGGTGCAGGTGTATTACTAGGTCGTGGGTGGAGGTGCGAGTGTATTGCTAGGTCGTGTGGGTGGAGGTGCGGGTGTATTGTTAGGTCGTGTGGGCGGAGCTGCGGGTGTATTACTAGGTCGTGTGGGCGGAGGTGCGGGGTGTATTACTAGGTCGTGGGTGGAGGTGCGAGTGTATTACTAGGTCGTGTGAGCGGAGGTGCGGGTGTATTACTAGGTCGTGTGGGTGGAGGTGCGGGTGTATTACTAGGTCGTGTGGGTGGAGGTGCGGGTGTATTACTAGGTCGTGTGCGCGGAGGTGCGGGTGATTTACTAGGTCGTGTGGTCGGAGTTGCGGGTGTATTACTAGGTCGTGTGGACGGAGCTGCGAGTGTATTACTAGGTCGTGGGTGGAGGTGCGGGTGTATTACTAGGTCGTGTGGGTGGAGGTGCGGGTGTATTATTAGGTCGTGTGGGCGGAGGTGCGGTGTATTACAAGCTCGTGTGCAACGGAGGTGCGGGTGTATTACTAGGTTGTGTGGGCGGAGGTGCAGGTGTATTACTAGGTCGCATGCGCGGAGGTGCGGGTTTATTACTAGGTCGTGTGGGCGGAGGTGCGGGTGTATTACTAAGTCGTGTGCGCGGAGCTGCGGGTGTATTACTAGGTCGTGTGGGTGGAGGTGCGGTGTATTACTATATCGTGTGGGCGGAGGTTCGGGTGTATTACTAGGTCGTGTGGACGGAGGTGCGGGGTGTATTACTAGGTCGTGTGGGCGGAGGTGCGGGTGTATTACTAGGTCGTGTGTGTGCGGAGCTGCGGGTGTATTACTAGGTCGTGTGGGTGGAGGTGCGGGTGTATTACTAGGTCGAGTGGGTTTAAGTGCGGGTGTATTACTAGGTCGTGTGGGCGGATGTGCGGGTGTATTACTAGGTCGTGTGGACGGAGCTGCGGGGTATACTAGGTCGTGGGTGGAGGTGCGGGTGTATTACTAGGTCGTGTGCGCGGAGCTGCTGGTGTATTACTAAGGTCGTGTGGGTGGAGGTGCTGGTGTATTACTTGGTCGATGGGTTTAGGTGCGGGTGTATTACTAGGTCGTGTGGGCGGAGATAGCGGGTGTATTACTAGGTCGTGTGGACGGAGCTGCGGGTGTATTACTAGGTCGTGGGTGGAGGTGCGGGTGTATTACTAGGTCGTGTGCGCGGAGGTGTGGGTGTATTACTAGGTCGTGTGGGCGGAGGTGCGGGTGTATTACTAGGTCGTGTAGGCGGAGGTGCGGGTGTATTACTAGGTCGTGTGCGCGGAGGTGCGGGTGTATTACTATGTCGTTTGAGGAGGTGCGAGTGTATTATTAGGTCGTGTGGGTGGAGGTGCGGGTGTATTGCTAGGTCGTGTGGTGGAGGTTCGGGTGTATAGCTTAAACGCTTTCTTAATGCCGACTCTGTGACGAACAGGTTACGGACACAATTCGTAATCTTGTAAAACCGCGTGAGAACACAGCTGCGGTCGATTTGGCAATAGGCCGCCTTGCGTTGGTTTTCATAAAATGGCATGATTGACTGTCTTTCAGAAGCAATGGCAAACTAGTGAAAGTAAACTTGCCAAGAAATGACAAACAGCCCAGAAAAATGCCGGCGTTGACTGCGACGTCATGGAAAGTAAATGCAACCAACTGCGGGTGTATTACTATATCGTGTAGGCGGAGGTGCGAGTGTATTACTAGGTCGTGTGGACGGAGCTGCGGGGTGTATTACTATGTCGTGTGGGAGGAGGTGCGAGTGTATTACTAGGATCGTGTGGGCGGAGGTGCGGGTGTATTACTAGGTCGTGGGGTGGAGGGTGCGAGTGTATTGCTAGGTCGTGTGGGTGGAGGTGCGGGTGTAATTGTTAGGTCGTGTGGGCGGAGCTGCGGGTGTATTACTAGGGTCGGTGTGGGCGGAGGTGCGGGTGTATTACTAGGTCGTGGGTGGAGGTGCGAGTGTATTGCTAGGTCGTGTGGGCGGAGGTGCGGGTGTATTACTAGGTCGTGTGGGTGGAGGTGCGGGTGTATTACTAGGTCGTGTGGGTGGAGGTGCGGGTGTATTACTAGGTCGTGTGCGCGGAGGTGCGGGTGAATTACTAGGTCGTGTGGGCGGAGATGCGGGTGTATTACTAGGTCGTGTGGACGGAGCTGCGAGTGTATTACTAGGTCGTGGGGTGGAGGTGCGGGTGTATTACTAGAGGTCGTGTGGGTGGAGGTGCGGGTGTATTACTAGGTTCGTGTGGGCGGAGGTGCGGGTGTATTACAAGGTCGTGTGCGCGGAGGTGCGGGTGTATTACTAGGTTGTGTGGGCGGAGGTGCAGGTTATTACTAGGTCGCATGCGCGGAGGTGCGGGTTTATTACTAGGTCGTGTGGGCGGAGGTGCGGGTGTATTACTAGGTCGTGTGCGCGGAGCTGCGGGTGTATTACTAGGTCGTGTGGGTGGAGGTGCGGGTGTATTACTATATCGTGTGGGCGGAGGTTCGGGTGTATTACTAGGTCGTGTGGACGGAGGTGCGGGTGTATTACTAGGTCGTGTGGGCGGAGGTGCGGGTTATTACTAGGTCGTGTGTGGCGGAGCTGCGGGTGTATTACTAGGTCGTGTGGGTGGAGGTGCGGGTGTATTACTAGGTCGAGTGGGTGTAAGTGCGGGTGTATTACTAGGTCGTGTGGGCGGAGGTGCGGGTGTATTACTAGGTCGTGTGGACGGAGCTGCGGGTGTATTACTAGGTCGTGTGGGTGGAGGTGCGGGTGTATTACTAGGTCGTGTGCGCGGAGGTGCGGGTGTATTACTAGGTCGTGTGGGCGAGGTGCGGGTGTATTACTAGGTCGTGTGGACGGAAGCTGCGAGTGTATTAACTAGGTCGTGGGTGGAGGTGCGGGTGTATTACTAGGTCGTGTGGGTGGAGGTGCGGGTGTATTACTAGGTCGTGTGGGCGGAGGTGCGGGTATATTACTAGGTCGTGTGCGCGGAGGTGCGGGTGTATTACTAGGTTGTGTGGGCGGAGGTGCAGGTGTATTACTAGGTCGCATGCGCGAGGTGCGGGTTTATTACTAGGTCGTGTGGGCGGAGGTGCGGGTGTATTACTAGGTCGTGTGCTCGGAGCTGCGGGTGTATTACTAGGTCGTGTGGGTGGAGGTGCGGGTGTATTACTAGGTCGTGTGGGCGGAGGTGCGGGTGTATTACTATATCGTGTGGGCGGAGGTTCGGGTGTATTACTAGGTCGTGTGGATGGAGGTGCGGGTGTATTACTAGGTCGAGTGGGTTTAGGTGCGGGTGTATTACTAGGTCGTGTGCGCGGAGGTGCGGGTGTATTACTAGGGTCGTGTGGGCGGAGGTGCGGGTGTATTACTAGGTCGTGTGGGCGGAGGTGCGGGTGTATTACTAGGTAGTGTGGACGGAGCTGCGGGTGTATTACTAGATCGTGGGTGGAGGTGCGGGTGTATTTCTAGGTCGTGTGCGCGGAGGTGCTGGTGTATTACTAGGTCGTGTGGGCGGAGGTGCGGGTGTATTACTAGGTCGTGTGGGTGGAGGTGCGGGTGTATTACTAGGTCGTGTGGGTGGAGGTGCGGGTGTATTACTAGGTCGTGTGCGCGGAGGTGCGGGTGAATTACTAGGTCGTGTTGGCGGAGGTGCGGGTGTATTACTAGGTCGTGTGGACGGAGCTGCGAGTGTATTACTAGGTCGTGGGTGGAGGTGCGGGTGTATTACTAGGTCGTGTGGGTGGAGGTGCGGGTGTATTATTAGGTCGAGTGAGCGGAGGTGCGGGTGTATTACAAGCTCGTGTGCGCGGAGGTGCGGGTGTATTACGAGGTTGTGTGGCGGAGTGCAGGTGTATTACTAGGCGCATGCGCGGAGGTGCGGGTTTATTACTAGGTACGTGTGGGCGGAGGGCGGGTGTATTACTAGTCGTGTGCGCGGAGCTGCGGGTGTATTACTAGGTCGTGTGGGTGGAGGTGCGGGTGTATTACTATATCGTGTGGGCGGAGGTTCGGGTGTATTACTAGGTCGTGTGGAACGGAGGTGCGGGTGTATTACTAGGCTCGTGTGGGCGGAGGTGCGGGTGTATTACTAGGTCGTGTGTGCGAAGCTGCGGGTGTATTACTAGGTCGTGGGTGAGGTGCGGGTGTATTACTAGGTCGTGTGCGCGGAGGTGCGGGTGTATTACTAGGTCGTGTGCGCGGAGGTGCGAGTGTATTACCTAGGTGTGTGGGCGGAGGTGCAGGTGTATTACTAGGTCGTGTGGGCGAGAGTTCGGGTGTATTACTAGGTCCGTGTGGACGGAGGTGCGGGTGTATTACTAGGTCGTGTGGCGGAGGTGCGGGTGTATTACTAGGTCGGGTGCGCGGAGCTGCGGGTGTAATTACTAGGTCGTGTGGGTGGAGGTGGGGGTGTATTACTTGGGTCGAGTGGGTTTGGGTGAGGGTGTATTACTAGGTCGTGTGGGCGGAGATGCGGGTGTTACTAGGTCGTGTGGACGGAGCTGCGGGTGTATTACTAAGTCGTGGGTGGAGGTGCGGGTGTATTACTAGTCGTGTGCGCGGAGGTGTGGGTGTTTTTACTATGTCGTGTGGGCGGAGGGGGCGGGTGTATTACTAGGTCGTGTAGGCGAGGTGCGGGTGTATTACTAGGTCGTGTGCGGGGAGGTGCGGGTGTATTACTATGTCGTTTGGGAGGAGGTGCGAGTGTATTACTAGGTCGTGTGGGTGGAGGTGGGGGTGTATTGCTAGGTCGTGTGGTGGAGGTTCGGGTGTATAGCTTAACGCTTTCTTAAATGCCGCCCTCTGTGACAAACGGGTTACGGACACAATTCGTAATCTTGTAAACCGCGTTAGAAACACAGCTGCGGTCGATTTGGCAACAGGCCGCCTTGCGTTGGTTTTCATAAATGGCATGATTGACGGTCTTTCAGAAAGCAATGGGAAACTAGTGAAAGTAAACTTGCCAAGAAATGACAAACAGCCCAGAAAAAAAGCCGGCGTTGACTGCGACGTCATGGAAAGTAAATGCAACCAACTGCGGGTGTATTACTATGTCGTGTGGGAGGAGGTGCGAGTGTATTACTAGGTCGTGTGGGCGGAGGTGCGGTGTATTACTAGGTCGTGGTGGAGGTGCGAGTGTATGCTAGTCGTGTGGGCGGAGCTGCGGGTGTATTACTAGGTCGTGTGGGCGGAGGTGCGGGTGTATTACTAGGTCGTGGGGTGGAGGTGCGAGTGTATTGCTAGGTCGTGTGGGCGGAGGTGCGGTGTATTACTAGGTCGTGTGGTGGAGGTGCGGGTGTATTACTAGGTCATGTGGGTGGAGGTGCGGGTGTATTACTAGGTCGTGTGCGCGGAGGTGCGGGTGAATTACTAGGTCGTGTGGGCGGAAGGTGCGGTGTATTACTAGGTCATGGGGACGGAGCTGCGAGTGTATTAACTAGGTCGTGGGTGGAGGTGCGGGTGTATTACTAGGTCGTGTGGGTGGGAGGTAGCGGGTGTATTACTAGGTCGTGTGGGCGGAGGGTTCGGGTGTATTACTAGGTCGTGTGGACGGAGGTGCGGGTGTATTACTAGGTCGTGTGGGCGGAGGTGCGGGTGTAGTACTAGGTCGTGTGGTGCGGAGCTGCGGGTGTATTACTAGGTCGTGTGGGTGAGGTGCGGGTGTATTACTAGGTCGTGTGGGTTTAAGTGCGGGTGTATTACTAGGTCGTGTGGGCGGAGGTGCGGGTGTATTACTAGGTCGTGTGGACGGAGCTGCGGGTGTATTACTAGGTCGTGGGTGGAGGTGCGGTGTATTACTAGGTCGTCGTGTGCGCGGAGGTGCGGGTGTATTACTAGGTCGTGTGCGCGGAGGTGCGGGTGTATTACTAGGTTGTGTGGGCGGAGGTGCAGGTGTATTACTAGGTCGTGTGGGCGGAGGTTCGGGTGTATTACTAGGTCGTGTGGACGGAGGTGCGGGTGTATTACTAGGTCGTGTGGGCGGAGGTGCGGGTGTATTACTAGTTCGTGTGCGCGGAGCTGCGGGTGTATTACTAGGTCGTGGTGGGTGGAGGTGCGGGTGTATTACTTGGTCGAGTGGGTTGAGGTGCGGGTGTATTACTAGGTCGTGTGGGCGGAGATGCGGGTGTATTACTAGGTCGTGTGGACGGAGCTGCGGGTGTATTACTAGGTCGTGGTGGAGGTGCGGGTGTATTACTAGGTCGTGTGCGCGGGAGGTGTGGGTGTATTACTAGGTCGTGTGGGCGAGGTGCGGGTGTATTACTGAGGTCGTGTAGGCGGAGGTGCGGGTGGTATTACTAGTCGTGTGCGCGGAGGTGCGGGTGTAATTACTATGTCGTTTGGGAGGAGGTGCGAGTGTATTACTAGGTCGTGTGGGTGGAGGTGCGGGTGTATTGCTAGGTCGTGTGGGTGGAGGTTCGGGTGTATAGCTTAACGCTTTCTTAAATGCCGACTCTGTGACGAACAGGTTACGGACACAATTCGTAATCTTGTAAACCGCGTTAGAAACACAGCTGCGGTCGATTTGGCAACAGGCCGCCTTGCATTGGTTTTCATAAAATGGCATGATTGACGGTCTTTCAGAAAGCAATGGCAAACTAGTGAAAAGTAAACTTGCCAAGAAATGACAAACAGCCCAGAAAAAATGCCGGCGTTTGACTGCGACGTCATGGAAAGTAAATGCAAACAACTGCGGGTGTATTACTATATCGTGTGGGCGGAGGTGCGAGTGTATTACTAGGTCGTGTGGGACGGAGCTGCGGGTGTATTACTATGTCGTGTGGGAGGAGGTGCGAGGTGTATTACTAGGGTCGTGTGGGCGGAGGTGCGGGTGTATTACTAGGTCGTGGGTGGAGGTGCGAGTGTATTGCTAGGTCGTGTGGGTGGAGGTGCGGGTGTATTGTTAGGTCGTGTGGGCGGAGCTGCGGGTGTATTACTAGGTCGTGTGGGCGGAGGTGCGGGTGTATTACTAGGTCGTGGGTGGGAGGTGCGAGTGTAATTGCTAGGTCGTGTGGGCGTGAGGTGCGGGTGTATTACTAGGTCGTGTGGGGCGGAGGTGCGGGTGTATTACTAGGTCGTGTGGGTGGAGGTGCGGGTGTATTACTAGGTCGTGTGCGCGGAGGTGCGGGTGAATTACTAGGTCGTGTGGGCGGAGGTGCGGGTGTATTACTAGGTCGTGTGGACGGAGCTGCGAGTGTATTACTAGGTCGTGTGGGCGGAGGTGCGGGTGTATTACTAGGTCGTGTGGGCGGAGGTGCGGGTGTATTACTAGGTCGTGTGGGCGGAGGTGCGGGTGTATTACAAGGTCGTGTGCGCGGAAGGTGCGGGTGTATTACTAGGTGTGTGGGCGGAGGTGCGGTGTATTACTAGGTCGTGTGCGCGGAGCTGCGGTGTATTACGTAGGTCGTGTGGTGGAGGTGCGGGTGTATTACTAGTATCGTGTGGGCGGAGGTGCGGGTGTATTACTAGGTCGTGTGGACGGAGGTGCGGGTGTATGACTAGGTCGTGTGGCGGAGGTTCGGGTGTATTACTAGGTCGTGTGGACGGAGGTGCGGGTGTATTACTAGGTCGTGTGCGCGGAGGTGCGGGTGTATTACTATGTCGTTTGGGGAGAGGTGGCGAGTGTATTACTAGGTCGTGTGGGTGGAGTGCGGGTGTATTGCTAGTCGTGTGGGTGGAGGTGCAGGGTGTATTACTTAACGCTTTCTTAAATGCCGACTCTTCGACGAACAGGTTACGGACACAATTCGTAATCCCGATACCGCGTTAGAAACACAGCTGCGGTCGATTTGGCAAACAGGCCGCCTTGTGTTGGTTTTCATAAAATTGCATGATTGACGGTCTTTCAGAAAGCAATGGCAAACTAGTAAAAGTAAACTTGCCAAGAAATGACAAACAGCCCAGAAAAATACTGGCGTTGACTGCGACGTCATATAAATAAATGCAACCAACTTCTTAAATCGTTGTCCGTTGGCGGTGAAAGTCAGCAACCTTTAGAATCAGTGCCAGGTATTGTCAACTGTCGACGGATTAGCAAAGCCTGTTGCAACTTTAAGGAACAATTTAGTCAGGCTTATAACCTCCTCCCCTCCCAATTCGATCTGCAAGCCAGAGACCCGTTAATATGAGACCTCATTTTATGCCGGGCTAATCTACATAATTTACATACATTGGAAGGCTGTTCATTGCTACCTTCCCGGAGAAGAGCTAGCGAACCCTGACACTGGTGACTTGTAGGTAGGTGTTCTCTAATCTAGATGTTACCTGTCTCTGCACATACCCACATACCTTGCAGCAAACGTTCTACAGAGCTAGGACTGGTCAGCGGCCCTTGATAGTAGGCGAACAGCGGTCATGTGGTTTTCTGTGAGATCATGCGGATATCTTTCGTCACATTTTGAATGTCTTTTACATCACGCTTCCCGGTGTAATGACACGGTAGCCAGACCGTTTTTTTTTCAACGGTGCCTACAATGACATCTGTAGATCTCATGTTGTCTGAGATCTCTTCCTCTGTGTTGCGTAATATCCACAAAGGCATTTGTATATTTATAATTGTTCAATCACAGAACTCTTCAGGAATTCGTTCCCGTCTCAATCGCTTATTCAACTGAATTTTTTAGTCATCTTGGTTACTTTCCTACCCCTGGAAGTTGATATCAAGTGAATATTAAAATTTATCTTGTCTTGTCTTTCCTCTCGTGCCTAAGTTGGCGCATAGGGCAGAAGTCGTGGCTCTCTATGTTTGTGCGGGTCGTCAAATATTTGGAGCCAGAAATCTGATTCTGTAACAGTTGGGAGTTTTATGATGGTGGATTGTCAAGCCGCCGATCAACCGTCTTTAGTCAAGTTAGAAGAAAACATGTCCCGCCAACTTTACCCAAGTCGGAAACTCTGTAATATAGTGACTCTTTACAAAACAAATGGTAGCCTAGAGTCTCGTGCAGTGACTCTTTGCAAACAAAAGGTAGCCTACAGTAATACACTACACAGGGACACGGTAGCCATTGGTTGAATTTCTTCACTTTGACATTCAGAGCACTGGAAATTTATCACAGTTACAGAATTATCCCACGTTTTGTCCTAAGCTTCAGTTACCCATGTTATCAGAGCTGTTCATAGTTCCAGCTATATTCATGGGTCCGATGTAAATACTCACTGGCTTGATACTTTCTGTCACTACTTTGCTTCTTCTCCGCTGAAATTGTTGTTCCTTTACTAACACTTCCCAAGAAGATAAACCTAGTCTTGCTACTCCAGCACTGTGACCCGGTGTATACACAGTTTTATCAGACTCGGTGGGGAAGCCGTCATGGGTGTTTGATGGAACTATTATACAACAGTCACAACCACACGTCTCCGGGCAAACCGATTGTTCTCACTTGGGATCACCTTGATCTCACTGCCGATTTGGAGAAGAGTTTTATGTAAGGGAGGTGAGAGATATTTTTATTTGATTGATTCGTTGACTGCATACAACGGTCATCTTTATCCGACTTCAAACTTTTCAAACTGCCTATGAGGGATTAAATCTCTTCCTTTACAAATCACACTTGGAGATTCTCATTTCAGTGTAAGAACTTCCTAGCACCGACGATATTCCCAGCTTAGTGTACAAACGTGCTGAGATTCTCGGTGTTTTATAAATACCACCCTTACCAATTACAACTGGTGTCTATTTTCCACTTTCAAGAGAAGATCAGGTTATCGTTCTTTTATTGCGAACTGGAAACAGCAGTCTTTAACAGAATCTCTATCACAGGTTGCAGGTTGATTCGTCGGATCTCTCTGTCTCTCTGTCTCTGTCTCTCTGCTCTCTGCTCTCTCGTCTCTGTCCTCTCTCTCTCGTCTCTCTCTGTCTCTGCTGTGTGTGTGTGTGTGGTGTGAGAGAGAGAGAGAGAGAGAGAGAGAGAGAGAGAGAGAGAGAGAGAGAGAGAGAATATAGTCCTATATCGGTAAATTGTCAACATAAATGGCAAAGGTAGACCTATACCAGATAGCTGGATGTGAAGTGTAAGATCTTCACATATTCCATAGCAGATATCTGGATGTGAAGTGTAAAACCTTCACATATTCTAGTCCACGACATAAGATGTCCTGGTAATCAGTTCTCTTCCTAGTTGCCTTTCCTTCACAGACAGCCACACCCCACCCCCCCCCCCCCCCCCCCCCCACAATACATTTCCTAAAATTACCTGGCACTCATTTTCATGAGGCAGGGTCGACCCAAGAGCTCTACTGGTGTAAACAAATAATTCTGCCCGTGTTAGGGGTTGAACCTAAACCACTGTCTTGGCCGGCAAGCACGCTAATCACTATGACACCAAAACTCAGCAACTTATAGTAACCAACGTGAACACATATGTCATCAGGCAAATTCGTGACACCAAAAACTGTAATGAGGATGTGACAATATGAGGATGTGACAATATGAGGATGTGACAATCCTGAAACGAACTACAGCTGCCACTGGAGCCAACAACACGGAGAACTGAGTGCCCGCGAGGAGACCAACGAATGTCTAATGGATATGTACTATAACTACAATGTTGTGGGTAGATTTGCATCTTTCAGAACGTGATGAGTGCCCCAGAGAAATGTTTTCAAGCGGCAGCAACCCATGTACGTGAATATAGTTCTGCTTGCATTATATCAACAGCCATGAAAAGTTAACGCAGCATTCGTTACCCTTTAATTGGTCTACAAACAGACGGTGCTGAATGCAATTCTTAGTGTATGTAAATATCTAACTCATCCTGTAGCAAGTACCTCAAACAGGTGTTTATTGCTTACTCCAGATTTGATTATTTTACTCATTCGTTTAAGTAGGTACTTATTTTAACCCATACTGTGCTCACTTTTGCTTTGGCTTCTTCTGTTCCACAGTTGTATAATTGTCAGTCCTTTAAAAAACAAAAACACAAGTCCGGAAACAAGAACCTGTTTGTGATGGGATAGGGACATCACGTTTTCTAGCACTGACTACACGGATGAATAGATGGCTAGTCTTTCCCTCACTTAGAGGACACGTGGCACCAATACTAAAGAACAAACATGTATCAATAACTACTAAGAAAGAATTTTACAACACAATCTTCCTACCAAGTCTATGTTACCAATGCCAAACTTGGACAATGACAGAAAATGAGAAAAGAAGAATCACAACAACATAAATGAGATTCCTGATAAGAATACTCAAAGTATCAAGAAGAGATAAGATCAGAAATGAAGAAATCAGGACTAAAGTGGGGGTTATAGCTGCACTAGATTTTATTAGAAAGCAGCAAGTTAAATGGTTTGGCCCCGCAATCTAGGTTACCAACTAACAGTATACCACAACAAGCAATGATGTATAGACCAGAGGGAAGAAGAGGAAGAGGCTCGACCACGTAAACGATGGAAGCAGGGAATAACAGAGTCCATGAGAATATCGATACATGAAGCCCATAAGCGGGCACGCTCCCGCTGTTTATACTTCCCCTCGACAATCTACAAGAGGAACATGATGAGATGAGATGAGACTAATCTTATCCACCCAGGCCTTTTCCACCAAATTCCACCAGATGGCTGCTCCCAGCTGTTGTTCCTGCCATGAAGCTTTCTGCGCTAGTCACGCCTTATTTTACTCACCAAAAGCATGTCAATGTTATGATCGCTGGCCACCCTTTCACCTCTTTCCTGGAAACGCACCAATACAGGGCCTTTTTTAAAAA
>JACEFZ010008494.1:0-70814 GCA_014155875.1 Cepaea nemoralis
AAGGGAAAAATAACTTTATCTCAAATAATGAGATCTTCAAATTTATCTTTAATTTTTTAAATTTTTGGATGATGAATTTCCATTTGCTGAAAATGTTCGGACTAAACAGAGGTAGTCAGAGAAACGTTTAAATTTGACTTTGGACTCATTTTACAAAAATTGTTCTCTTACCCTGCTTCTCTAGCATGAAATGTGCCATTTTTTTGATTTAAGGGTAATGGACTTTTTTCTGAGGCCCTTTTGGGGATGGTTTAAAAGTACTTTCAGAGGTTCCCGGGAAAGACCCCCTCATATATAAAATTTTCCCCCATTCCGAAAGGGGAAAACTTGGTAATGTTCCTTTTAAAAGCTCAAAATTTTGGGTAAAGGGCCCGCATGAAAGTCACCGGAGGTATATTTACGAAACGATACCTTGGTACTTTTTAAAAAGGTTTTCTTTTTCCAGTCTTTCAGTTTTCTTGACTCTTTAGTTTTGCAGTTTCCCAGTGAAGTGTTTCTTTTTTCAACTGCAGTCAATTCCTTTTTTTGCCCCGAGCTGCTATTTCTGCTTTCTTAATTTCCCACTGTCTATCTCGGGCTTGCTTTAATGCTTTTTCAGCCCCATTCCCTTTGGCAGTCAATTCTGCTTGTTTTAGAGCTCTTTCTGTGCTCTATTTTCCGCGTTCCAAGTATCAGCGTATTTCTTCTACTCCATTTGTTAATTCATCACCTTCCAATTTTAATTTAAAAAACCCATACCCCGATGAAATAAAAAATAATGACGACAGATGGAAAAAATATGTCAAAAAAAAATCAAAAGGACTTTATGTGAAATGGTTAGTAGGAAAAAAAAACTACAATTGATAGGGACAAATACGATGCGTGCCTACTAAATGCATACGTAAATTTGAATTTGAAAAAAAAAATAAAATCAAGTGACCTTTTTGGGGGAAATATGGTGACAAAGGGGGTTGGGAAATCGGGCTAGAAAACTGTAAGGTCGTACTTCAGAACCACAAATGCCCTTACGGCGGGGGGGTTATGGGGTCCCAAAAAAACCTGCTTTTTTTTTGGGAGAAAAATAAGTTAGCGTGTGTTGTTGGTGTGTGCCTGTAAGTCACTAAGTGTTGTTTTGGGTTTTGGATGGCGTTGAGTATAATTGTATGTCGAAAATTTGGGTCGTCAACAGTGTTTCTTTCAACAGAAGTTACACTCTTTCCAAAACTCTTTGCTTTCCAAAATCAATACATAAAAAAACAATCTATCTGTATTTAAAACACTCAATAACATTGAGACACATCACTTCTTTCAAGATGACATTCAGTAAGGGGCAAAGACATCAAGTTTACAAGATGGCGACAAGGTCAAAATGGCGGCAAAAATCACAAGGTTGACAAGGTCAAACGATAACAAGTTTCACAATTGACAAATGTTTAACACGTTACAGGATCAAACAATATGTACTGTACATTTACTAATGATTCTAAACATATTTAGACAATGTAGTAATGGATCACACTGAGACTTTTCCGATCACATGTACATCACTATAACCTTGACAAATTTTACAAGTACAAGAATTATAGTTTTAAATCACAAAGACGAACAACACACGTCCTTAAATATATTAGGTTCTTAAATAATGACGAGCAACCCACGTCCACACATGTCAGGATCTTATATTAGGCTCGTTGGCTAACACATGTGAGACAGTACAAGTACAAACGTAATTCGACGTAAGACACAGCAACAAGTTCTATGGATTTATTACCACATTAAATACATAACAATAGTTACAGCAATGTACAACAGATAACTCACAACCACAAAACAGCTCATAGGTCTAACGCTCACGATATCAGTCGTTCAGCTCACAACCACGGAGATTCACACAAAACGCCTTGCTCTCGACACACACGTCCGTTCAGATGTCCAGTCGCAGCGTGGTCTGAGATTAACACACACACTGCCCACTGCCTCAGGTGGGGTCACGTGGCTTTGCGTCGTTTGTCGTCAGCGCTGGTCGCGTGTCAGGTAAGAAACTTGCCAGCCGACAACTCTTGTCCGCCGGGTGCCGTAACGATGTCACTGCTAGGCTCTGACATGTGGCCAGTGCCTAATTCGGTCACTTGGACAGTATTAATTGATTAGATGTAGGTCTGTATTGCCTGTCTTAAGTTTAAGTGTCTGATACTCAGCCCCTTCCATGTACACTTCCATTTGGGAAGCAGTGATGTTATTTTTTACAAGGGTTAGTATTCCACTTTTTCGCCTATCCTTTCGGTCAGATCGGTAACACTGGTAGCCTTTGATTTTGAAGGCTATATTTTCGTCGAGGTGAGTTTCTTGCAAGCAATATATGCTTACTTTTTCTTGGTCCAGTATGTTTTCTAATTTTTATTTTTTTTTACTTTGCTGATTTCCTCCGCATTCCAGTGCATTAATTTAAGGCCTTGTTTAGTATGGCCAGCCGTTCTATTCTCATGCCCCATGGCTCCACAGGACATCTGAGAAGGACCTCCAGTAGTTGGGGTTGGACCCTTTCGAGACATAGGGCCTGGGACTGCACCTGCCTGGGTGTCCAAATCAGGGCGAGCACAATTACATTTAGCGGTAGTCGACATATTCCATTTTGAGTAATTGCGTGGCATCCTGATTTATGTGGTGCGCCCCCTGGCTGGTTGTCTCCGTCTTCAGCACCTTTCCTTTGCTAGAGCAGACTGTGAGTAGTAGGGGACGTTGTAATTAATGATGAAATGGGGTTTAAATCCCCCGATAAATCCTTCTTTACGGCGTTATCCCGCATCTTGTTTCGTCATAAAAGCGGACCTCATTTTTCAAATTGTGGCGGGTATTTTCTTGGGTCTGGGTGACTACTTCCGGTTTTCCTGTTGACTACTTCCTGTTGTCACATCCGGTCTCGGGGCGGGCGGGCACGAACAGGTATTTTCGCCGGATGCCTCGGCTTCCCCAGAACGCTCCTGAGACCATTCAAAGACAGCAAGGCACGTCCCGGGCATGTGGAATACTTATACAGATAATTAGAGCATCTAGTCGCCGGGCACCTGGGATCGAGTCCCAGTCTGTGTGTGTGTGTGTGTGTGTGTGTGTGTGTGTGTGTGTGTGTGTGTGTGTGTGTGTGGGGGTAGGCCAATGTGAGGGCGCGAGGGAATAGGCCCCTACCCCGGATATTATCCTTTGCCCTCCGCAGATGGGGGACACCAACCCGCTTTCCTACTGAAAGGAAAATGGAGAGTGGTGAGCCACAAGGTCCCGATCATAGTGTAAACTACACTTTGATCTGGCCCAAAAGATAGCTTGGGGATAGTCAGCGTTAGGAAAAAAGTCTGAAGCCAGGTTGCGGCTAGTAATTCTATATATGGGTATATTTCCACAATAAATAAACACGTAATACCATATAGGTAGTGATTAATTCTAAAGAACATACCACTAGAGACCAGTCTCAATTGTATACATTCAATTAACTTAACATAATCAGTGAAATTTCCAAATTAATCATTAAATTAATAATTTGTTAATTTAACGCCAGTTACTTCACTTGTGTATTTTGGAAATAATTGTGTCCCTTGATACCGACACGCCCGAGACATGTTATCTGCGCTTAGTGTAATATCGCAGTGACCGATTAACGCACGATGATGAAATTTTGAATATAGCGGTTTTAAATGGCGCTGAATCGCGAGAGCACATCACAAAATGTATAAACAAATAATCTAAGGCACTTTGCTTGGGTGCCAATGAAGTAATCACATGAATTCGCTGCCTAAATGGTAACACAACACTACAATTTATGTCAGAAAGTGTACATCTCGAAAGGCAAAACCTGTCGGTATGCGTGGATGGTGACAAATGTGCTATAGTGTGCAGTAATCACACAAAAGCGGTAAACTGCATCAGCGAGGCAAGCCCCGGGCATGTCATGCGAAGGCAAGCTCCGGACATGTCTTAGCTCTAAAAATTAGCATTACTATCCAGAATACTACTCAGACATTAGCAACGTTACTTTAGGTCAATCCCAGACGCATTACAAACATGTGACGATAAAATCGAAATCATGCGAGGCAAAGCCCCGGGCATATCATACGAAATCAAGCTCCGGACATGTCTTTAGCTCTAAAAATTAGCGCACTATCACAGAATATAACTCAGACATTAACAAGGTACCTTAGGTCATTGCCAGAAGCACTGCAAACCTGTGACGATAAATCGAAATTGTTTTTCATTCATCTCTTTTCTTTTCTCGTTAAATTGGCTGTCTCTCTGTCTCTGTCTCTGTCTCTGTCTCTGTCACTGTCTCTGTCTCTGTCTCTCTCTCTCTCTCTCTCTCTCTCTCTCTCTCTCTCTCTCTCTCTCTCTCTCTCTCTCTCTCTCTCTCTCTCTCTCTCTTTCTTGTATATATCCATTAGGGTGGTCCACCAAGTGACACCACAGAACACCCCGACCTCAATCCAATATAAGGCAGTTTCGACTGTAGCATTCACAACTATAACCATGTCATCACATTGTCCGAATAAGTCTTGTTTATAATCATAGAGGAGAGGTGTAATCACGACACCAGTCGAGGCAGACATATCTTTTACCTAACAATTAGTGGCTCATACACCAACGAGTGTAAACCACATGATAGCAGATGTATAAGTCTACACACGAATACAACAAAACTGTCCCAACTCGACCTTAGACGACTCATGTAACATGACATGTCATGTGTTAACTGTCCTAACCAGCGCCGTTATCATGTCTCAAATCGGGCATCGACACTTTCATTACCTCTCTATGTGTCTATACGGACTTTACATCTTTCTCCAGAAACTCATTTTCAAGACCAATACATGTTTTACGACTTGTCTGCTCAGTGTCACGCTTCATCACCGACACCAGTCGAGGAAGACATTCTTTTACCTAACAACTAGTGGCTCATACACCAACGAGTGTATAGCACATACCTAGCAGATGTATAATTCTACATACGAACACAACAAACTGTCCCATCTCGACCTTAGGCGACTCATGTAACATGACATGTCACGTGTCAGCTGGCCTAACCAGCGATGTTACACGTCTCAAATCGCGCATCGACACTTTCATTACCTCTCTATGTGTCTACACGGACTTTACATCTTTCTCCAGAAGCTCATCTCGACCTTAGACGACTCATGTAACATGACATGTCACGTGTCAACTGTCCTAACCAGCGCCGTTATCATGTCTCGAATCGCGCATCGACACTTTCGTTACCTCTCTATGTGTCCATCTAGGTCTACGAAGACTGAACATGGATCAACGTATTATACAGCCTGCTCTTTCAAATACTGCTCTATGGTTTGATTTGTCGCAGCACTTAATATCCCTCGCACACAGCACAGGTGAAAAGGTGTGTTAAATCAGTAGAGTGAGTAGGGTGACCAGGCTTCACTGCCATAAACATACTAAGGACTCATGGCGGATAGACAAGTAATTTTGGTCTGACAGTAAGTATTCTGTTCTCCCGGACTCATTTTGCTAACCTGTTCATTGTTGTAACTGTATTACCAGTCCTTGTGTCGATGTTATCGTGATCTAAAATGGGGAAAAAATATCTCACGTTGTCATTTTACATCCCCAACCTACTAGAGATATTCGCCTGTCCCCTATGCAAACAACAGCTGTATTTCAGAAAATTAAATGTATCTTATGTAATAAGTCACTATGGTTGAATGAAAACATAAAATTTCAACAATAAATTTGTATAAATATTAACAATTAAATTTCTACATGAAACATTCACGTTTGGTTAACAAATTTTCCTACTTTTCATATGTTTGACTGAGATTGTTTATAAGTTTGGTTTGAAATTTGGCTAACCTTTTCACATTTGGTTAAAAAATTTTCTTACTTTTAATAAGTTTGGGTGACATTTAGTCAAACTTTTCACACCTGAACAACAAAATTTCCCTCTTTTCATAAGTTTGGGTAAAAGTTGGCCAAACTTTTTACGTTTGGTTAACAAATTTTCCTACTTTTCATATGTTCGGCTGAGATTTTTATAAGTTTGGTTTGAAATTTGGCTAACCTTTTCACATTTGGTTAACACATTTTCTTACTTGGCCAAGATTTTTGCCATTTAGATAACAAAGTTTCCCACTTTTCATAAGTTTGGGTGAAAGTTGGCCAAACTTTTCACGTTTGGTTAACAAATGTTCCTACTTTTCATATGTTTTACTGAGATTTTTATAAGTTTGGTTTGAAATTTGGCTAACCTTTTAACATTTGGTTACCAAATTTTCTTACTTGGCCAGGATTTTTGCCATTTAGTTAACAAATTTTCCTACTTTTCATAAATTTGATTGAAATGTGGCCAAATATGTTTCCCTTTTGGGTAACAGATGTCCCTACGTTTTGCAAAGTTTCCTACTTTTCATAATTTTGATTAAGATATTTCAGACCATGGTCAACAGTATTTCCGACTTTGGTTAACCCGTTTCCTTAGTTTTGTTGAAATATTTCTTGAATTTGTCACCAATATGTAACATCCTCTCATCACATGTCAACTATATACACCATAAACACTAAAAATAAAAAAAAAATAAAAAACATTCACCAACCAAGACGTAATTATAATATATCCCTGTTTATTTTACAGCATTTCAGTACATTTTACAGTATTTCAGTACATTTTTCAAGAATAAAAATGCATAATGTCATTATACGAAATGGATGATGTGATATGAGGTGGTATACATAGTATCATCACAACCTTTTATTTTCACATACAGAGGTATACACATTGCATGTTGTTTCTGGATTTCTTCACACCATTGTCTAAGTAGATTGGGTTTTTTTTCGATTGGTAGTCTGGTATGTACATGTCACTTAGCATGTAGTCATAAAACTGGTCTCTTGTTTGATGGGTTGATATCTGAGTATTGTAGATAACCGAGGCATCAATTATCTGAGTGTCGGGCACATCATGTCTTTGGACAGTCTGGGGTTTCGATGTACCGCCGGGTATTTCACCATTATTCTAGGTCTGATCTCTTCCTAACTCGAAAATGTAACTCCAGCACTGAAGTCCCGGTAGTGAATGCGACCTTTGTGCCGGTATCAGAGGTTAGAAGTATTTCCACCGTGTCGAAGGAGTAACAACTCAGCGGTATGTAGTTAGGTTTGTCGTAGGCGCGAAGCACTGAGGTCGAGCGTTGATTCATGATAGGAACCGTCCATAGTAGTGGGACCATGACGTATCCGACTGGTCTCGCCGCAATGAGATTGAAGTATACGTAGACATTTTGCAGGTCGTTATTCAGGTCTATCGCCCCTTCACCTTCAATTGTATCTAGTATCTCTTGTAACCTCTCACTAAATGTAATAGTGGCCTCGGGTTCGAGTATTTTCACGATGACATTCTTTGATGCATTGTCGACATGGAATAGAACACAGAGCTGATCGTCCACCTTCCGATATTTTATTAGGCGATCCAGTGCAGCTATAAACTCGTCTGGTGAACTGTACAGGCCCGAGAGACATGCCTTTCTTATCACTCTACCGTTTAGTGGGATGTATCTTTGCCATACTTCATTCTCTAGCACATTGCAGTAGTAGTTGGGGAATTGAATTTCGGCCAGACCCACTTCGAAATGTTGACTCACCTCAATAGTCTGCGGTAACTTGACGAAATAGTGACCTGGTGTGTTCTTGGGAAACATGTTCGGCGAAGCATTACTCGGTAATGTCAGGTAGAAGCTCATATTTTAGAGTTTGGTAGCATATAAACCAGACAGCTGCTTAGAAGAGCTATCTACAACTTGCCCTCAACTGCGTCGACGCTGTCTAGAGACAGATTGAACAGTGATACGCCAGTGACTGTGTATATAGCTTCTAGATGACAGAAGACGACAATCTCTAGTCGCGGCACTCGCCGACCACACGTGCAGCAGAACGAATTTCTTTCCCCCTCTGGGCTATTTTGTGGGTTAGTTTCCACGTTGGTTTCTTCCATTACCTCTGTTTTTGACCTACTGGGTCATTACACTCGTGTCTCGGTTGTATCATTAGTTGCTATTGGCAAATGCAAAAATCAGTGCTCGAGGCGCTCCTTGTGGAATATTGCCGGTACTAGGGACACTACTTTCCGTAAGCAGGCTTGAAGAATCAGCCATCTGCACGTGTTGGTTGGTGTCGCAGCCAGCAGAGCACATACTCCAGTTATATGTGATTAGCACCATATATCTCTTTATTATACTAATATTGTTAGGTTAACATATTTTCTTACTTTGGCTATTATCTTTCTTAGATTGACTATTATTTTTCTTAATTTGGTTAACATATTTTTTAACTGTGGTCGATATTTGTCTTACTTTTGGCATATATTTTTCTTAGTTTGGCCTTCATTTTTTCTCAATTTGATAAACATTGTTTTCTTACTTTGCCATACAAATTTCTAAGTTTGTCAATACTTTTTCTTAATTTAGCCAGCATTTCTCCTAATTTGGTTAACATATTTTCTTACTTCGTTGGCCATATTTATTGAGTGGGTTAATATTTTTCCCATTTGGCTAACAAATTTCCCCACTTTTTATAAATTAGGGTGGTATATTTCTAATTTGGCTAACACATGCCCTACTTGTTATAAGTTTGGGCGAGATATTTCTTGATTTGGCCAACATTTTCCTACTTTGGCTAACACATTTTCTTATTTCGGTTGACATATTTATAAACCTGGTTGAAATATTTCAGCGTTGAAGTGTTACATAGAACGTGTACTTATGCCTGGATGGGAAACGTAGGCAATGAGCAGACAAGTTCACCAATATTTAATGGTAATATATAATTTTCTTCAGGTAAAGAAAGATAATGTTGAAGCGTTACATACAACCTGTACTTTTACGTGGCTGTGACACATGGCAATGAGCAGGCAGCTGAAAAACATATATTGGTTTTGGAACTGGGTTTCTGGGGAAAGATGTAAACACCCAATGGACAGATAGAGAGTTATGAAAGTGTAAAATGATTGATTTGAATCGTGATAACATCGCCGATCAGGCCAGCTTGTGAAGTTTGATGTTACATGAGATGCCTAAGGTCGAGCCGGTACAACATGTTGTGTTCGTATGTACTATTATACAGCTGATAAAAGGAGCTAAAATCTCGTCACTGTGTGACTCTCTAGTTTTTAGGTACAGCTACGTCTTCCCTCAGTCTGGCTCACAGTTCTGTTCTATGACTACGAGAAACGCTTAGTCGGACAATGTGATGAAGTGATTACACTGTGTATATTGCTTTTGAGACCGCCTTATTTTGTATTAAGGCCGTGATAGTAGTTTCATGTCAGTTGGTGTTACTCGATGATGCTAGGACTACATGGACATCGAAAAGAGAGAGAAGGGAGATCATTTTAAACTTCCGATGAATTTTTGACGATGTAGTGAAATCACTCCCATTTATGTGGGTCATCACTAGTTAGATCCCTTGATTCGACAGCTGACAGGATACCCTTTCTGTAATACACCTATTAACCACGTGTCTCGGAGGTACCCCTTACAGATGTGACCGAATACAACGCCATCTTTGATCTGATGTAACCATTACCCGTGTCACGAATGTATCATTATGCATGTGATCGGAAGCAGCACCCCCTCGTGGTCTGGGTATAGCCATTACCCATGTGTTCCGGATGTATCCCGTGGACATATCCCCATGTGACCGGCTGTACAAACAGCCCGAGAATTAGGATTGTGTCCCTAACACATCGTCATTGATATGAAGATAGTGCTTAAGCCCCACCAACTACAGACAGTAATAACCGCCATTATAATATACAGTCGGTCCATTTTCATTAGATATATTGTGGAAAATGTCATGGTCCTCTGTCGATCTGATTCGCACATATGCGTCGAAGCTGTTGACCTTCTCACACGTGCCGCCACCTTTATGTTTTCGCTGTCCACACCGACCACTTGGTCATACATTCAGCCACGGCGACAATCGGACGCATTTATCTAGCATTTCCTTAACTCACCCACCCCTTAACAACGAATGGAAGCATTTATTTAACCACTCGACCAACCTATTTCTAGCCTCTCCGCCCCTTGCCCACCACTTAACAATGATTGGAAGCACTTATCTAGCCTTTCCTCCACTAACCCACCATTAGCAATGAATTTCACTAAGCAGTGCACTCTAGAACCAATAATGCCTGCCATCTTTACATTTTTCAGGTGTTCATTTGTACTCCGTATGATGATAGTCTTTATAGAGCTACTCTTCCACTCACCCGACACTTAACAACGAATTTCACTAAATCATACCCTCTACAACCAATAATACCGACCATCTTTACTTTTTAAGATTTCCATTTGTAACCCATATGACGATAGTGTTTAAACCACAATGGCCCTCTAATGATCACTAATAATCGCTATCCACCCCCTAACAACGAATTTCACTAAGTCATACCCACTACAACCAATAATACCGGCCATCTTTACATTTTAAGGTTTTCATTTGTAACCCGTATGATAGTGTTTAAACCACTGCGATCCTCTACAGCCCATATAGTAGCCTCCTTAGCAACGAGAATCTGTCTTACACCCACTCCACAACCACTTCACCACCATGAGGACGAGCACTGTAACCCTAATACAACCGTTGAAGCTCTGTGACCGTTGTATGATGATAGTTTATAGACGACTAGGAGTCTCTACAGACCATATAACCGCCTCCTTAACGACGAGAATCTGTCTTACACCCACTCCACAACCACTTCCCCACCGTGTGGACGAGCACTGTAACCCTAATACAACCGCTGAATCTCTGTGACCCTTGTATGATGATAGTTTATAGGCCACTAGTAGTCTCTACAGACCATATAACCGCGTCCTTAACAACGAAAAGCCGTCTTACACCATCTCCACAACCACTTCCCCACCATGAGGCTGAGCACTGTAACCCTAACACAACCACTCACACGCACGCGCACGACCCACATGTAGCCCTATGATGATAGTGTATAGGTCACTAGTAGTCTCTACAGACCATATAACCGCCTCCTTAATGTCAAGAACCTGGATTCACACAGGCATGCTGGCCACTTCATTCGTACCTTACGATCATAAACACGAGTGTACAAATGGTATCCATAGTAATATTTATTTTCAGTACTTCTCTCACCAGTGGAAGAGTTGCAAGCGTCTATTCAAGGAAAAAGAGAATGACCACGTTTGCCGACTGATTGAGGTACTACAACAACATCGACGTCGGTCCAGTCCTCGGGGCCTTAGGGAAGATGGAGGCGTTCTACGGAGAGCAGGGAATCGACATATTCAAAGACGCATGCAGCCTCCATGGGGTGTCCCTACAATACCTTCTCAGGGGCACCAAGGCCGGTAAGCTGTATTCCCCCAGGAGAGGAGGCGTACTCACTCCTAAAAGCAGCAGTAATGGGAGGGCCATCGCTAGTCTTCATCCGGTACCACAAAGCGGAGGTCACCAGAATCCGGACACATCAATACCCAAAGGGAAAGCTGTGCAGGGCCGCAAAAGGGTACGACGCTAACGCGCTCTACCTCAGCACCATGGCTATGGACATGCCGGGCGGGAAAGAGCGAGCGCTCCACGCAGAAAAACCCCGAAAGGTATCCCCCAAGGCCGCCCAGCAGGTGTTAAAAGGCCAGCTGTTTGGATTTGTCAAGTGTAAAATCTCCACCCCCAAAACCTTGTGGCCAAAGTTCAAAGAAATGGCGCCCCTCTTTATGAATCAGGCTGTACCGGAGGTCTTAGTAGCGCCGGAGATGTTGGAATACCTGAAACGCACAGGCCGCCTGCGGTCGGGGTGTAAGAAACTGATTGGCGTCCTCGAGGCTGACGGGATCTTGCTGTACACTCCGCTGTTGAAATGGTATCTAGAACACGGACTCGAGCTGGAGGCGGTCTATACAGTCATCCAGTATGAGCCAAAGAAGCTCTTCGCGTGTTTTCTTAAGCAAGTAACCGAAGCGAGCCACCTCGGGGATGTGGACACAGCGAAGGCGATGCTGGCCGAGGCTATGAAGCTTCTAGGCAATTCAGCATACGGAAAGCTCATCGAAGCACTCAATCGCCACACCAACACCAGCTACACCCGAGACGAATAAACCGTGGATCAGGCACTACGTTCCGCCTGGTTTTACGACCTCACAGAGATAGGCGACGCGTACGAGATCAAATCTCGTAAGCCACGTGTGGTCATCAAGCGTCCTTTCCAGGCAGGCATCGCTGTGTATCAACTGGCCAAACTCCGCATCTTAGAATTCTACCATGACTTCCTTGACCGGTTTGTGGATCGCAGGGACTATGAGGTCATGGCAGATGGACACCGACAGCCTATACATCGCGTTGAGCACCTTCAACCTCGAGGAGGCGGTAAAGCCTGAAATGAAAGAGGAGGTCAACCATGTAAAGAGGGAGTGGCTTGCCTGGAACAAATGGAGCGGGCGAACCCCCGGTATCTTCAAGTTTGAGGGGAGTCGAGGCATCACCCTCTGCAGTAAATGCTACATCTTCGACGGGGACGTGAAAACGAAGTTCTCGTGCAAGGGGATGGGGAAAAGGTAGAACACCATGACCTGGGGGAGATACAAAGCCGCCTTAGAGGGGTCTATAGACAGGGTGGAGAATCTAGGGATGCGCATGCATAACGGGCAGATGGCCAGCTACCAACAAGGCAAGCTGGGACTCAGCGCGTATTATGACAAACGGTATGTCTTACCCGACGGTATCCACACGAAGCCCCTCGAGTACCGCAAGGTCGCCGCGGAGTGAGCCCTCACCGTTTAGCGAGGATCCGTCAGGAGACATTTGGGTGTCGGGAGGAACCATCATCAGCTCTTCGCGAACTAAGCTAAGAGCCGGCCCATCCACCAGGTAGTACAACGCAGGCCGCCCATCCTGGCAGACAGCTTTTCGAACCGTGTGCACTGTTAATGACCACGAAGGATCAGTCGCGCGGCGCCGGCCACTCAAGCTCGTGCTCCCCTGGTGAGCTTGCATACAGATACCGAACCAGAGCATCAGATGGAATCACAGGTTCCTTGAGGCCGATAGCGCGGTGAGCTGGAGCGGCAGGCGTATGAGATACAGAAGTTCCTTAATGGCATCAACCGGCTTCCGACCCGTCAAACGAGTCACCTCACCGTTAAGCGCCGCGACCACCTGAGGAAGAGCCTGAACCCATTCAGTTGAACGTTCAGAGGACCCCCGAGCTGCCAATAGTAGCTCTTGGGTGTATTGGGAACCAAACAGTCTCTATGCCAGAGTGCGATTGAACCTCTCGACGATCGCCTGCTGCCGATGATTCCCAGCTTCTCCACGTTGTATCTGTGTCTTATGCTTCGATACCAGCTGGCTCACGGCACCCATAAATTCGCGCCCCGGGTCAACTGCAGAAGCTGTGGCCATTTTAGTGGCCAGCGTTTGCAAATTCACTCAAGGGCCAAAGCCACCCCATCGCTGCTCTTGCAAGTCAAAGCCTCTGCTTCTTTAATTCGTGAGGCAACATCCACAACCGTCAAGGCATACTTAAATGTCTTAAGACCAACCCGGTCATGTGGTAGGTAGAGCAAGTCAGCCTGATGGACGGCATTCGGTCTATCTTCATCAATAGATGGCCGTGGAATATAACGAGGGGCGAGTAGATAGGTATGAAAAATAGCTTTCTTCTTGAGCCAGTCTTGGGCAACATCCTTTGAAACATGAGTTGCAGCAGCGAGGCTCTTAATGGCTGCCAAGCCTTTCCAATTGCCTGGGGGATATAGTAGATGTCCTCCAGACGTTTCATGTGTTACTTCGTAACAATAGCAGTGGCCAATCTCTGAGCAATTTATAAGCAATAATTCCTGCCAGCCCAAGCACGATGAAAGTGATCTCACGGTCTTTCTGCGGCTCGGATGGCACATTGAAATCCGACAGGCGAGGTTCAGTCTCGAGGGGCTCTACACGTTTGCCGGAGATCAGGCTGTATTCCCGAATGGCCTGGTCGACATCTTGGAAAGAGTGAACGGCGTGGCCTTCGCGCTATAGCTCCTCGTTGAGCCAGTCCAGTCGCGAGGTTCTCTTTCTCGTCCACTCAGCCTGGGCCACCTGTAGCCTCTCGACAGCCTCATCGTACCGTCTTATTTCTTTATGGGTGTCCGCATGCCCTAGCTTGGAAAAGAGGTAGTTCCCCCCCCCCCTCGTAAACGCGAGTGCATTGCCAACGGCACCTCCTATCATCATTGCGACAGAAGCCATAGTTAGAGGGAGGGCTTATGCAATATATCAGCGGGGATCAAGCCCTCTTTGATAAGCAAATCTCGGAGTGCTTTGGCGATGGACATGTCTAAAACCATCATCCCAATGTCATACATATCAGCGTCGAGCTTGGGCAAAGTTGCCCGTTTGAAAATCACCTTGGTCAGTTTTGCGGTGTCTACCGTAAGCGCGGCCACCACTACGCCGTGGTAAGCAGCATTAAGAATAGCTCTTCCGTCAACACTTGCCATTATTCCATATAAAATGGATCTCTATTCTTTAATACGTTACACTCCGGCCGCCTGGAGGGCGGGGCACGTGCTTTAGTCCGCCACAATTTCTGCCTAGCAATTACTCCGTAAAGCACCGCGGCTCTTGCGGTGTCCGGCGAACTCCCGTCGGCCCTTGAAAACACAACGAAGACGGTGTGAATTTCGTACCAGGCCGTACCTATATCCGCAGCAGGTCTCCGAGGTGCACAACCTCTAGTCGATAGAACAATGTAGGTAAGGTAAGTCGGCAAACTAGATCCGTAACTTCGGGAAAAGGATTGGCTCTAAGGGCTGGGTCAGTCGGGCCGAGGTACGAAGCGGGACTGGGATGGGCCCGGGCTGGGCGAGGCCGCCGCCGCTAGTCGGCGGGTCGGCAAAGCTCGAAAAGTGGCTGCAACCTTCCCGTGGACCGACCCAGCTATGCGGCGGCGTCTCCCCGATGTTTTCGCGTCGGCTGACATTCAACAGCCAACTCAGAACTGGTACGGACCAGGGGAATCCGACTGTCCTAATTAAAACAAAGCAATAATATTAAAGTTGTTGCAGTTAAAAAGCTCGTAGTTGGATCTCAGGAGAAGACGGGCGGTCCGGCTCGCACCGGTTCACTACCCTTTGTTCCTGCCCTACCGTCTGCCGGCTCTCTCCCGTGGGTGCTCTTTGCTGAGCGTCCCGGGTGGCCGGCGCGTTTACTTTGAAAAAATTAGAGTGTTCAAAGCAGGCCTCGGCTGCCTGAATAATGGTGCATGGAATAACGAAAGTCAGAGCGTCGTGAGACAGGTTAGTTTTACCATACTGATGACAGGTCGTTGATACGGTAAACCTCAGTACGAGAGGAACCGCATGTTCAGGCATTTGGTTCACGTGCTTGGCTGATAAGCCAATGATGCGCTTTTCACCCCGTGGTGCCAATGGTGCGAGGCTACCATCGGAGGGATTGCAGAGATTCCGGCTTGGGTCAAGATGGTGGGACGTGTTCTCTTCTAGCTTGACTTCAGACGGTTGATCGACGGCTTGACAATCCGACATCACACAACTCCACGTTGTTACAGAATCAGATTTCTGGCTCTAAATGTTGGACGCTTCGAACAAACAGAAAATGTAGCAGCGAACAGCCCAACATGGAGAGCCAGGACTTCTGCCCTATGTGCCACCTTAGGCTCAAGAGGAAAGACTAGACTAGAATTACACGGACGACAACGGCAACGCCAGTCACTCCGATAATCCAGGGAGTCCAGCCGTGTTAATCAACGGGCACCATTAGTAACTGCGGTGGGACCTGCTCACACCCCGGGGCTAACTTTCGTTTCTTCTCACGAACGGCCTGCTGCAGAGCCAGAGACAACCTCTCTGCTTCACGAGTCTTTCGAGCAGCGGCTCCTCTCTTCCCAGCCGCAACTTTTCTGGGGTCCTTCGTCACTTGTTTCTCCGACGGCGTCTCCTGTGGAGCATTTTTGGGGGTCTCCTCCCCCATCTTGTTCTTGCTTAAGACAGATATGTCCAAAATGGCAGTGCCTTAAAGATGCTAGCGCGATAGTTGCGGGTGCTAAGCACATGCCGAACTTATGGTAGAGTTCACATGTAACCGTGTTTAGCGCATGCCCTAGAAACGGGTCGGCCTCCAGGTATGTCACCAAAGCTTGATTATCGGCAATGGGGAGGAACATACTTACCACTTGTTCCTATATCTGCAACATAGCCGTGCCCAGGGTCTTTGTTATTGCAGATCCAAGCCTCGCCTCGTGCCTCGCATATAGCTTCTCAATTTCTTGACCAGGCAAGGCCTCAACCTGTTCCACTGTATGTTTGGAGTACTTAACTCCTATATACTGCCCGCCACGCCCCCCCCCCCCAGCCGCAAGTGCTGCCAGCCTTTCTCGATGCAATGCATGTCGAGACTGTGGCGTAGTTGCAGGTGTATCCGGAGCAGACTCAGTTGGCTTTGCCTCTTCAAGTAACAGCTGGTCGACTATGGCGTCACAATCCATCACGGCGTTTGCAAATACCCAATGCCAACTCTAATATAGAAATACACAGCCCATCCAAGCACACAACATGTGCATGTTGTAATACAACTAAGGCTGTTACGGAGTACAAAGCACTGCTTCATAATACTTAAGTGGTGCTTAGCTGATGCTTAACATAGGCTTAGTATCTGTATCTAACAAACCTCGCCAGCTTTGAGCACTTTATAAGCAAGCGGGAACTTGGTCTGCAGTACCAGCTTTAATAGCTCATTAGCTTCGAGTTGCTTTAGCACCGCATCACGTTCTTAACGAGAGTGGATGACGTAGTTCTCGTCCAGGCAGTCTTCAAAGCTTTCCTTTTCCTTGGAATGGAAAAGCGCCACCCACTGTGTCTGCGCCCTGAGGCCTTTCGCAGTGGCGTTGTACTTCTGGGTTTGAACCAAGAGACTTTGCTGGGCATGTCGCCCGCTAAGAGCTAGATAAGTCAACATAGTCCTCTTCTGAGCAATAGCGTCCTCTGCGCTACAGTCATCACTGATATATAAGGTCGGAGTCCCCTGAAACATTTTATAGAAGGCTTCTAGCCATTTGAGCAGCCGTTCACCGGGGTCACATATGAAGACCTCGGGATCTGACCACACCCACTGCCGGGCCCGGCATGTTTCATTATATCGTACCGAAGGGCAAGCAATGACAATATGCTCGAAAACACCCCTGTAAAGGCCTTCCAGGAGGTCGAGAATGAATTCTGTTTTACCATACGATGTGGGGCCGGTGATGATGGCCGAGTGTGGCTTAAGCGGAAACTCCATTAATAAACAGCACTAACGAATCTCCCGGTGTCGACGTTCAGCGTTCCGTCCATAACCGAATAAACGTAGCAGTACAGTGGCCCCGCCGGTTCAACCTCTTTCGTGATTTGGAGACTGATTCCCTCAGAGCCGTTCTCTACTTCCCGGCCGCTGCCGTGAAGATAGTCATCGTCGGAGGTCCGGAAGTCCAGCCACAAGCAGAATTTTGTCGTCAAGTACTCCCCTAGACTGACATCGAACAATTATAGCTCTTTGGCGACTTCGCTTGTCTCATGGTGTCTTTTGAGGCCACCGGCGAAGTATTTCCTCGCTTCGTCTCAGAGCTGGTGTGGCGCTAAGCCGTGCGCAAATAGCTGATTGGCTTGTCCTTTTACAATGACTTCAACTTTGGTGATCTGTGGGTTATTCTTCTTCTTCTTCTTCTTTCGTTCGCTTGAAATATGTCTATAACTGCAATGCTGTCTCTTGTATGAATTGAACAGTCTTTTTTAGTTCATTCAGCGGTCTATAGAGTTATCTTCCACTGTTGTCTCTCTAGGCCAGAACGGTTGCCTCGATATGTTATATTTAGGGCAGTCTTGGAGTATGTGCTCTGCTGTCTGCGACGCCAATCCACATGTGCACATGGCTGTTTCACCAATCTTGAATTTTGTATACATGTGGTTGCGTAATCTATTGTACCCTGTTCTGAGGCGCAGAATAATGACTTTTTCTGGTCTATCCGTAACGTTGTAGTCATCTTGAGCAGGTTTTGGTGGCTTTCTGGCTGATTTGATAATTCCTTTCTTTTGGTGGTATGTAACGGGCACATCAGGCTGTTCTTCTTTGGCTCCTTCCTTAGCCAATTGATAAGCTCTGTCGTTTCCGGGTACTCCACAGTGGGATGGTATCCACTGCATGGTGACCTTATGCTGACTGCTAAGTTCAGAAAGTAGTGTCCTTAGTACTGGCAATTTCCCAGACAGGAGCGCCTCGAGTACTTATTTTGCATCTGTCAATAGCACCACAGGTTGTGTACCATTGCTGGTATTTAGTAATGTCTCTGTTGCTATCTTGATTGCCTCAATTTCAGCATCGTAGTTATGGCAGTACTTTCCTATCAGGTCTCTAGCTGTGTCCCTAGGATTATTTGGGTATTCTATGTACACTCCCGCTCCTCCATTTCGAACAGCATTTTGTGCTGACCCATCTGTGTAGACTCGGATCCAGAAGTCCTGTGGGTATTCTTCATCAAGGAAGCTGCGAGTGGCTGTTCTGCGCTGCACAATGTTCTGTTCTTGCTTGTCAAATATTCCTCTCACTTTTGTCAGGATTTGTAATGATAGTTTATGCTCATCTTTCCATGGAGTTCGCTCTGGAAAAGTGATTAGGGGGAATACCAACTGTGGGCAGATCGGTGGTTTCTCTGCAGAGTCGTTTGCCCAGGTGGATAAAACTACTTCTTTTCAACCGCCCCATAGCTAGGTTTTCAAATCTGTTCTTCATAGGGTGGCCTGGCAAGCTGAGGAACTTTTCTGCTTGTATTAGCGTTTTCGTATCTCTGCGCTCACTCAGTGCATGTGTCCTCCCCATCTTCTCCATTTCCACTATAGGGGTTGATCTCATTCCTCCTGTGGTGACTTTAAGTGCTTGATTTTGCACTTTGTCCAGCTCTTGTAGTGTGGTTTTTGATGCCGAACACCACGCAGTTGACCCATTTTCCAGGTGTGGTCGTATGCTCTGTTGATAAACTTTGCTAAGTATTTTCCCACTGGCTCCCCATGTGATTCCACTTAGCTTTCTCAGGATTGCTATTTTCCTTCTGGCTTTTGCTACTGCTTTGTTGATGTGCTTTCTCCATGTCAGCCTGCCATCAAATGTTACTCCAAGGTATGTTGGTTCTTTACCTTCCCTTAGGGGTGTTCCATTTATCTGGATGGTCCCTGCCTTTTCTTTTGGAGAGAGGGTACATGGGGTGGTGCTGCACTTTTCAGTGTTTATGCTGACACACCATCTATTTGCCCATGCAAACACTGTGTCTACAGCTCTCTGTAGTAATATGGTGGCCACTGATGCATGTTCATTTGTGCTCCACAGAACCAGGTCATCGGCGTACATTGCCAATTTAATGCCATGCGGTAGATTAGCAACGAGATCATTGATAAAGATTAGAAAAAGTGTGGGGGACAAGACTCCGCCCTGGGGAACACCGTGACGCAGTAGTACTTTCTTGCTCTTTAGTCCGTCTATCTGTACTCGGGCTCTTCTGTTGTGCAAGTATGCTTTCACCCATTTGTATATTCTTCCATTGACTTTGCAGTTTCTCAGTTTATTCATCAGACCTTTTTTCCAGACTTTGCCAAAGGCTTTCTTCAAATCTATCCATGTCACAAGCACAAGCTTCTTCTCTTGGAATGCATCCTCAATTTCTTGAGAGAGGTAGGTTGTCTGATCTTCCGCAGAGTTGCACTTCCTAAAGCCAGCCTGCTATGGCACAAGGATGTTTTTACTTTCAATGTACCACTGCAGTCTGTGATTGATGATGCGCTCCAGTGTTTTGCAGAGACAGCTGGTGAGGCTAATTGGTCTGTAGCTAGAGGCAATGGAACTATCTTTCCCTGATTTTAGCAGTTGTATCATGATTGCTTCTCTCCAGGCTTGTGGAACACTGCCTAAGGTCCAACTATTATTGAAGATCTGCAACAGCTTTGCTTTGGCCTCTGTTCCTAGGTTCCTGATCATTTCATTGGAGATACCATCAGCTCCTAGTGACTTTCTCATTTTCAGTTTTAATATGGCTAGCTCCAGTTCGCTGATTGTGATGCGTGCCTCCAGAACCTCATGTACTATTTCCTTCTGTCCTGTATGTTGCCGTGTCTCTCGAATCTCTTGTTGTTTCTCTGGACTAATTTTGCTATTGTTATCTTGTGCGAATGAGTCCGCAATATGGTCAGCTGCTTGCTTCCTTGTTAAGATGTTTCCATCTTTATGTAGTGCAATTTTTGAGTTTCTCCCTGTGCCTTCATCGTTAAGTTGTTTTATTAGCTTCCACAATTTCCTTGTCTCTTTCAAAGTTCAGAGACTCTTTTTTTTCTGCCCGCTTTTCCATCTAGCCTGCAGCTTGGCCCTTTGAAATTTAGCTTTTGTATGCTGGAATTTATTGTGGTGCTCTTGGCTGGGTGTGGCCTCTGCTTGCTTTCTACATACTTCCACATCATTATGCAACTGTTCCAGTTCACTACTCCAGTAGGGTTTATATTGTTTACGGGCTCCTCTTGTTACTGTTTCTCGCGCTGCCTGTAGTATGCATTTCCCAAACTCTTCAACTACTTTATTTATGTCTTTCTCAGTGTTCTGGTTTCTAACCAGTATGCTGGTGTGGTTGTTGTACATTGCCCAGTCTGCTTTCTTGTAGTTCCACCTCGAGAGGATGCTGCTTTCACTTACAAGCTTATTTTCTACAGTTAGAAAGACTGGCCGATGGTCGCTGCCACAAAGTTGTTTCCCAACAATTCGTGTAATGTTCCACTCCAGGTCTGGTGAATGAAAAGCCAGGTCAGCTGTAGTTGTAGAGTGCCATGATCTCGAGTAGAATGCATGTGGGTCGGACGGCTTGTTAACCAAGATGAATGTATTCTCATCCTGCCAGTCTTCCAGTCTCTCTCCTCTCTGGTCCATGTGATCATAGCCCCAACTCTGCGAGTGGCTGTTGAAATCGCCACACACAATCATTTTTTCTGTTAATGGTAGTGTGTCCAGTGCCTGTGGGCGGTCACTTGGACAGTAGTAATTGATCAGATGTAGGTCTGTATAGCCTGTTTTAAGTTTAAGTGTCTGATACTCAGCCCCTTCCATATAGACTTCGATTTGGGAAGCAGTGATGTTATTTTTTACAAGGGTAAGTATCCAACCTTTTCGCCTGTCCTTTCGGTCAGATCGATAACACTGGTAGCCTCTGATTTTGAAGGCTATATTTTCGTTGAGGTGAGTTTCTTGCAAGCAACATATGCTTACTTTTTCTTGGTCCAGGATGTTTTCTAATTCTATTTTTTTTTTTTGCTGACTCCCTCCGCATTCCAGTGCATTATTTTAAGTCTTTGTTTAGTATGGCCAGCCGTTCTATTCTCATGTCCCCTGGCTCCACAGGACATCTGAGAAGGACCTCCAGTAGTTGGGGTTGGACCCTTTCGAGACATAGGGCCCGGCACTGCACCTGCCTGGGGGTCCAAAGCAGGGCGAGCACCATAACTTTTAGCAGTAGTCGACATATTCCATTTTGCGTAATTGCGTGGCATCCTGATTTCTGTGGTGCGCCTCCTGGCTGGTTGCCTCCGTCTTCAGCACCTTTCCTTTGCTAGAGCAGACTGTGGTCTCACTCGAGTTTAGATGTGTACACACGCACACACGTGTCTGCACATGCATGTATGTGTATACACATCTATAGCACACTGGTTATTTTCCGGCGCCAGATACTCGCCGTAGCCCCTTCTCCTGTTAGTAGAAACAGTTCCGCCACGTGAAGGCCAGGAGTTGGAGTTTTGCTGCATAGGTTATGTATTCACGAGCCATTGAGGTATTTAAGCAATGTTGGGCGCTCACCCCAACACTGCGCCCCGGCTACATACAGCAACATTTAGAACCATCTGTGGGTTATAAAACAACTCTGGCGTGCAAAATCTTTGTGATTAGCGGGATCCTCCAATAATAGGAGAATGCCTTTCAGAGACTTACAGGACGTGTTCAGATTGATGTTCCATATCGAGTCCTCCTTTTTCTGAGGGATCCGTTTATGTCGTAGGACTCGCTCGTATAACACCACCATACGGTTTTCATACATGCTTCGAATTAGCCGGGCCAACGTAGGCTCAGTGACTACTTCGTACTCGAGACAGATATTTTCTAGAGAATACGCGGAATTGCCGGCATCTTTACCAGTTGCACGAATCACGCGGGAAGCGTCGTTAAAGGTCAACTCAATCTCCAGCCGATCACTAAGAGCAGATTGGTAAAAGGGCGCACGCGTTTCAAGCAGCTCAAATTCTAGTGGTATGTAGTACCTGTTTTTGTAGGCCTTCGCGATGGCCACGTCTGGCGCATTGGCGGGGAGGGGTGGGGGCAGAACGACAGCATCAGCTGTGCCAACACGCGCCTTGGTCACATTCATGCCGGTGCTTGTATCGATGCCTTGATACACCGCGCTCGCTCCGCTCCGATCGACTCTTCCAAGGATCAAGGTAGACGTTGTAGACGTCACTGTCCTCAAGAGAGATGACTTCATTGCCGGAGAGCCTGAAGGTCAGCATTTGAACCAGTGTTCGGCCGAGGTTCTGGACTACGAACCGGTTAACATCAGGGGAGCTGAGGGCGATACTGAATGCCAGCCGCACCGACCCAGGCACGATAACATCGAGATTGGGAAAACGAATTAGTAGCTGCTGCTTCGGGCCCGTCGTAGATGGATTGTTGGTCACGATGATCGTTTGTCGCAATCCTTTCACCCCGAGCGGCTCCCAGAAGCGGCGGTAAGGGTTAAGTTTACGGCCATATGCACTTGAAGAAATGGCTGGTTGTCTATTGTAGTTACTTCGTAGCAATATCAAATATGGATAGTGTTGAGTTGACCGATTTCGGTGGCGAAGAGGGGCCGCCTGAAATGGGCGAGGAAGAGACAAGCTTCATCGACGACTTTGATATCGACAATCCCCACGTTAATACCGAGTGGCAAGATGTGTCACAGGGAGACCCACCCCGCAGCTTAAAAGTGGATCTAGAAAATAGTGCCATTAATGACTATTTTAGAAGAGTGGAGTCGAAGTGGGGTGTGAGACCCATAACTGGCATAGATTATACAAAAATTAAGTTGGGTCGCAGGAACGCGCTCTATGTTGAGAGAGAAAGGATTACACGGTTAGGGGATGGCATGCATTTACCTTTGAGTAGCTTCAAAGAGAGTACCAGACGTGCATTGGGGTTTGTGGACAAAATACCACCAAAGGCTGTCACCGTCCTCAAGCAGACTGATAGTGCTCTGGCGCAGGAACAAGCTGCTCTGGGTGGTGCAGATATTCGGGATGTCCCACAAATAGCTTCAAATTTTGGCAATAACTTAGAAAGGACAATGTCGAGCATAGCAATGTGGCTGGCTTTAGAAACCTCGCAAGTAGTAGACCAGTACCTGGAGGAGAAAGGCCTACCTCCAGTGAGAGAACTCCGGGGGATCATGGCGCTTGACAAAGCGGTAACGACGATTTAAGGTAAGCTCACAAACTACCTCGTTGTTATGGAACATCAAGATAAAGAGGTCGCCAGACGGCGATGGAAAATGTTGATAGCACCCGATGAGGAAAGCAGGGACTTTCAAGAGCAAAAGATTGCCGATATTTAAGAAACAAAGAAGAGGATTTTGGTAGAAGTCTTTGAGTTACACGAAGACTTGCGCGCCCAATGCAGCCGGATCGGTGAAACCATTCATCGGGTGGTCAATTAAGACAAAACACTAGGTGAGAAGCTGCGGACTCTGTTCCTAGAGCAGTGCATCACCATAGCGAGCATTCTCACAGCGATCGGACTCTTAATTTCCACTATATCCCTAGCCATTACTGGTGGTGGTGGAGGTGGTGGTGCAACCCCAACCCCACCACCTGGCCCTGGGGCTAAGGAATGGATTAGGCTGAAGCTGAAAGACCTAGCGAACCTTCTGGCCAGTCTAGCAGGTAAGGCTGCGGCGGCAATCCTGGGAATCATAGGCAGTATTAACTTCTTGAGTAAGGGTGTGGGATGGCTGGCTGGAAATCTCTGGGAATTAGTGATTGCACTCGGTGGCTTGCAGCTGCTGACTATCAGAGAGCGGCTAACGAAGAAACCATAGGGCCACTAGACCGACTGCGACACCCCCTGCAATGAGTGCTATCTTTTCGTTTTGGTGCTGCAGCCCTGCCGCTTTATCAGTTATGCGGCTGGTGGTGGGTAGCATCGCCGGCTGCGCTGGCTTAGCAATGCTTGACAGCTTTACCGTAGGGTCTGGGGCATTAATGACAGTACTCAGGCCACGCTTAAGACCTGTCGCTGCGATGACGATCATGTTGTTATATCCAGCTACCTGGCCAATGCGGAGCAACATGTCGCTGGGGGCAATATACAACCCCGTTCCAAAGACATAATCAACTTTTGAGCTCGCGTTTTGTAGCACATCCTGATACCCTTTGATGGCCGCCGCGAGATCGATGGGCGCAGAGATGGCGTCTTCTAATAATGCCAGGAATTGCTTCTGGGCATCAAAAGCCGTCCCAGTTCCCAGAATGCGTGTTCTAATCTGAGTCTGGGCCCCTAAGATGGCCCAGACGTAGGCTCGAATGCTGTCATTTATTCGCTCAACCCCGGGGTGAGTGAAGCCCTGTGACTTGTTTAGAACGAAAGCCCACCAGGCGGAGTCAGCCTGATGATCAACTTGCGAGATGTACTCTATGTGTAGTACAGCGTTTGATTCTTTTGTGTGAATGATAGTCGCTTTTGGTCATATACACCACCGTGGCCGTCATTCAGGACGTGATAACCACTGTTTGTCCAGTAAATGTATACCCTTCCCAACCCGTTATTCAAACCGCTCCGTTTCCAGTTATCATTCTGGGGAATTCCAAATTCCGCGCATATGCGTTGATCGGCTCTTACATCGTAGGGATTTTCATAGGCGGCCCAACTCTGGCTTGTGGTAGGGCAACTCGCATTTCTTTGAGAATTCAACGAATCTGGAAGTAGACGTGGAATATGAAGATGGCTTGCGTTAGTCGGACAGATGCTCCTGTGCGGACACCCCACAGCCCACCGTGGCACACCATACAGCGAAGTTGACATGGTTTTGCCAGAATTGCATCGGCTTGCTGTACCAGGCTTGTACGATCTGGTTGACTCCATGTATAGCAGCCGATATTTTTTAAACACATTGGGGAACTGTGTCTGAAAGGCTCCTTGGAGGTTGACCTGTATGTCCACCTTTGTGAGATCCTTTATTTGCGCAAACGGGTATGCCCTACCCGCCGGGTATTTAGCATCCTTGTTGAACTCGTAAGCGGTCATTATTATTAGCCGTGCTAATATGTATATCACACTTAGAAACGTCCAACATGGGGAACCCATCCCCCTCAACCCGTCCTAGACAATCGCGGTGGTGACCTAGGGGTGGCTATCGTGTAATTGTTGTTCTATCCCGCGTGGGTTAATATTTCCGCGAAGCTGGAAAATAATTGGTTCAAACTTGGTGACGAGTTTTTTACTATTCCCAACGGGTATTATGATGTGTGCGCCCTCAACAAGCAATTCTTTGAGCCACGGAAGCTCTCTATCTCGCTTAACACCGCAACTGGCCTTGTAAATCTCGGTGCATAAAATCGTGTGTGGCCTTAGCGTGTGAGAAGGGTTAAGTGGTGTTCTTCGGTTCGGCTTAAAAGATAGATGTGATATTTTACATGAGACGTTTATATTCTTCGCGTCAAAGTGTCCTAACCTTATCATATATAAGGAGTTGTACATTCATCTCGAGGGTTTATCATCATATGAAAACCGTCATAATTCGCTTCCCTTCACGCCTTTCCGGGCTGTATCCGTTAAAAAAAGAGGAATGTAATCAAGAGAGACATGAGATTTTCACTGTGCCTCATTATAAAAAGATGGAAACTTGAACGGTAGGGAGTATAAGACTTTCGGTCCGAGATGAAAAGGGTGATTACGTGTCACTGGCATATCTAAGCTGTGTGCTCCACATCAGACATGGCTGCTCCGTCGGGTATTTACCATCCTTATTGAACTCGTAAGTGGCCATTATTATTAGACGTGCTAATATGTACATCACGTTAAGCAATATCCAACATGGGGAACCCACCCCCTCAACCAGGTCATAGAAAATCGTGATAATGACCTACGCGTGGCTATAGTGGAACTGTTGTTTTACCCCGCATATGCACCCTCAACAAGCAAATTTGTGTGCCTCGCAAGCTCTCTCAGACGCTGAACCCAGCAACTGGTCTCATAAGTGTTGGCTGTCCTCCTATTTATCTGTGCGCTGTTACAGTGGTCGGCCCTGGCGACAGAGACGGTCATTATAGTGGAGCTCGCTGAGGTTGCGGTGGATGAAATTCTCTTTAATACTGTTACTACATTTGTCCGGCTTTTGTTTACAGGGCCGGTTAACGCCGTTCGCTTTGAACATTTAATCTCTCAGTTGAAGAAGTAGGAATAAGTTTGATGCGTAATGAATAATGTCACTCTTTCCCTCATTTGACACTAGCGACGGCGGTACCTATCGCATTCAAGAGATTACCCGTCTTCGAAAGTCTTTGGAAGATATAAGGGACAAACGGGCTGCCCTGTATAAAAATATTGGCGTGCCGTTTATGCATTAGACGCTGTGGACAGCATGATGCTGGCAGCTAGCCTTGGTAAGGGTATGGGGGTGTTGGGCTTCTCACCACCATTTTCGTCATCGCTGTAGTTGTTGGGTTCGAGATAGCTGCCCTAGCTTGTGGAATCATGTCTGCTGGGAGCAAGCTAGCGTCCCACAAACTAACGTCGAAAGCTAAGAAACACGATGAAATTTGCACTCTGGCGGAGGCTAATCTTTCCAGCATAGCCGACCTTGTTTCAAAGGCTCTGGATGATGGGAGAATTACGGACGCGGAGTATAACATAATTACAGCTGAAGAGAAGAAATTTCGCCAGTTGAAAAAAGATATTCGGTGCAAGGCGCCGGCAGATCTGGACGAAGAGACCAAACACATCTGTCATTCTGAAAGGAAGAGACGAGGCGCAGGCAGAATTTGTAAAAGCTATAGGCTCGAAATAACTTGTATACACGATCAGGACAATTTGGAACCAGCCCCTATTCCACCGAACGATGCGGCACTGAATTTCAATAATGCTCGTTAAATAGAAGTAATGAACTTGATATACTACTCAGAGCAGTAAAATGTAAGCAATGTAAAATTCTGAGGTAAGTATGAAAATGTTTTCCAATTTTCATTTCATTGCTTTTATTTTTTCATTCTTCTCGTCCTGTTGTCACGTGTGAATGTAGTTACAGGAGATCTATTGGACTATTTGTTGTGCATGTGTTTTGTTTGCTGATGAAGGCTAATCGCCGCAACGTCCTGTATGTGTCGTAATTCTGTTATGTAAAGCTTCACTACATTGTGTGAAAGTAACGAACATGATATACTACACTGAGCAGTGGATTTCACTAATGTGCGGTACACGGAAGTAATAAACTTGACATCTCAAGTGTTTTCTCCGAATAAGCAGTGCATTGTTTTCACCCTGTCAACACGTGGATGTTAATTACAGATGTGCAATGAGCATGATATACGATTTTCTGTCAGCGGCGTTGTAAAGCTGCACTACTTTATGCCATTTTATATTGTTTACATTTTCACAGCTTTACCGCAGATCCACCAAATTTTACTCATGTTTATCACGAAGGATCTTCGCCAGTAGTCGCCCCCTAATGCGCGGTGTACACGAGACTAACTGGCTAAGCGGGCGGATTGGCGTGCAGTGTACACGAATCTAACTGGTGAAGCGGGCGGTCTGATTTTTTTGACTTTGGAACGCGGATGTATACTCTTTGGAATGAAGAAGTATAAAGCTTGAGACGGTTCTCACATTATGCACTGGGTGGTCACGGTGCACAAGTTTGATTTGTTTCACCCTCATCGGGGCCGGTAGGGGCAACCCACGGCTTCTTGTAGGGCAGTAACTTGATGTCAGTGTCCTTTTCAAACTTTCGGACCATTTTCTGCAGTATTTCTGTTGTGCAGCGTTCGCAGACTTTGTACGGCTTTCTGATGCCGACCTCACAGAATATACATTCTTCTACAACCTCACCCCGTTTCGCCCTTCTGTTGTCATAAAAACAATAAAGCCCGATACATGGCCGCACACACCGCATTACTGAGTTGAGTTTCAACCATTCACACTCATGGGTCTCCATTTTTGTTTACTTTTGGGGGATTAAATCTCTAATAAGATATCACTCATTTTTTTTTTATTCTGTTGATTCGCCAATGCAGCTATGTCTACATTGCATGCGGAAGCTAATTACTGCATGCTTCATTATAATTGATGCAACAATTTTAACACGTGGAAGTATATCACGCCGGCTTGAGCTGACTGAAGAAGACTTAATTAAATGCTCACTTTTTTTTTTCTCGGTATTATAATACAAAGTACTGTATGTGAATATTATGATTTCTTTGTGTTCTAAGGGTGAGTAGTATATGTGAGTAGTATAGTATATGTGTGTAGTATATCCGGAATGATAATACCGAGGCTCAGTCTCTCTCTCTGGCGACCTTCTCGGGCGGCCCTGGGACGTGGGGCTGAAAACTGCGCCGGCTCCCATCATTCCTACCATATTTTCCGGTCCCCTAGCGCTATAGTTAATTCCAAAATAATATATCTGAATGATACTACCGCGGAGGTCTGGTACTGGCTATGAGTAATATAAATGGATCACGGACAATTGGAAGTAGGGGTATGTCACAGTTATCACTTAAATGTTGTTAATATGACAGAAGACATGTTTTATAATGCAATGACAACATTTCAACGATATATAAGCCCGTGCCAGATACGAAAAATCGCTTGAGACGATTAATCATCATCTGGCAATTAATAAGTTAAAGTAATATGTCCCAAAGCAGGAACCTGCTATAGGTCTGTGATGTGACAGAGACACCACATTTAGTAGATTTGCATGCGCGGAGGAATAGATGCCCATTCTGGTCCTCTGTTAGATGTCGACGAACGCAAGCGTCGAACCCTTGTTCGACCGCACCCGTGACACTCAGCTTAGCTCCTATCAACTACACTAGGGCACCAGCCTGGATTAGGCTCGGCTTTGACAATTATGGCGGAAATTGCACACCCAAATATCTAATTTAGCATAATGCCCTCCCAAATTTAGCTTAAACGTGACACTTAAAAGACAGCCTTTTATGTGGAAAACCTGAAATGAACGATGGAGTGTGAATCATAAAGGGAAAGAAGCTGTACAGAGACGATGAGGAAATTACATCCTAAAATCATTGTTACATATCGTTAGTCATTTTGTTGGCCCTGTTACCGCCATGGGTTGTAGCTGTGACTTTAGCGATGCACAGTGTAACAAACTAGCGTCTGTTAAGCTAAGACAGGTTTTAAGGACGTAGCAATCAACCCCAACATTACTTTTGCCGTTTGTGATTTCTTGGCAAGTTTGTGTTCGGTGGCTTGTCATTTCTTTCTGAGCGACCGGCATTCATACCATTCTTTGCAAACCAGCGCAGGGCGGACTGCATTTCAAGCGCCTGTAGCTGTGTTCCTACGCGGTATGCGGGATTGCGTACTACACCTTCGCCACAGAGCCGGCTATAGTTCACTGCTAATCCGCTTTTTACCATTCGCTCACTTGGGCGTCCCCCCCCCCCCACCCATCCCTCCCACCACGCGGCAAAGCCAGTCCTTATCGCCCATCGACCCGTTTAAATCATACATCCAGTTCTTTCCATTCACATTAAACGGTAAGCGCTTATGGCGTATTCGTCAAAACCAGGCTTCAGATAAGTAATCTTTGTATTTTCATGTAGTGTTTCTCGTGTAATTGTGTTCTGTTTGTGATTGTTTGTTCTATGCTGACGAAGGCTTTGGCCGCAACGTCCATTTTGTTTCTTGTAATCGTGTTCTAGTAAAGCTCACAATATATTTCTCGTTTTTTTGGTTATTCATTCATTGCCGTTAAGTTAAGACAGGAAGGTCCTCAACATGGCAGATACGCATTCGAACCATTAAGGCCTCTGAAGTGTTTACACTTGTGGCTACAGTTTGCATTCGAATTTTCCTCATGTTGAACTGGTAGTGCATGGTTCTGTCGCCCTGCTACTGTGTGAGTGCGTGGCTCGACACTGTGAGCAGTGAATTTCGTGTGGAATACCTTTACATCTGTCCGTAGTTGTTTGTAACGTGAACTGCATGTTAGGAACAATGGCGGCCGGCTGTTGCTGAATTGACTGGTTTGCCTTTCCGGTTCACGAGTGCATTTTCCAGGAGACTCCTGGGAGTCATCGCTAGAACTACGGAGTTCGTGCTTTGTGTGGCGCTTTAGGCGGTCGCCCTGCTGAAAGAGACCGAACCATATGGGATAAACCCCGGGTCAATTAAATCTTTCTGGTGACTGCCGATTCCATCAACGATGAACTGTATTTTTCGTGGAGGACTTTTGTGTTGACATTCTGGCGGCAGCATTATGCACAGTGTACCTGTGAGGGCTGTTGGCTTGCCGAGGCTCCTGTCATTTTCACTTTTCACATTGGGAAGTGAAGATCATTTTGTGTGATATTCACTGGCACAGGAACGGAGCATAATGGGGACGACCCGTTGCCGTGAAGTTGGAACCGCGACTAACTAACTAATTAAGACAGGAAGGCATCGGTTTATGATCTGTCAAAATGCCTTGGTATCAGACATGCGTTTGTGGAACAGTCAGGGCATTGTGCTGGCATTGGCATAAACGGTCTGTTATGGGTTCGATACGTGTGGGAAAGACTGACCACCTAATCCTCCTACATGCGGGTACACAAAAATTTGATGATTCTAACACAATATATACCGACACCATGTTACTACTACGGGATTTGTTTTTGTATTTACTAAAAAAAGGGACATCAAGATTTCAAAATCACCGCTACTAAACAAATTATCGTATGTTACCTGGGTCCTTAACGGAAGCAATGAATGGTAGCACTGTAACCTATCAAGTATGTCGTAAGAGGCGACTAAGGGAGGCTGGTGTGGGGCCGGCTACCTTAACCGATAGAAAACTTTAGCTGCAAAACCAACCACTAGTGAACATGTCTACAAAAGATTTTGGTTGATTGGGTCGAGGGACTGTACTGAATTAAGAGATTAACATACATAATATGAATTAACTAATTGTTTACATATATGTCGCTACTAAATAATTACAGTGAGAATAATAATAATAATAATAATAATAATAATAATAATAATAACAATATTTTTGTATCTGTGCTTTCCGAGAGGAAAATACCTGGATGGCTTGGCCACATGGCATGGACGAGACAGGAACACTGAGCTGATCCATGACTCTGGTGATCGAGTGAAATGGCGAATCATGACCGCCCACGCTATCCGGCATGGCACATGATTGATTGATTGATTGATTGATTTCACTCACTTTGAAATCAAGCATAGTCCATACACGTGCTAATACGTCTACTTCGCTGAATTGATTTTTGCTTGTGGAGTAGCTTTCCCAATTACCAGTGTCCCTCGCTATAAGACGAACTCACTCCGACTTCTGAGGTAGTTGTAATTTACTTTGAGCTCAATCATAGTCCGTAGACGTGCTAATACTTCTAGTAGACAATATGAAATACCACAATGTAATGCAACTTTACATAACAGAATTACGACACATACGGGACATTGCGGCGACTTCCACCATGATAGTTAATTCTGCAGAAGTCTCGACCCATGTATTACCATAAGCGTGAAAATCTGGTTTAAAAATATACTAGGCCCGTATACAATAATACTAAAAAATTAAGCGTAATTAAATAATACCGGTTAAATTTCTTGTATGTATAGCGGCGAGTAGTTATGTCAATACAAAACTACGATTCTCAATTAATAACAACGATAACGTGCTAAGATAATTATACAAATATGTAATATTATTAAACCCCGCAGTTATACAACTTAATTATAAACGTATGCCAAGGGAGACTATTCGTGGCTCTTGACTCATCCAGAATTGTTTCCCCTTTTGCATACTAACCTCCCCTTGAATGGCCACGTACCTGCGCGCACAGGCAAAGACCCCGCGAGAAATACAATGGCCAGTGACCGTCATACGAGATTATCCGATACCGATCAACCAGAACGCCTAGGGAATTTTCAGTTAACGTCAACGGACTTCAATGCTTATCACAGATAGAGATCAGACGACGTGATACAACTGGGGCTGTGAAGGGAATATTTGCGCAGAAACATAAGCTATTCTAAAATATAGTACACAAAGTGTATGTGTGCGTGTATGTAGGCGTGTGTGTGTGTATGTACATGCGTCTCTCTCTCTCTCTCTCCTCTCTCCTCTCTCTCTCCCTCTCTCTCTCTCTCGTCACTATTCCTCTCTCTCTTTTCTCTATTCTTTCTCTCTCACAATCTCTATCATTGTGTCTTTTTCTCTCCCTCGCTGGCTGTCTCTCTCCCTCTACCTCTCTGTCTCTCTCACTCTCTCTGTCCCTATCTAGTTCTCTCTCTCTTTCACACTATCTCTCTCTCTTTCTCTCTTTTTCTCTCCCTCGCTATCTCTTTCTCTCTCTCCCTACCTATCTCTTTCTCTCTCTCTCTCTCTCTCTCTCTCTCTCTCTCTCTCTCTCTTTATCTCTTTCTCTCTCTCTCACCCTCCATATCTCTCTCCCGCTCTTTCTCACCTTGTAGCCTGGCCAATGAATAGCACTATAACCGAAATCTACAGGACATTGCAGACAGCCCCAACATTGATTGGTTGCTTGTGTGCCATCATGACATCCATGTGTGTGTGTGTGTGTGTGTGTGTGTGTGTGTATGTACATTCGTGTGTGCGTGTGTGCTATCAATTACAGGACATAGCAGTCAACCCCAACATTGTTTGCTTGCGCGTGTGCCATCATGACATCCGTGTGTCTGTGTGCATGTAGGCGTGTGTGCGTGCGTAGGTGTACTGTCGCGTGTGTGTGTGCTATCAATTACAGGACATCGCAGTCAACCTCAACATTCTATGGATTGTCAACCGTCCTGGGGCAAGTGCAGACAGCCCCAACATTGATTTGTTGTACGTGTACCACCATGACTTTAGTGTGTGTGTGTGTGTGTGTGTGTGTGTGTGTGTGTGTGTGTGTGTGTGTGTGTGTGTGTGTGTGTGTGTGTGCGAGCGCATGTAGTTCGCCTAGCCAGCATGTGAAGACAGGATTCGGCAGACTGCGCGGAAGAAATCATTCCTGATTAAACGGGCAAGACGGCGTTTACCTGCAAAGCGTTGTGGAACGTAATGAGCACGGCAAGGAACGTAGAGCGCCCTGGTCATCCACTGCACCTGTATTCGTCTCCAATCGTCTCGACTTGTCTTGCCACTGGACTCAGATGGACTCAGGCGAGAGAGTGAGGTCAACGAATTGCGCAACTCTTCCTCACTTTAATCCAAGTCATCGCGCAAGTCATTCTTCATCCAACGTCACATATCACCTTCAAGCCCTGTGGCGATGGGCGAGCGGCAAAGCGGCAGGCGTGGGTGCGCTGGCAGCCGTAGTCGCAGACCTGCACACAGGTGGCTCAGGCCATATGGTCGTCTTCTACTGACCGGAGCAGCAGTGGGATTCGGCAGCCCCCTGAGCGACTGAGCAGCCCTCTATAGGAACACACTGCTCACCTCCATAGCATGAGGAAGGGGCTAGAAAAGGTGCCCTAAACATTGTCTGCTTCATCACTACCTAACCAGCTAGCCGCGGTTGGTGGGTACCCTAACTGCGGTCGACATACAAAGAAAGATAAAACAAGCAAAGCTAAAAGAGTAAACCATATTCCCTTAACAATTGGAACTTGGAATGTACGCACCCTACTTGACAGAGACGGCGCGTCGGGTCCAGAGAGACGAACAGCACTGATTGGGAGAGAGCTGGGCAGATACAACATCTACATTGCAGCCTTGAGCGAGACACGACTTGCAGAAGAAGGCCAAATCTGTGAAATTGGTGCCGGCTACACATTTTTCTGGAGTGGAAGAAAAAGCGAGAAAAGACGCCAATCCGGTGTGGGATTTGCCATTAAGTCGGCCCTGGTCGGCAAATTAGCTGGATTTCTAAAGGCTATAAACGACAGGCTCATGACCATGAAGTTGCCTCTGCTGAATGGAAGGAAGCACGCAACCATTGTGAGTGTCTACGCACCAACTATGACCAACGAAGATGATGTCAAGAACAAGTTCTATTAGGACCTGCACAATGTATTAACATCTGTTCCCAAAGGAGACAAACTTATACTCCTTGGGGACTTCAATGCCAGAGTAGGCACGGACACCACCTCTTGGAGTGGCATTATTGGAAAGCATGGAGTCGGAAATTGTAACAGCAATGGACTCCGCCTCCTTCAGACATGTGCCGAACATGATCTCCTGATTACGAACACAATTTTCCGTCTCCCCATGAGAAATAGGACATCGTGGATGCATCCTCGCTCGAAACACTGGCACCTCATTGACTATGTCATCGTCAGGAGGAGTGACAGACAAGACGTTCGAGTGACGAAATCCATGTGTGGTGCCGAATGTTGGACAGACCATCGTCTCATTGTCTCGAAAATGAACATCCACATCAGGCCACCACGGCGTCCTCAAGGGGCGAAAATGCAAACAAAGCTAAATGTCACCCGCCTAAACAGCAAGAAAATGCAGCAGTCGTTTGAAAATATGCTGGAAGACCGCCTCAAGCCCAATTCTGAAGCTAAACAGGATACAGAAACAGAATGGAGAGCCCTAAAGGACACAATTTACAACACTGCTATGGAAATCCTGGGTCCAGCCCCCCGAAAGCATAAAGACTGGTTTGATGAAAATTCCGAAGACATCAACCAATTGCTGGCCGAGAAACATCTTCTCCTCAAGGCACAAAGTCAACATCAAAAATAGATGCTTTCAAGAACATTCAGAGAGTAGTGCAGCAGAAACTTCGGCACATGCGGGACTCCTGGCTGAGCAGCAAAGCTGATGAAATTCAGGGCTTTGCTGACAGACACGATATGAAAAACTTCTACGACTCACTGAAAGCGGTCTATGGTCCTTCATCACCAGGCATAGTTCCCCTCCTCAGTGCAGATGGGGGAACATTGGTCACCGATAAGAAAGAAATCCTCCAACGCTGGGCAGAGCATTTCAGCAAAATCTTAAATGCAACTTCCTTCTTCGATGATGAAACCATCAACTGCCTTCCTCAAGTTCCCACCAATGAGACTCTTGATGACCTGACAACCATAGTGGAAATAAACAAAGCCATCCAGCAACTCTCCAGCGGCAAGGCAACTGGTCCTGACTCCATCTCAGCAGAGCTATACAAGGCAGGTGGGCCGGTCCTAACAGAGCAGCTTCACCAAGTCTTCACAAACATATGGATGAACGAGACCATGCCACAAGATTTTAAGGACGCGTCAATAGTCCACCTTTACAAACGTAAAGGAAACCGCCAATCCTGTGACAACCACCGAGGCATCTCCTTGCTTTCAATTGCAGGGAAGATACTCGCCAGAATTCTTCTCAATCGCCTCACAGCCCATCTCGATCAAGGTCTTCTTCCTGAGAGTCAATGTGGCTTCAGAAAAGAACGTGGAACTGTTGACATGATTTTCGCTGCAAGGCAGCTGCAAGAGAAATGTCAGGAACATAACTGCGAAATGTTCTCCACTTTCATTGACCTTACCAAGGCCTTTGATACAGTCAGCAGAGAAGGACTGTGGAAGATTATGGCAAAATATGGCTGTCCACGAAAGTTTGTCCAAATAGTGCGGCTATTTCATGACGGCATGCAGGCAAGAGTACAGGAAAATGGTGAACTGTCTTAACCCTTTCCTGTCACCAATGGAGTGAAGCAAGGATGTGTCCTGGCACCAACACTGTTCCGCCTCATGTTTTCAGCCATGTTGATGAATGCCTTCGAGAACGGCGACATTGGAATAGACATCAACTACCGTATGGATGGAAAGTTATTCAATCTCAGAAGGCTGAAAGCTAAAACCAAAATTAACAGCGGCACCGTCAGAGAGCTCCTGTTTGCTGATGATTGCGCTCTATACGCCAACTCAGAGGCGGACATGCAACATAATGTTTCAGCTTTCTCACATGCCTGTGCCAACTTTGGGCTCAATATCAACTTGGAGAAGACTGTAGTTATGTACCAGCCAGCTCCAGGGAATAATCACACTGTGCCGAATATCAAAGTGAATGATCATAGACTAAGTGTTGTGGACAAATTCACCTATCTTGGCAGCACCGTGTCACAAGCTGCCACAATCGATGACGAAGTGAATGCAAGAATCTCCAAGGCCAGTGCAGCCTTTGGCAGACTGTACAAGAATGTATGGGACAGAACTGGAATAAGCCTGCAAACAAAGCTAAAAGTCTACAAAGCAGTTGTATTATCCACACTGCTATATGCTTGTGAAACCTGGACTGTTTATCAGCGACACGCTAGGAAATTAAACCACTTCCACACAGTCCTGCCTAATGGAAGCTACTGAAGATTAAATGGCAAGACAAGATTCCAGACACTGAAGTCCTAGAAAGAGCATCCATGCCCAGTATCCACACTCTACTGATGAAGAATCAGATTCGCTGGGCTGGTCACTTGACTCGCATGCCAGATCACAGGCTCCCTAAACGAATTTTTTACAGCGAACTGCGTTGTGGTAAACGCTCCCAAGGTGGCCAGAGGAAACGTTTTAAAGACACTCTGAAAATTTCACTGAATGCTTTTGGAATTCATCATGACACCTGGGAGGCTGCAGCCAGAGACCGAAATTCGTGGCGTGCATCATTGCGCAAAGGTGCAGTCATATGTGAGGCAACCAGGACTGCAAGAGCTGTGAAGAAAAGGCAGGACAGAAAAACCACTGCAGGAAATCCTCCTCCAGAGATGTCAAGCATTCTTTGCCCACATTGTCAAAGAACATTTCGAGCCAAAATAGGCCTTCTCAGCCATCTTAGAACCCACGGCTCCACACCTTCAACCCCACTGGATGAAATGAATGGTCATCATCATTCTTGATGGACAAACAACACAGCGCATGTAGGCGTGTGTGCGTGCGTGGGTGTGCTATCAATTACAGGACATCGCAGTCAACCTCTACATTCTATAGATTGTCAGCCGTCCTGGGGCAAGTTTGCGATTCTCATTTTGAATGAACGACAACCATGTCATGTGCGTGTGAAGAGGGTGTATCAACAGCTAGTTGTCTATCTATTACAGGACGTCGCAGTCAGCCCCAACCTTGTTTATGCAATGCATTTACAGGACGTTGCAGACCGCCCCAACATTGATTGGTTGCGCGTGTACCACCATGACATCCGTGTGTGTATGTGTACTCGCATGTAGGCGTGTGTACGTGCTTGGGTGTACTACCGAGTGTATGCGCATGCGTGCGCGCGCGCGTGTGCGCTATCTATTACAACTCGTTGGAGTCAACCCTACCATTCCGTGGAGTGTCGTGTCGTGTCGTGGGTAAGATTGCTGTTGTATTTTTGAACGGCTGAATTTCTTTTACAGATGACAGTCAAGCTTTAATGCATTGCCTTTACAGGACATCACAGTCAACCCCAACATTCATGCTTCCTGGGCAAGGTTGTCGTTGTCTTTCTGAACGGCTGAATTTCTTTTACATATTGCAGTCAATCTAGCGACTACATGCTAACTAGATAAAACCGGTAAAAATGACGTCACAGCCGGGTATAGCTGTAATGTTACAGCTAGAACACGGTGATAAGAAGGATACTACCCTATGTCGTGGTGATAGACCACGCCCTTAGCATGTGAATACGGTGAAGGGGCGATAGACCTGAATAACGACCTGCAAAATGTCTAAGTATACTGCGATCTCATTGCGGCAAGACCAGTTGGAGACGTCATGGTCCCACTACTAAGGTCGGTTCCTATCATGAATCAGCGATCGACCTCAGTGTTTCGCGCCTATGACAAACCTCACTACATACCGCTGAATCGTTACTCCTTCGACACGGTGGAAATACTTCTAACCACTGAGACGGGCACAAAGGTCGCATTCACTACCGGGACTTCAGTGCTGACGTTACATTTTCGAGTTCGGAAGAGATCAGACCTAGAATAATGGTGAAATACGGGGCGGTACATCGAAACCCTAGACTGTCCGAAGACATGATGTGCCCGACACACAGATGATTGATGCCTCGGGTATCTACAAGACTCAGATATCAGCCTACCAACCAGGAGACCAGTGTTATGATTACATGCTAAGTGACACGTACATACCAGGCTACCAACCGAAAAAACCAACCTACTCAGACAATGGCGTGTAGAAATCCAGAAATAACATACAATGTGTATAGCTTTGTATGTGAAAATAAAATGTTGTGATGATACTATGTATACCACCTCATATCACATCATCCATTTCGTATAATGACATTATGCATTTTTATTCTTGAAAAATGTACTGAAATACTGTAAAATAAACAGGCATATATTATAATTACGTCTTGGTTGTTGAATTTTTGTTAGTGTTTACAGTGTATATAGTTGTCATGTGATGAGAGAATGATACATATTGGTGACAAATTCAAGAAATATTTCAACAAAACTAAGGAAATGGGTTAACCGAAGTAGAAAAAACTGCCGACCAAAGTCTGAAATAGCTCAACCATAATTATGAAAAGTAGGAAACTTTGCAAAACGTAAGAAAATCTGTTACCCAAAAGGGAAAAATATTTGGCCACATTTCAATCAAATTTATGAAAAGTAGGAAAACTTGTTAACCAAATGGCAAAAATCTTAGTCAAGTAAGAAAATTTGTTAACCAAATGTGAAAAGGTTAGTCGAATTTCAAACCAAACTTATAAAAATCTCAGTCAAACATATGAAAAGTAGGAAAATTTGTTAACCAAACGTGAAAAGTTTGGCCAACTTTCACCCAAAACTTATGAAAAGTGTGAAATTTTGTTGTCCAGATGTGAAAAGTTTGACCAAATGTCACCCAAACTTATGAAAATTAGGAAACTTTGTGAACCAAATGGCAAAAATCTTGGCCAAGTATGAAAATGTGTTAACCAAATGTGAAACGTGTGGCCAAATTTCAAACAAACTCATAAAAAAGGAGGAAACTTTGGTAAACAAATGTGAAAAGTTTAGACACATTTCATTCAAAACTTATGAAAAAATAGGAAATTTTGTTAACAAAATATGTAAAGTTTGGCCAAATTTCAAACAAAACTCATAAAAAGTAGGAACCTTAAAAAATGGAACAATAGAACATTAAATGTATCTTATGTAATTATTCACTATCGTTGAATCAAAAATAAAATTTTAACAATAAAATTGTACACAAATTAACAATTAAATTTCTACATGAAACATTCAACTTGGAAACACAAAGAGAAATTTAATTGTTAATTTGTGTACAATTTTATTGTTAAAATTTTGTTTTTGATTCAACGATAGTGACTTATTACATAAGATACATTTAATTTCTGAAATACAGCTGTCGTTTGTATAGGGGACAGGCGAATATCTCCAGTAGGTTGGGGGTGTAAAATGACAACGTGAGATATTATTCCCTCTTTGTTTAAGGCATTTTCCTACTTTTCATAAGTTTTGGATGAAATTTGTCCAAAATTTTTCAAATTTGGGTAACAAAGTTTCCTACTTTTTTATAAGTTTGACATTTTGTCAAACTTTTCACAGCTGGACAACAAAATTTCCTACTTTTCACAAGTTTGGGTGAGATATTTATAAGTTTGGTTGAACTTTGGCCACAATTTTTCACATTTGGTCAACAAAATTTCCTACTTTTTATGGATTTGGTTGAAATTTGGCCAAACTTTCCACATTTTGGTTAACAGAGGTTCCTACTTTTTATGAGTTTTGTTTGATATTTGGCCAAACTTTACATATTTTGTTAACAAAATTTCCTATTTTTTCATACGTTTTGGATGAGATGTGTCCAAACTTTTTAGATTTGGTTACCAAAGTTTCCTCCTTTTTTATGAGTTTGTTTGAAATTTGGCCACACGTTTCACATTTGGTTAACACATTTTCATACTTGGCCAAGATTTTTGCCATTTGGTTCACAAAGTTTCCTAATTTTCATAAGTTTGGGTGAAATTTGGTCAAACGTTTCACATCTGGACAACAAAATTTCACACTTTTCATAAGTTTGGGTGAAAGTTGGCCAAACTTTTCACGTTTTGTTAACAAATTTTCCTACTTTTCATATGTTTGACTGAGATTTTTATAAGTTTGGTTTGAAATTCGACTAACCTTTTCACATTTGGTTAACAAATTTTCTTACTTGATCAAGATTTTTGCCATTTGGTTAACAAGTTTTCCTACCTTTCATAAATTTGATTGAAATGTGGCCAAATATTTTTCCCTTTTGGGTAACAGATTTTCTTACGTTTTGCAAAGTTTCCTACTTTTCATAATTTTGGTTGAGCTATTTCAGACTATGGTCGGCTTTTTTTTCTACTTCGGTTAACCTGTTTCCTTAGTTTTGTTGAAATATTTCTTGAATTTGTCACCAATATGTATCATTCTCTCATCACATGACAACTATATACACCGTAAACACTAACAAAAATTCAACAACCAAGACGTAATTATAATATATGCCTGTTTATTTTACAGTATTTCAAGTACATTTTACAGTATTTCAGTACATTTTTCAAGAATAAATATGCATAATGTCATTATACGAAATGGATGATGTGATATGAGGTGGTATACATAGAATCATCACAACATTTTATTTTCACATACAAAGCTATACACATTGTATGTTGTTTCCGGATTTCTACACGCCATTGTCTGAGTAGGTTGGTTTTCTCGGTTGGTAGCCTGGTATGTACATGTCACTTAGCATGTAATCATAAAACTGGTCTCTTACTTGGTAGGCTGATATCTGAGTCTTGTAGATACCCGAGGCATCAACCAAGATGCCCCTCTTTCGGCTGTCGGCGTTTTATTTAAGGACAACTGCTAAGCAATAATGTATTAAGATATTACCTTGATCATCGAATCACCACACTACTTGACTGCCTTGGTGTCCCGCTCTGGCACGCGGTTGAAAAGACATAATTTCACAGCAGTCAGTAAATTGCGGCCGTCTCTGTTGATAGTTGTCTGGTGACTAACAGCCCATAGATAATTGCGCAGTTTCAACTTCTTCTTGCCCCCAGAGAATCTCATGGGTCACGGAGAAGTCCAGAATTACGTGCAACCCGATGTGACTGTGGGTCCAATGTGACAGCAATCATCACGTACGCACTCTGCCCTATCGTTCGAAAATATTCCAGAATTTACTCGAAAGGACTATTTTATAAGGGGTTTTCCATAGCAATTTTAAGATCTGACGGGAGACGACTCGTCTAATTCCGACCGAAGGGATTTAATACAGAGAAAAGACATGGAATCTGGTCAGTTTTGTCACAACTTCTCAACTAAACAAGTTGATTATTGAATCTGGTCAACAAACAAATGCAACACTCTCATACAGAAAATCTAAAACAAGTGTTATTGAACAACAAAACCAAACAATCAGACAATCTTACTTATCTGCAATTAACCAACAAGACAAAAGAAAAAGCACAATACCAGTCAAAAATACACCTAATTTTAACAAACAACATATACAGCGCACAGAACAATGACAGTCATTGTCATTTAAACTGTCATTTACTGCCAATATAGTACCTTGCGGTGTATGGCAGAGGGGTCTTTGAGCCTGAGGAATAAAGGCCGCCTGGCTAGTGCAGTCGCCGCGAACTGTGCAGGTTAGGATTTTCTTTTTGCCCCCGACAGAAAAAAATCCCACACCTTACCGAGGGATCGAACCCGGGTCTCCCGAATGAGAGTCAGGCGTTCTAGCCTCTCGGCCAGCCGCTCCTACAATGACAGTAAAACATCATAAACATATTTATTTTCCAAGTGAGGATCCTAATTAATTCAACCCTCACCCATGTTGATTGGGCTGTTATAAACATTCACTCATAAACCAAGACATATGTTACAAACATCTACACACAAACCATGAAATATGTTACAAACATCTACTCACAAACCGGGAAATATTGTACATAGTGGTTAAGTAAATGGAAAGAGCTATACAGAAAACAATCTACATGTCCAGATCTCACATGAAGAGTATTTCTATACAGAGATAGAAGGAAAGATACAGGCGATACAACCACGAGACAGAAACCCTAACAAAGGAAGTAACTATATAGCTCGAGTGCCCGAACAATCTTGGGCCTTCGAGAACCAGGGGTCAGTTTGCTTACTGCGTCATTGACACAGGTGGAACCCGCAAGAAGCGTGCAGAGGCCACTTGCACGGGAAGCTCAAGGGCAGTCATACTCCGTGTTCACCCGACGCCCGTCAACGGGCAGACGACTACTGGACAGCAGACAAGAAGCAGGGTTTAGCGTAAAGGGAACAAGATACAGAAAGGATTGAATTTATATATAGTTGATTAAAGATAGAGTTATGCTGTGATAGTTATGTGTATAATGATTTGTGAATGCAATTATGTAAACACTGTGATATTGTGATTGACGGCGAAATCCTTACTCGCCAGATAATAAATTAGACTATTAAGACATATCATAGAGTTTGTTGTCTGTCATGAACCCGAGTCCTGTTCCTAGATTTGTAAGACCATGACAAGCTATTTGGGGGTTCAAGCCGGTTTTGGCAAGTCAAGACAAGCTATTAGGCGTTAGCAAGGCTATTTGGGGCTCAAGCTGGTTTTGGCAAGTCAAGACAAGCTATTAGGCGTTAGCAAGGCTATTTGGGGGCCAAGCCGTTTTGGCAAGCTCAAGAATATTTAATTCTACTTAAAATTCTTGACAGCTCTTGGCTTTGCCAAGTACAAATACTTTTACAACCATACACGACAAATTTTCACTATTACAGCTACTATTGTCTCAAATATATCCGTCAAAGATCCTTGTTCCTCTAGAAAAGTAATTAAATTATTAACCATGCTTATTCAAAATAACATTGATATGACTGGACAATAACTGTGACAAAATACTAATCTTTTTCATTCCAACGACAGATTGTTCCGCGAGAAAGTTGTGTACGTTAAATTGTTCTCCAGCACCGGCGGAAGAACCGGAGAACCAAACATCTAGATCACAACAAAGTCATCAGTATATCAGATAAGTCCCATAGATTTCATTCTTATTGTATCTCTAAACGATACTCATTTTTCTTTATGTAACATTTTTCTGTGTATTTTGATTTATTATATGCACATGCAAATTTCATGTCCATTTGAAATTACTGATATAAATTATACGTGTAAACAGTAAGGGACATAACCAATTGTTGTACTCCCAAACTTTTTCAAAGGGAATTATTTCTAAAAGTTTAAATTTAAGTAAATTTACAGAAAAGCCTTCGACAGCATCCACCGTCCTTCACTTTGGATTCTACTTAACATCTATGGTTTTCCTACCAAATAAACCAACGTCATAAAATCTTTCTACAAAGAGACACGTTGCTGCGTAAGAACAGAAACAGGCAACTCTGACTGGTTCTCAGTCGAAACAGGAGTGAAACAGGGTTGTGTCTTATAACCGATGCTTTTTGGAATAGCTATCGATTGGGTCATGCGCAAATGCACAAGCAACACAAATATGGGTATCCATTGGGTTGACAAAATTCTAGAAGACCTGGACTTTGCCGACGACATAGTGCTTTTGAGTTCAACACATCCGGATGCCCAAGAGAAAATAAACCACCTCCAAAATGTTTCAGGGCAAATTGGTCTCCAAATTAACACCACAAAAACAAAGACTATTGATCTTACCAACAGTTCAGATGAGACCAAATTGAACAGCTACGTTCTTGAAAAAGTCAACAGCTTCACATACCTAGGAAGCAAAATGACATCCACAGGGGACTCAACACCAGAAATATCATCTAGAATCGCACTGGCATCTAGTGCCTTCAATAAACTGTCAAACATCTGGAAGTCAAAGACACTCAGCAAACACACAAAACTTAAAATCTTCAACTCTTGTGTGATTCCAGTGTTAACGTATGGATGTGAAAGTTGGAAATCAACGGTAGATTTAGATAAAAAATTAGACAATTTTGAGAACAAATGTCTTAGAAGACTTCTAAACATCCACTGGACAGACTTCAGAACCAATTCGCAAATAAGACAAGAGACTAAGCAAGATACAGTATCCAATTTCATAAGAAGACGCCGTTGGAACTACATCGGCCATGTACTCAGAATGGACAAGACAAGACTCCCCTACCAAGCCCTCATATGGTCACCGGTAGGGAAAAGAAAAAGGGGAAGACCAAGAGAGACCCTGCGTAGAACCATCATTAGAGAAGGCTCATTCAATGGCCAAGTAAATATCCAAGATCTACAACAGATAGCAGCGAACCGCCAGGCATGGAGAGACAGGACTTCTGCCCTATGCGCCGCCTTAGGCTCAAGAGGAAAGACTAACTACCTAACTAACTAAATTTACAGAATGTCAACACTAGAACAGTGTATTGAACAAGGGATCAAATCAGGATATTCTGCAGATAAACTGGCGGAATGGGCACAAAAAACACATTCAGAAAACACAGCGAGGGAAGACCGAGCAGCCGAACGAGAACAAAAACGGCTGGAGATGGAAATGGAAGCTGCTAACAAACAAGCAGAAAATAAACGACTGGAGATGGAAATGGAAGCTGCTAACAAACAAGCAGAAAATAAATAAATAAATAAGATGCAAATGGAGGCTGAAAATAGAAAGATGGAAATGGAGGCTGCTAATAAACAAGCAGAGTTAAATGCAGAAACAAAGAAATTATAAATACAAGCAGCTCTGAAACAAAAAGAAATAGAAACACAGACGCAATTAAAGGTCAAACAAATGGAAATTGATTCCAATATGGAAATCTCCGTAAATAAATTAAGGAGTAAGGAAGAAGAGCATAAGTATAACAAATACAAAGGCCTAAGTAAAACCATTCTGCTCCGGAGATTCCATAAGTGCCTATTGTGAGAACTTTGAGTGTTTAATGTCGTACCATGACATTCCGAAAATCGACTGGGCTATGATATTTATGAGAAATCTTGCATTAGAACCCTTAAAAGTAATTGAAACCATCCCAAAAGACATGAGAAAAGATTATGACTATCTAAAACATAGAATCTTGCAACATTTTTCATTAGACACAGCAGGATACCAATTACAATTTTCAAAACTTGCACCATCACCCAACCAAACATTCATAGACTATGTTTCTTCAGTCCAAGATATTTTCACTAAATGGATTACATCAGCGAAAACAAACAACAACTATGAGAAACTAAAAGATCTAATAATAATTGACAAAATTATGAACTCAATACCCACCTCTTTTTCTAAATTCCTACGACAGAGTGATTGCAAAACAATTGAAGAGGTCGAACAAAAAGGAAGTGCCTTCTTCACAGCAAATCGTGACATTTTTCGATTAAATACTACTCAAAATGATGTAGCAGCTGTCACTAACACAAAGTACTCTAAACCAACTGAGAACAAATTAAAACCACATAATAAAATGTCAAAGCCAGCTCTGTGTCAATATTGTCATTTTACGCATGAACAATATGCTATATGCGACAAAGCACCAACCTACCGTCAGCACCTCCAAATGATGGTAGAAAAGCAGAGGAATAAAAGAAACACCTATAGAAGAGCGGTAAACTGTTATTTTTGTCTCGCGTACGGACACCATAGCGGACGTTGCGAGGGCCGCAAAATGATGAAACAAGCCAATGCAGTATTGGTAGACACATCTAGTGATGAAAATATGGATGAGGTTAATCAGTGTGACATCAAGAATGAAAGTGAGAATGAATCTGTGAATGCCCTAGAAGTCATTAACACCAATGACTATAACACCTGTAACATATGTAAGAAATTCCAGTTGGACACCACCCTGGAATGTGGCCATACCATTCCAATATCCAACGAAATGGCAAACGCAGCCTTAGCTTCAAAAGGCAAATTGCAATTTGTTAAAGGTCTTGTAAATAATAAATATTGTACAGTCATGCGTGACAGCGGGGCGACTCTGGTTGGCATTAAAAAGACTTTAATTAAGGACACTGACTACACAAACGACTATGTGACATGTCGCACATTCGCTGGTACCATTGAACGATACCCCTTAGCACTGGCCGAAATTCAAACACCTTTTGTGTCAGGACAAGTACTGTGTGCAGTATTGGACAACCCGTGCGCGGACATTATTTTAGGAAATCTTCCAAACGTAAAATCATGTTCAGAAGAAGAGATCCAACAATGGGAACTAGAAAACTGCACTCTAAAACCAAGCAGTAATCCCACAATAAATGAACATAATTTGATGTCTCCAACTGCCAAAAGCGTAAGGGAGACCACCAATGACGAAATTCTAAACGAATTTACAGAGGTGCACAACACAGGGGCAGTCGAATCGTTCGACCATACCACCAGCATAAAACCTCGAATTGAGGACCAGTGTATACCAAACTGCGAACCAGCAAATGTGCAACAGCAAACAGAAGACGCTAACGTAGTGACCAGACAAACTACTCAGAAAACCCACGACGAACAACTTGACGAGTCATTACAAACCGATTCGACTCTGTCACATTACTCCCAACTGAAACCATATTATGCCAGAAACAACATGGACATGAAAAACCAGACAGAGACAACAGGGGACGTTAACCAGATTAACATAAACGACACTGACATGAACCACAACAAAGACAGAAGCACAACACCAACAGTACGTCTTAAAGACACTGCTACAAAGGAAAATGAAGAGAATTCTACATTACCGACAAATTTTCTCGACGACAAAATCAATGAAGACAACTCCACATTACTGACAATTTCTCTTGAAGACAAAAACGCAGTTACCAAACCATTGACTGAGACAACTCAGAAGTACCAACTACATGATTCGAAACAATGTTTATCTTGGAATAATAAACAGTTACGTTATTAATTACAAGAAACATAACCAAGAAACACAAAGATATCCAAGGGACACTATTATTGACAAAGAAGTATTAACAACAAATAAGTGTAATCGTATGCGTTCATCGCAAATCTATCATCTATCAATGACACATAAAACAAAACCGAAAACAACACAGACACCTGCAGAGAGTTATGCAGATACGAAAATAACATCATTAAACAGCAATCATGCAAGCAAACAGTATGCAAATAAACAACACAAACAATTGACTTCACACAAAATCAAAGTCAGAAAATGATTGCATACAAACAAACCGCTTTATTGCATGAACATAAACAGCAAACGATGCATGTCGAAATCCATCAGCAGAAAAACTAACAACATTTGCAAGTCACCATCTACCAGTTTAACAGACAAATACAACAATGTCTTTGAAATACACAACTCAACCAACACGACTAGACAATCACATTCACCAAATAGTAGAATGAACAGAGACAAACTACTGACACTCTTGCTACTTTTGCTGTCGACACAACTTGTAACAACACTACATATCTTTCAAAATAGATCCTGGACAACAATCATGAGAACAAACCAACCATCCATCATACTCACCATCGCACTCATATATCAGCCAGCAGTGCACCATATTAAAATTGCAAAAACCATTATACAGTTCATTAACTCCTATTGGTGCAAAATTATTCATATAACCCTGATATATGCCTATTGTAAATTCATATTCACTCTTACATTGTTTAGGACTATTATTACATCAATAATCATACAATTGTATATTATTTGGAATTGTAAGAGTATCAGTTTAGAAGATACAATTTGCAAACTGAAATCTATTTTTTCTGAACCACCCATCCTTAGATTACCAAACATTGATTTACCATTTATATTAACCACAGATTCAAGTGCTATCGCGATCGGAGGATGTCTAATGCAAGAATATGAGGGCGTGAAACATCCAATTCTTGTATGTAAGCCGAAAGTTAAAAGCAGCCGAGACCAGATATTCCACAGCTGAATTGGAGGCCTTAAGTTTGGTTTTCTGTGTTCTTCGATTACGTAAGTTCCTTCTTGGCACCCACTTCGTTGTCCTCACAGATAATTCGCCACTGCTGGTCATTAGAGAGGGGAAACCCAAAAATCACAGATTGGCAAGATGGTGCCTTTTGCTACAGGATTTTGATTTTGAAATTCACCACATCAAAGGCACTGATAATTTAATTCCCGATATTTTATCAAGACTACCCAATGCACCAGCAGAGTGACACTATGCACTCTAATATTTGCCATATGACAAGCTGTGATATAGTTGTCTGATAATTTAATCTGATGCATCAAATTCAGTGTATCTCTACACCGCAGAACTGCATGAATATCAACAGGCTAGGTATATTGACAGCCAATGCTAAAGATTAAATTACTTAAAGTGAAGGGCCACAAACGTTATATTATGCCACAGTGATTAGAAACAATGCAGTATGAACTTTCCCTATGAAGAAATGCGAATTTACGTCACCAAGCCGGTCAAACTAATATAGATAGGTTACTAAGCTATTCACCAAGCCTGTCAAATGAATACATGAAAGGCTATTTGACCATCTGGACAAATTAGCAACTAATAATACAATGTGAACATTCTGAACTTTGTGTAGTAGTGAAAACGAATGGATTTCAACAACGAACGGAAGAGAACATTGAACAGACCCACAACTAGATACCACTACTATTACGACATGTGCGAAACAACTACACGAAACTGTGACAGCAATATGCTACCTATGAACTGTAACAGCATCATAGCGACACACGTACAAAGAAACGATAACACACGGACAAAGGAACGACAACACACGGATCGTCGATGGATTTAATTAGTTTAATTTAATTAGATTGTTAATAAATTATGGTATTATTATATGCATAAAATATGTGAACATGTCAATTTTTTTCATTTTTCTATCATACATGTCGGAAACGTTATTGTTTAAGTTCAAAAATGTCTTTCTAAAACTTTTTCAATTTACATTATAAACCATTGTGTTATCACCAGTACAGGTAGTACTGGGCATTTCAACAAAATATATCGCCAAATTTTTCCTTGTTCTAAGGGCGACAACACTTACCTTAACCTAACGTGTATATTTTAACATAAAACTATGTTGTATGAAAGATGTACGAATCAGAGCGTGCATGAATTAAATGAGGCATCGATATACTTAGCGCACAAATTGTATGCAAAAGTAGTCATTTTTAATTTGTCTGCGTTTGATGTAAATTGTAACACTTGTCTAAATATGTTATACATGTTTCGTGTTAGAAATAATAGTGTTATTCTGAGAATCACCGCTCAAGTATCCAATTCATGCGTTGCAGAAATGGCGATTCATGATAAAGGAGATTCCAGCTCGTGACGCTTAGAAGTACACTACACACCGCAAACACATACATAGCACACATTAGATAACACACACACTCACAAAACTAAACACTAACAAGTAAAGCACATACACTTTATTACAGCAAATAAAGGGGAGTAGACACACTAACAAGCAAACAAGAACATAAGTAGTTACTTGGTGAAAATAAAAGTAATCATATATTGGGCACTATACAAAACATACGGAAGTAAAAGTGTATCAAAATACACATGCAGGGAAAAGATTTGCAGGTGTTCCTGAATAAGCCAAGACTATTTGTCTTGATGAAACTCTCTAATACAGAGTTCATTATTCTGGTATCTTATAGATACTTGAGAAGGACGCAGTTGTAAATACAACAGTAAGCGTCATAGAACTTCGGTCGGATAGCAGGTTAGGAATATGGAAGAGAGTTGAGCTCTTCAGCAATCACCCTGGAATGATGTACTGGAAATACATGAGTTGATAGTGCAAGGATACAGATTACCTAAGTTCCCATCCACTAAACTACAGCCACAAAATGTCAGGGCTTCATGTGATCTCGTGACAAAATTATTTCAGACTAATTAACGTATAGTAACCCACAAAAACGGGGGCGGGGGAACCCTGTCAACGCCTCACATAAAGAGTATTTCTATACAGAGATAGAAGGAAAGATACAGGGGATACAACCACGAGACAGAAACCCTAACAAGGGAATTAACTACTATAGCTCGAGTGCCCGAACAATCTCGGGCCTTCGAGAACCAGGGGTCAGTTTGCCTACTGCGTCATTGACACAGGTGGAACCCGCAAGAAGCGTGCAGGGGCCACTTGCACGGGAAGCTCAAGGGCAGTCATACTCCGTGTTCACCCGACGCCCGTCAACGGGCAGACGACTACTGGACAGCAGACAAGAAGCAGGGTTTTAGCTTAAGGGGAACAAGATACAGAAAGGATTGAATTTAGATATAGTTGATATGAGAGTTGATAGAGTTATGCTGTGATAGTTATGTGTATAATGATTTGTTAATGCAATTATGTAAACACTGTGATATTGTGATTGACGGCGAAATCCTTACTCGCCAGATAATAAATTAGACTATTAAGACATATCATAGAGTTTGTTGCCTGTCCTGAACCCGAGTTCTGTTCCTAGATTTGTAAGACCATGACACTACACTTGTCTTTGCTTACTTTGTTTACTAACTAGTCTCTGCTTAAATTATATCAGACGTACCTCACCACAACATGTATGGTATACAATATATACACCACTGAAGGCTATAGCATTGTTCAATTCAACAAAATTAAAATATAAATATGAAATCATGCATTCAGAAAAGACACACTATAAACTCAGAAAGAAAGAAGAAAGAAAGAAAGAAAGAAAGAAAGAAAGAAAGAAAGATAGAAAGAAAGATAGAAAGAAATAAAGAAAGTATTGGTTAAGACAATTCAAATGGATTTCGTAAACCAGACCCACATGTAGTCACCAAAGTTCTAAACATTAAACCTCCCACCACTAAGAAAGAAATTAGAAGTGTATTATGACTCAATAAATTATTACCAAAATTTCATTCCTAATTTCGCTGATATGACAGCAACTTTTTCAGAACTATTGAAAAAAGGTCAACCTGCTAAGATTAGGTGGACAGATAAGCACGTTAAACTTCCTCAACAGATTAAGAATCTTTTCAGTAGTTGTCCAATTCTGAAACTACCTGATATTTCGAAAGACTTCATCGTTCAGACTGACGCGAGCTTTCATGCAATTTCAGCAATTCTTTTGCAAATTCATGATGGTAAATTACATCCTTTTCTGTACTTTAGTAGGAAACTATCAGAAACTCAAAAGAAATATGCTGTCACTGAACTTGAAGATTTGGCTCTGATAGAAAGCGTCAGTAAGTTTCTAAATATCTGCTTGGGAAGAAATTCCTTGTTCTGTCTGACAAAAAGCCTTTACAAGTCTTTAAAGATGGTCATCCTAACAACTCCATAATACATAAATGGTCTCTTCTTTTGCAAGATTATGATTTTGACATCTGTCACATACCGGGTAAGACAATAACCTGGCTGATCTTCTAGGTAGACTATAGAAATATATACAGATATCACATTTCATGTTACTGTCTTCCGAATAATATTTTCACTTCTAAACGTCCATATAGAACGTATTCAAATACATAACAAACAATTCAACATATGTTAGTTAATTAGGATAATTATTGTCAGATAGGTAGAGATTTTTTCCAATCTGATTACTTGCCAGACACTATTTCAAGTGATGTGATATAGCGACATTGCGTTGTGGACGATTGTGAAGTCATTAGAACCTTGTCAGCTCGACACTACTACGAGTGTTGTGTTATGGTGATGTCAGACTGTTGTTCGAGTTCAAGTTGATCGTGACTTAAGTCGATGCGGTAGTTGAGCTACACCAGCGGGCATCTACAATGACGAACTCTACTATAATAATTGTACATAATATTTACATCCATGATAAATTTCATGTCATACACCATCCGTATTTAGCATAATCGATCATTATCATACTTCCACATAGATGCAGGTTGTACGTCATGGTTCATTCATCACACCGTCGATGAGAGGGTCATGTAAATCAAACATTTAAAATAGCATTCATGAGCTTAGTGTACGTCATAGTTCACTCATGACTCATGTCAGCCACATAGTTAACATATCATTCACTTACCATTCATGTATCATGGTACGAGTGATAATATTATATAAAGATATTAGTGTTGTTGTTGTTTTTTTTTTTTTTTTTTGAATGTCAGAACATGACACCAGAGATTTGTTGCTTGGTACGGTAGAAATAATTTTAATTGCTGAACACGGTCAATTGATTCATACGCGATTTCATTTCACAACACAAACATTACAGACAAAACATAAATGCATATATACAAAGGCTGAATAGCCTGACTGAGTGAGATTATTCTTATATTGCTTATAATATGATTTTTCCAGTTATTTCATGTTAAGACAATGTTGCTATAAGTAATAAATTGTTATTTCATTAATTACGTTATAATTATTTCAGGTTATAGGATTAATGGTGGATACACACGCGTATTCCTGATACTCTAATTGTAGTTAATACTGTGAATATTTAACCTCTTGCATGTTATTGGGAAGGCAACTAAATGGATATACCCAATAGCAGGGCAAAGGCCGACACACAATCCACCACCTTCAAGACGTAAACTAAGCTAAAATTATTGTTGTTGCATAACACATTAAGAATGTCAATATGTTTGTACAATGTTATTGTTTTAGTGTGTAAGTCATTGTACTATAACAGTTGAGTATATAGAGTTATGTAGAACTGCACAGGTAAGAACAAGTTGACAAACACAAATAAAGGAAAAAGCAGGATAGGAACCTATGGTCTCACACATAGAATTGAAGGAAATAGAAATGCCATGAGGATTCTTACAATTCTACATCTACGAAGGCAGAAAATCTCACCTATCAAATATAATAAACGACTAAGGGTCAAACGGTAACCGATAATGACAACATAGCAGGTTGAAAGAAGAGTCATATAAGTACATGTCAAATACCAAAACGAATACAAAGGGAATGGTACCAGTTAATCACACGCGTCCCCTCATTCGGGTTTAATAGCTTTGGTTGGGGATGCTTGTCTTTATTGACAAATCAGGAACTACTACTATGGGGGGGATGCCACAGGACCTTATGAAGCTCATAGATTAGTTAGCACAGCCCTCCCATAGGCTGGTGCTACACGACGTCAAACGAGGGTGTAGATAGGAGTGCGTGCCCGTAATATAATAATATTTTTTAATGAGATTTTTTGTGTGATTAAAAGGAAACCATACCATCATATTAGCACAGTGATACCTATGTTGAAATATATTATATACATAGAATATACGAAGAAATATGACTCAGTACTTCTGAACTGCTACATGTCAAGTTATATAAACCGACCGGACTTTAAAATGGTTACATTATTTTCAAAAAGGGGGGAGGCATATTGCCATATAGCACTTCAGAAGGAGTGACAGAATTATAATGGAGAAATCTCAAAGCAATAGATAGAAAAAATCTCGACGTGACGTGACAATGTGGATAACGTCACAGCGTGATACATTAGCAACCAGTGAGTGAAGCTTGGGCTGGCAACACGAAAGGCGGCATGAAAGTATCAAAGGAGAAAATATTGTCAGCAATCCTTCAGGAGATGGAATGGGTAGCAGAGAACCATTAGGTAGAAGAGATATACGATCAAGGCATATTCTTCTAAGTCAGGACGAGCAACTGGCCATGAATGTTTGAACCAATACTCGACGAGATGGACAAGGTTAGAGAGCGGTCAAAAGACATGAGGTATTCTAACCAACACTAGGCGGCTAGGCATTGTCTTTGGATTAGAATAATTAGAATAGATATGATCAACATTGTGATTATGCTTATTTCCATGATACCGCCCCTCTCGACAGTACGGGAACGGTAACTCGTATTATTATTAATATTGTCACAAGCTGTTCAGCGGAAATAAATATTGAAGTACCAGACACGTCAGCCGGCTTCTAGTCGTTGATAGTTTATGGACGTTGCTTCTGTATTCTGCTCACTTGGTTTTCATTGACGACGAGCTGGAGAGAATTATGTTAAATCACCATTTGGCATATACCACCATCCTGATCACGAAAGGCATATTTCAGTAGAAGTGAAAAGTATATTCCAAAGACGGTGGGAGCTAATACACATCCTTGCTTAACTCCACTCTTGATTTCAAATCTTCGGAAGTTGCACCATCAAACTTGATTATACCCTTCATGCCTGTGTGGAACGATTCCACAATGGACAGAAGAGTTGGTGGGCAACCAATCTTCTTTAGTGCCTTGAACAGACCCTCACGAGTGACCAAATCAAATGTCTTTGTGAGGACGATGAAGGCAATAAACAGTGGTTGATTCTGTTCACGGCATTTTTCTTGCATTTATCGCAATGAGAATATTATATCAATGGTAGACCGGTTCTGTAGAAAGCCACACTGTGATTCGGGGTAGACTTGATCTCCTAGGACTTGAAGTCTGCGCAGAACAATTCTGGCAAATACTTTTCCAACAATACACAGAAGTGAGATACCCCTATAGTTGTTGCAGTTGCTCCGATCGCCCTTGTTCTTGTACAGTGTTATGATTCTTGAATCTTTTAAATCATGTGGGACTTGTCCTTTTCGCCAGCATAGCTCTGTTAGCTGGTGGATCTGTAGAGTGAGTGTGTCTTGCCCACTCCTGATAACCTCTATTGGAATCCCATCCTTGCCTGGAGCCTTGCCAGATGCAAGTTCATTTATAGCACATTTAACTTCTGTTATGGTGGGAGGTGTGTCCAGGTGGTCAAGAGTTTGTAGAGCCTCTATGAGGCGCGATGAGGGCATCATCCGCTAATTTAGTCTCACTTGAGTAGAGCTCCAAATAGTGCTCTACCCATCTGTCCATCTGCTGTTTCTTATCAGTTATGATTTCTCCAGTCAATGTTTTCAATGGTGCAATTCTTTTGATCACTGGACCACAGGCTTTCTTTATTCCTTCATACATGCTTCTGATGTTTCCCTTATCACTTGTGATTTGAATGGACTCACATAACTTGATCCAATAATCATTTGCACACTGCCTGGCAGCCTTTTGCACATCCTTCCTAGTTTGCTTTAGCTCACACAGAGTGTTACGCGTTGGTGTTTCCTTGTTTCTTAAGAGAGCTATCTTCTTCTTATCAATCAAGGGCTGCATAGTCTGGCTGTTTGCCGCAAACCAGTCCTGTCTCTTATGATCCACAGTGCCGGAAACCCCTACGGCAGTTTTATAAAGAGTTTCCTTAAGTTGACACCACTTTTCATTTACTGTACAATTTTCTGGTGTATCAGTGAAGGCGTCTTCAATTTGCTGTTGAAACTGAAAGCACTTTTCAGGATCGTGAGTGATAATATTATTCCTGGGGCCAGATTTGTGTTTAGCTGTGTAGATACTCTTTGGTCTCAGTCTAAACCTTGCAACAACCAAAGAGTGATCCGTATCACAGTCAGCACTGTGGTAACTTCGAGTCAATGATGTATGGTTCAGATGTTGTCTCCGTGTGATGATGAAGCCCAGCTTGTGCCAATGGCCTGATCTTGAATGTTTCCATGTGACCTTATGCAGCTCTTTTGTTTTAACAAAAGAGTTTGTAATACATAGGTCATTTCTGGTGCAATGCTCCAGCAGCCTTTGCCCATTTTCATTCATGCGACACTGGCCATGAACTCGAGTCCTTGCCCACATGAGTATTGAAATCACCGAGCATATAAATGTAGTCAGATTTTGGAACTGCCTTGATCACGGAGTCTAACTCTTCATAGAACGAATCCTTCACATCATCAGAGGAATCGAGTGTCGGTGAATTTGCAGTAATAATGGTGGCAAAACCACAAGAGGTTGCCAATCGCAGGGATAATAGTCTTTCATTTCCTCCTGTTGGAATTTCGATCATTCCCAGTAGCGAATTCTTCACTGCATAGCCCACACCGTGTTGCCTTTTTTCTGCTTGCCCTCTACCCTTCCAAAAAAGGTATAATTGTTTTCCATGAGTGACCCTTCCTCTGCGAGGCGATTCTCATGCAGGCCAGCTATATTAAGACGATTGAGTTCGGCATCAATCACAGCCGTTTTTCTCACATCGTTAATATTTGTCAAGTCAGTGGAAAATCCTGGACACATGGTTCTTACGTTCCAGGTTGCAAGCCGTAGCTTGAGGTTTTTTTTTTTTTTTTTTTATTAGTACCTGGTGCATTGGTTTTACAGCCTGCGATTCAGATTGTGTCCTAGCCCCAAGCACCTATTGAAGTAGGCAGGCTGTGGTGGATCAGCATCCAATTGGCCAGGGGCTGCCCAGCTTGAGGCGGGCGGTAGATGATCAGTGACACCTGTAGGTGTCTCCCACCGTTAGAGGCAACGTGTGGCGCCCCATGTCTACGCCAATTGACATGGATTTATAACCCATATAAGTTGCCTCTCGCTTTGATTCCGAGACCGGTTAAGACCAGGGATAGAGTTATTGCCTCTTCCTAGCACAACGCCTGGGCCAAAATATACAGATCATGTGTTGCCCATGCAGCATGACCCCTCTCTCGGCCTGCCTAGTTCACTCCAGAGGAAATGTAACACTTCTACATCTGGAACAAGACAAGCTGCAGAAGCTGCAGAATCAGGAAATCATACAAGACAAGCTGCAGAAGCTACCGGATCAGAAAAGCAATGCTCTAACTGTGCTCTAATTGTCCGCCTGTCTGAGCTTCGATCTTAGACCAGCCGCCAACCAAGGCTTAGGGTCTGGTCTGCCATGCTATGACATTTTGTCTTTAGGTTGCATTTCCTTGCACCAGGGTAAGGCTTGTACCCTCCCAATTGCACTCTTCTGTCCGAAGCCGTTGGCACAATGTGGGGTGTCGGGTTTGGTAAGCGCCGCCCAACGTACGGCGCTAACAGAAAGCAGGGCTCCTTTGCAGCCACAATACGTTGGGTTAAAGGAATTCAGGACAGCAAATCCTTTAATTTGAGTTCTCACGTGGCCCAGCTTCTTGAAGTAAAGCGTCGGCGGAGTCGGAGTCTTGGAAAGGCGGACCACGGAGAACCGGAAGTCGAGGAGGCCGTCGTCTCTACTAGGTCATGTGAGGTATCTATCAACGCGGCCGGTCGAAACGAATCTATTGCGAGGGTAGGCAGAAGTATCGGATGTCGTTCCATGGTCATGCCGTGAGTCGAAGGTCGTTGTCCCCTGGTGGGGTGACCACTGGCTTTTATTCTTGGCTTTCTTACTCTTAATATTATCAGTTACTACAATGTCTTCATTACCTCTCTGCTCTCAATCTCCCCAGTTATCACAATGTTTTCACTACCTCTCTAAATCCAACACTCTCAAACTTTCGAGTTCTTACAACGTCTTCATTGCCTCTCTGCCTCTAACACTCTCAATCTTCCCAGTTTCACAATGCTTTCATTACCTCTCTGTTCTGACCCCATCACTCTCAATCTTCCCAGTTGTCACAATGCCTTCATTACCTGTCTCTGACACTCTCAATCTTCCCAGTTGTCATAAAGACTTCGCCACCTCTCTGTCCCCAACACGCTCATTCTACCCAGTTGTCACGATATCTTCATTACCTCTCTGTCTGTCTCTGACACTCTCAGTCTTCCCAGTTGTCACAATGACTTAATTACCTCTATGTCTCTAACATTCTCAATCTTTTCAGTTGTCACAATGTCTTAATTACCTCTATGTCTCTAACACTCTCAATCTTCCCAGTTGTCACAATATCTTCATTACCTCACTGTCTGCAACACTCTTAATAGTCCCTGTTATCGCAATATCTTCATTATCTCACTGTCTGCACCACTCTCAATCTTCCCAGTTGTCACAATGTTGTCACTGCCTCTCTGTATCCAATACTCTCAATCTTCCCAGTTGTCACAATATCTTCATTATCTCACTGTCTGCAACACTCTCAATCTTCCCAGTTGTTACAATGTCTTCATTACCTCTCTATCTCTAACACTCTCAATCTTCCCAGTTGTTACAATGTCTTCATTACCTCTCTATCTCTAACACTCTCAATCTTCCCAGTTGTTACAATGTCTTCATTACCTCTCTGTCTCTAACACTCACAGTCTTACAAGTTGTCATAATGTCTTAATTACCTCAATGTCTCTCACACTCTCAATCTTCGCAGTTGTCACAATGTTGTCATTGCCTCTCTGTATCCAATACTCTCAATCTTCCCATTTGTCACAATTTCTTCATTACTTCTCTGTCTCCAACACTCTCAATCTTTCCCAGTTTTACAATGTCTTCATTACCTCTCTGTCTCTAAAACTCTCAATCTTCCCAGTTGTCACAACGTCTTAATTACCTATCTGTCTCTAACACTGTCAATCTTCCCAGTTGTCACAATATCTTCATTACCTCACTGTCTGCAACTCTCTTAATAATCCCAGTTATCATAATGTCTTCATTACCTCACTGTCTGAAACACTCTTAACAGTCCCTGTTATCACAATATCTTCATTATCTCACGGTCTGCACCACTCTCAATCTTCCCAGTTGTCACAATGTTGTCACTGCCTCTCTGTATCCAATACTCTCAATCTTCCCAGTTGTCACAATATCTTCATTACCTCACTGTCTGCAAAACTCTTAATAGTCCCTGTTATCACAATATCTTCATTATCTCACTGTCTGCAACACTCTCAATCTTCCCAGTTGTTACAATGTCTTCATTACCTCTCTATCTCTAACACTCTCAATCTTCCCAGTTGTTACAATGTCTTCATTACCTCTCTATCTCTAACACTCTCAATCTTCCCAGTTGTTACAATGTCTTCATTACCTCTCTGTCTCTAACACTCACAGTCTTACAAGTTGTCATAATGTCTTAATTACCTCAATGTCTCTCACACTCTCAATCTTCCCAGTTGTCACAATGTTGTCATTGCCTCTCTGTATCCAATACTCTCAATCTTCCCATTTGTCACAATTTCTTCATTACTTCTCTGTCTCCAACACTCTCAATCTTCCCAGTTTTACAATGTCTTCATTACCTCTCTGTCTCTAACACTGTTAGTCTTCCCAGTTGTCACAACGTCTTAATTACCTATCTGTCTCTAACACTGTCAATCTTCCCAGTTGTCACCATGTCTTCATTACCTCTCTTCTTGTGAATAGCGTCTTTAAACAGCAAAACCCTTCCAGATCTTGGACACATGGTTTCAGGCCCACATTTCTGGTGACCCAGTGGCATACGCCAAATGTCTACTTTTTCTGGATACTTCTCATGAGGCTGAGTCGTAAAAATTTTCTTGCACGATCTGCTTATAATATGATGTGTGCATTGCATTACAATTGGTTTGAGCCACATGTGTGACATCTTTAAGTGCATATAAAATGGGGGGTAAATTTTAAGACCACTGGAACAGACTGCCATCTTATAACCAAACATGTATCTATTATCTCAAGCCCTGGATTGTCTTGTCATCCTTAAAGTTGTTCAGTCCATTCAGTCCAGAGACAGCATTTGTTTTAGGACATGTTACTCCATCATAAATCATACAAGCCAGCTCTTTGTTGAAGGGGTTACCAACGCAATTCGTAATCCCACATGCCACGTTAGAAACACAGCTGCAGGCAATTTCAAATCATACCGCCTTGAGTTGGTCTCCATGCAATGGTATTAGGGCTGATCATTCAGAAAGCTATGCAAACTACTGAACATATGCTTGCCTAGAAATCACAACAGCCAAACATTGCTGGGGTTGAGTGCAACATCCTGTAAAGGATAAACAACTAACTTGCTAACGCCATCATAAATCGAACTTTGTGCATGCCTATCAACAATTGTATGAAAATAACGCGTTGGCTTCCCTTTGACTTCCACACCCACATGAGACATTTACATATTCTGTTGTGGATACATCATCTAGTTATTGCTTATATCAATATGCAATGATTAGCTTTCGTAAATTGTGACTTCAGCTACACAAAAAAGCCGAGTGGCAGTGTTTAAGTGACATATTAGGTCACGAGAGAAATGTTATTTTCTGTGGCGATTTCAACGCTAAAGGCAGATCATGGGGAAACATTTCCTCCAACGCACAGGGGAAGGAGATCGAGACTGAACTTGAACCATTGACCTGGTTTGTATCAACAGTGGCTGTGTCACCAGGGCAGCAAGCCGTCCAGGTGATGAGGACAATGCTATTGACCTGGCGCTTGTTTCTCCTTCAATCAGTACATTGTGTAGATGGGCCGTCCTAGGGTACCACAGCAGTGACCAAAACCCTTGCAGCATATTGGTGGAGAACAGCAGAACCAGGAAGCACAAGTCAACGTTCAAGACTTTCCAGTATGACAGTACATGGCAAGATGTGGTGAGTAAAATAAGACGTGACAAGCGCAGAAAGCTTCAGGGCAAGAAAAAAAGCTGGGAGCAGCCACCTTGGTGGAATTTCGAGGTAGAGAAGGCCTGGGTGGATAAGCGAAGTGCTATAAGGAGGTGGCAAAATGCCAAGAAGAACAGAGTTGGCCATCGTAGTCTCTGCATGCACTTAGAAAGAGAGATGCACACAAAAGTAAGTTATTTTAAAACACTGGTCACGGTGGTTAAAAGTGAATAATCAGCAGAGGTATGTCAAAGAGTAAACACAGACAAATCACCGAAATTGTTCTGGCGACTACATAAAAGCAAGAGTGGGTAGTCAAGAATAAGAGCATTTCTGACTTCCAAAGTGCTGATCTCATCTGGCAGAGGACTGACGAGGACAAGGGAAAAGCCCTCTTTGAACGCTATCTAGAGCAGAGCAACCAGCCAGACATGGGAGGCCGAAATCTGGCCAAGGAGGTCACCTCAGACAGGTGCCCAGCCCAGAACACTTCGGATGAAGACACAGTGACAGTGAAAGAAATCAAGGCTGTGCTTCTGCGATCAAAAAACAGCGCTCCAGGGTCAGATGGCATAAGATACGACGACATCAACAGGTGTAACGGCAACGAGCTAGAGAAACTAGCAGACATGTAGAACAACAGTATAGGGAGTGTTAGAATCATGGAAGAGTGGTTTTACAGCAGTCTGATTCCCTTGCCGAAGACTGGCAAAGACCATATAAAAATTCAGGGATATCGAGTTATAACCATGCAGAATATAATAGGCAAGCTGCTGGAGAAGTTAATTGCCAGAAAAATATCAAGCCAGCTAGAGAGGCAAGGTGTTTTCCTACCTACCCTGGGTGAATGCCGTCCAAAAAGAGAAACCTGGACCAAAGCAGCAGTTTTTGCCCATGATGTCTATAAAGGTTTCCACTCAGGCATTGAAACCTTTGCTGCAGCGATTGATCTTGAGGACGCGTACAACAGAGTACCATTTGATTTTTTAATGCTTTAGCTTCTTGAATTCAATATAAGTCCATTCCTCCTTAGTTGGATCGCTGCAGCCCTCTTCCAACGGAAAGTAGCTTTTAAATGTGGCAGTTGAACTTCGGAACCAACAACAATATATCCTGGCCTACCATAGGGATCACCATTATCTCCGGTACTGTTCAACGCCTACACTGTGAGAATCACCAGCGAGCAGATCAATGGACTTGGTAGGACATTGTCTCATGGGCCTTTACGGCTCAGGCCGGAGGCAGAACTGTGAAGAAGGACTCTGGTGATTTTGCTGAGACCACAAGTAACCTGACTATGGAAGTCATGGCAGTAAGCAAAGCAATAACATGGCTCGAGACAGACATTCACTAGGGCATGTTTCCTTAGCGACTCAATGAGCATGCTCAAGAGGATAGAGTTGGGGTGGATCCAAAGAGAGTGGTTGCTGTCTCTGGAGCGGTCTCGGCTGGAAAAGATTAGTTTCATCTTCGTGCCAGGGCATGCGGGAGTACAAGGAAATGAGCGGGCTGACAAGCTCGCAAGTAAGGCTACTGTGGAGGGCGGACGCGCCATGGACCAGGCTGACATTCTGAATGCTCTACGAGAAGTAAGACTTGCGAGAACCAAGTGATGACTGTGAAACTACAACCATGGTCAGACTGCGAGAACTGCAAATTAAAAGAGGTGTGGGCAAACAAGAACACTACGTAGTAAGCCAAAGCGGATTGATAAACCAATACAGAACTGGTGTCGTCTCCCCCGATGTGTCTCCACCTTGCCGTGGTTGGGGAGCTTGAGTGTCCCACTGACCCCAAGCGCTGTGCCGATGGATATTAACTACATATTGGACAGCTCTTTGGATAGGAACCAGACTAAGAGAGACACAACCTGCTGCTCTGCAGGGAGACTGAGGATAGCGGTCTAAATCAGGCGAACGATGCCAATAATCACAGTCCGTACACAACCTCTAAGGCTCTCAGTCTAGGGGTATGGCTGAACGTCTCTAAGCCATAAACCCTCGGATGTAAGGGCCTGGCGGACACATACCTAAATCAAAATTGAGAGGAGGTGCTGAGCACGCTACATGCTTAGTGCAGATACTCGTTCGATGGCTCTTAGCTGGGGGATATGAGGGATCCCCGGATGAGAGGGTCTGGCCGTTTCTCGCCCACAGACACACGGAGGTAAGGTGCTGAGCCAGCAGCATATGTAGCCTACCTCGTGAGCGAGTACTCAATGTGGAAAAACACCTCGGTCGCACGTTCCGATGAAAATCTGTAACCTTTCTCATGGAGTGAGTGTAGTCAAGGGTGAAAAATTGTCTCGTTGACACTAAATGGAACGCTTGGCTTGCGAATCCATTACGTGGCAGCCCGAAGCAAAGACTAACTTGTCTCGAAACCCGAGGAAGGCTAACCTCATTAAAAATGCCCGCTGAAGACGGAAGTGCCAGCCTACGGTCAGAAATTAAAAATGGCACTACGCAATTACATCCGAGTGAAATGTCTTTCGTGACCAGAAAAGCTCTAACTAGTCTTCCCTCGTGCTAGGAACAGCTACCTAGTTTCCGAATGCCGCTCTTGCTCGGAACAGCTCTGACTAGGTAGTTTTCCTAATGTCCGTCGTGCCTGGAACAGCTCTGCTGGACACAAACGACAAAGCACATGTCCGAAACTAAAACTCGCTGAGTGGATACTGTCTGCAGACCGGTATGGTTTGTGCGGGTACGGCCCGGGGCGAACGAAATGCCCAATATATTGAAGTGAGGATTTAAAGCAGCCATGAGCGGGACGTGACGATTCCCTCGGTGAGCCCAGCACCAGGACGTTATGTGTCGGCCCTGCAATTATGGAAGCCACCCTGGATGGCGGAAAATACTATGGACTGTCCCTGCCTTCCCTTGAGGGATGATCGAAGTCTTCGACTGTTCCAACTTGACCAGCTGGCGTGTGGACGGTACCACAAAAGTGAGAGTCTCCCAGGAAAGCTAACCTGGTTAAAAATGCACGCAAAAGCCGGATGTGTTGACATAAGGGTTTCGATCCAAGGGTGCCTAACGCACACCGCAATCACATCTGAAAAAACACTCCGGATGAACGCAAAGAAGAAGAAGGACTGGTGTCGCGAGCCGCTACACGCTGTGGGATTTGCTGAGGAGGGGATACGAGCACTTATGGACTGAATGGTTCGATGTGCATGATAATTGTCAGGGACCCAATACCCTGTATGACAGTGACAAAAAGGAGACAGGAGAACAGGTCAGATAGTTTGACATCCTGCGGCAGGGCCGCCGAGTGCGAGCCAAGTTACAAGCAGGCTAAAGCCCGTGGTCACCGCACCACATCACCCCGCAGGGTTCCCACGAACTGTGGGCACCGTGAACTGGCCAAACGTACCCGTGTTGGGCAGACGGGTTCAGGACAGCGAGACGGACAGACATAGGGCAGTGATCGTGTTTCGTGAGCGTTGAGATATGAGTGTAATATTGATGGCGTGGTTGAGTTGTGAAGCGAGCTGTGTTTGAGACGGTGTGAGAGCTATGTTATGCTATTATATTGTACTAGCTGACCAGGCTCGGCTTCGTCCAGTCCCTGGTGGGGAGCATCTCATTTACTTCATATAAGTAGTCATATAAGCTCCCGTTCCCGTTCCCGACTATCTATCTGTCTGTCTGTCTGTCTGTCTGTCTGTCTTTCTGTCTTTCTGTCTGTCTGTCTGTCTGTCTGACCCGGCCCGGCATCGCCCAATTCCTGGTGTGGAGCATCTCATTTAATTCATTTAAGTAGTCATATAAGCTCCCGTTCCCGTTCCCGACTATCTATCTGTCTATCTGTCTATCTGTCTATCTGTCTGTCTGTCTGTCTGACCCGGCCCAGCTTCGCCCAGCACCTGATGGGGAGCATCTCATTTAATTCATATAAGTAGTCATATAAATTCCCGTTCCCGACTATCTGTCTGTCTGTCTGTCTGTCTGTCTGTCTGTCTGTCTGTCTGTCTGTCTGTCTGTCTGTCCGTCCGTCCGTCCATCCCTCTCTGTCTGTCTGTCTGTCTGCCTGTCTGTCTAATCATTTATTGGTTGCAGTTAGTACAACCTTAGATAAACGAAGACCAACTTACAAAAAGCATTAGACAGAGCACTTGAAAGGTCTTTACATCTTCCCCCAACAATTAACTTGGGTAAATGGAGCGGCGGCAGCAGCAGCAGCAGAAGAAGAAGAAAAAGGAGGAGTAGGAGGAGGGAGGAGGATGAGGGAGGTGGAGGAGGGAGGAGGAGGGAGGAGGGAGGAGGAGGATGGAGGAGGGAGGAGGAGGAGAGAGGAGAAGGAGGAGGAGGAGGGAGGAGGAGGAGGAAGAGGGAGGAGGAGGGAGGAGGAAGGAGGAGGCGGGAGGAGGATGAGTAGAGAGGAGGAGGGAGGGGAGGAGGAGGGAGGAGGAGGAAGAGGGAGGAGGAGGAAGAGGGAGGAGGGGGAGGAGGAAGAGGGAGAAGGAGGAGGAGGGAGGAGGTAGAGGGAGGAGGAGGGAGGAGGAGAGAAGAGGAGGGAGGAGGAGAGGGAGGAGGAGGGAGGAGGAGAGGGAGGAGGAGGAGAAGGGAGGGGGAGAAGAGAGGAGGAGCAGGGAGGAGGAAGAGGGAGGATGGAGGAGGGAGGAGGAGGAGGGAGAGAGGAGGAGAAGGGAGGAGGTAGGAGGAGGGATGAGGAGGAAGAGGGAGGAGGAGGAAGAGGATGGAGGAGGAAGAGGATGGAGGAGGAGGCGGGAGAGGGAGGAGGGGAGGGGAGGAGGAAGAGGGTAGAAGGAGGAGGAGGAGGGGGAGGAGGATTATAACGCATATGCCTGTAGTTAACTGTCTGTCTGTCTATCTGACTGTCTGTCTGTCTGAGCCGGCCCGGCTTCACCCAGTCCCTGGTGGGGAGCATCTAATTTAATTCATATAAGTAGTCATATAAGCTCCCGTTCCCGACTATCTGTCTGTCTGTCTGTCTATCTATCTGACCCGGCGTGGCTTCGCCCAGCTCCTGGCGGGGAGCGTCTCATTAAATTCATACAACAACAAAAAAGTAACTTAAAAGAATGTCCTTCCACACACCATCCATTATTTTTAATGAAAACTGTTTCTAATCACCTACATGACTGTAGATAACTTCTTAAGCATAAAAAGATGAGTTACAATGTTATGCATTATGCATTATTTTTATGAAAACTTTGAAAATGCCTTAAAGATTGTATCATTATTTATTATAACTCATATGCCTGTACATAACTATAGACAAAGAGTTTATAAATCTTTGAAAACGATGCAACAATATGACTATAAGGTATACAGAAAAGTTATTAAAAGTTATGCTCCTTGAAATAACTTTTCTAGAGTTAAGTCCCCTTGCTATATAGAAATTATAATGAAAAATGAAACATTAAATAATATTAAGTAAGCAGCCGATTTTACACTAAAATAAATATCACAGTTGGCAGCGCGAGAATGAGAGGAAGACGTGTAGAATATTTCATCTCAATCGGATGGACCGTTCGCGAACGCATAAAGGATATACATACATACAGACGGAGATTGCCTTTTATATATATTGTACTAGATGACCCGGCCCGGCTTCGCCCAGTCCCTGATGGGGAGAATCTCATTTAATTCATATAAGTAGTCATATAAGCTCCCGTTCCCGTTCCCGACTATCTATCTGTCTATCTGTCTGTCTATCTGTCTGTCTGTCTGACCCGGCCCGGCTTCGCAAAAACCCTGATGGGGAGCATCCCATTTAATTCATATAAGTAGTCATATAAGTTCCCGTTCCCGACTGTCTGTCTGTCTGTCTGTCTGTCTGACCCGGCCCGGCTTCGCCCAGACCCTGGTGGGGAGCATCTCATTTAATTCATATAAGTAGTCATATAAGCTCCCGTTCACGACTATCTACTGTCTGTCTGTCTGTCTGTCTGTCTATTATTAGAAAGAGCACTTAAAAGATCTTTACACCTTCCCCCAACAATTAACTTGGGTAAATGGAGCGTCTCATTTAATTCATATTCGGCCCCTGCTCCCATTCCCGTTTCCAAATAAGACGACCCGGCCCGGCTTCGCCCAGTCACTGGTGGGGAGCATATCATTTAATTCATATTTGGCGGAGGGAGGAGGCGGAGGGAGGAGGAGGAGGAGGGAGGAGTAGGAGAGAGGAGGAGGGATTAGGAGGAGGGAGGAGGTAGGGGAGGGAGGAGGAGGAGGGAGGAGGAGGAGGTAGGAGGAGGAAGAGGGAGGAGGAGGGAGGAGGAGGAGGAGGGAGGAGGAGGAGGAGGGAGGAGGAGGAAGAGGGAGGAAAAGGACGGAGGAGGAGAGGGGAGGAGAAGAGGGGAGGAGGAGGAGGAGGGATGCTGAGGAGGAGGCTGGAGGAGGAGCGATGAGGCAGAGGGAGAAGGAGAGGGAGGAGGAGAAGGGAGGAGAAGAAGGGAGGAGGAGAAGGGAGGAGGAAGAGGGAGAATGAGGAGGAAGAAGGAGGAGGAGGAGAAGGATGAAGAGGGAGGAGGAGGAAGAGGGAGGAGGAGGAGGGAGGTGGAGGGAGGAGGAAGGGGGAGGAAGGAGGAGGAGGGAGGAGGCGGAGGGAGAAGGAGGAAGGATGAGGAAGGAGGAGGAGGGGAGGAGGAGCGATGAGGAGGAAGAGGGAGGAGGAGGGAGGTGGGGGAGGAGGAGGGAGGAGGAAGAGGGAGGAGGAAGCGGGAAAAGGAGAGGGAGGAGGAGAACGCAGGAGGAGGAGGCGGAGGAGGAGGAGGGAGGAGGAGGGAGAGGGAGGAAGCGGGAGAGGGAGGAAGCGGGAGAGGGAGGAGGAGGAGGGAGGAGGAGGGAGGAAGAGGAGAGAGGATGAGGAGGGAGGAAGTGGAGGGAGGAGGAGGGAGGAGGAAGAGGGAGAAGGAGGAGGGAGAAGGAGGAGGGAGGAGAAGGAGGAGGAGGGAGGATGAGGAGGGAGGAGGAGTAAGAGGGGGAGGAGAGAGGAGGAGGAGGGAGGAGGAGAGGGAGGAAGAGGGAGGAAGAGGGAGGAGGTGAGTGAGAAGGAGGAGGGAGGAGGAGGAGGGAGGAGGAGGAAGAGGGAGGAGGAGGAGGGATTTGGAGGGAGGAGGAGGGAAGAGGAGGTAGAGGGAGGAGGAAGATGGAGGAGGAGAGAGGATGAGGAGGGAGAAGGAGAAGGGAGGAGGAGGGATGAGGAGGAGAGAGGAGGAGGGAGGAGGTAGGACGAGGACAGGGAGGAGGAGGGAGGAGGAGGGAGGAAGAGGGAGGAGAAGGAGGAGGGAGGAGAAGATGAGGGGAAGGACGTAGGAGGGAGGAGGAGGAGAGAGGAGGAGAAGGGAGGAGGAAGGAAGAGGAGTGATTAGGAGGAGGGAGGAGGGCGAGGAGGTAGGAGGAGGAAGAGGGAGGAGGAGGAGGAAGGAGGAAGGAGGAGGAAGAGGGAGGAGGAGGGAAGAGGAGTAGAAAGAGGGAGGAGGAGGATGGAGGAGGGAGAGGGAGGTGGGGGAGGGGAAGAGGAAGAGGGTAGGAGAAGGAGGATGGGAGAGGAGGACGAGGAGGATTATAACGCATATGCCTGTAGATAACTGCAGCGAAAAGGTTGGTCTGTCTATTTATCTGACCCGGCGTGGCTTTGCCCAGCTCCTGGCGGGGAGGGTCTCATTAAATTCATACATCCAAAAAAAAGTTACTTAAAAGAATGTCCTTCCACACATTATCCATTATTTTTAATGAGAACTGTTTTTAATCACCGACATGACTGTAGGTAACTCTTTAAGCATAAAAAGATGAGTTACAATGTTATGCATTGTGCATTATTTTTATGAAAACTTTGAAAATGCCTTAAAGATTATATCATTATTTATTACAACTCATATGCCGGTACATAACTATAGAAAAAGAGTTTATAAATCTTTGAAAACGATGCAACAATATGACTATAAGCTATACAGAAAAGTTATTAAAAGTTATGCCCCTTGAAATAACTTTTATTGAGTTAAGTCCCTTTCGCAATATAGAAATTATAATAAAAAATGAAATATTAAATAATATTAAGTAAGCAGCCGATTTCACACTAAAAAAATATAACAGTTGGCAGCGCGGGAATGATAGGAAGACGTGTGGAAAATTTCATCTCAATCGGATGGACCGTTCGCGAACGCATAAAGGACATACATACAGATGGAGATTGCCTTTTATATATAAGATTATATCTTGTGAATGACGATTACCCTGTGATTATGATGTTGTACAAGTTGCGAGTTGCTAAGAGCTCAACTTCTGTGAGTTTGCTCATGCGCGTCACTTTGTAAATAAAACGTCTAAAACTGTTGGTGCCGTGTGTGAAAGTTTCATTCTTGAATACGTGTATGTGTTTCACCTCTGTCTTGAGATGCGAGCCAGAAGTATGTCTAAGTGAGATCCTGACAGATGATCTGTCGACTAACTAAAAAGGCCTAGTTTGCAGGATTGCAAAGCCTCGAACGGCAGCATTGTTGGAAAGTGTACCCAGCTGTTGGACTGTGGCGTTTCTGGGCAGTAGATAATCTCAAAATGATGCCTGCATCACGTGTATCCAGTGATTTTGTTTACTTAGAGATGTGTCCTTCTACAACCTGCTGATATATGTTTTATGCATCTTGTGTTTGATGTGGGATGTTATATTATGATAAAAGGTCTTAAAGACTGGAGTCATTCAGTATAATCTTATATTTATGTTTGTTTTTCTTTGCAACATTTAAAGTCTTTTGAATGTTTAATAACTAGATTGCCAACTAACAGTATACCACAACAAGCAACGATGTAAAAACCAAATGGAAGCAGATGAGGAGGCTGGCCACATAAACGATTGACAGAGGGAATAACAGAGTCGATGGGAATCTCGATACATGAAGCCCATAAACCGGGCACTCTCCAGCTGTTTATACTTCACCCTCGACACCGCAAGGTACAAGAGGAACAATGATGAGATGAATTGATGAGAATGTTTGTTAACATTTGACGGAAGTGAAATTATAGAAATGATTAATGCATTCAACAACATGAAAATGATAACATATAAAGAGATAATAAATTGAAACTGACAATCAATTATGTGTGTGTATTCAGCACTACTGTATGGTGCAGAATTGTGGCCTGTCACGTTAAGTCTGGTGAGGCACCCCTATCACCAAACATACAGTATAGCCCCTCTCACTAAACACACATACAGAATATCCCCTCTCACCAAACATACATATAGTATAGCATATATGCATACAAACAAGGGGACCCCAAAAAAGGAACCAACTTTTAAAACAGCATCACAAGTGAGCTAGCTACTGTAAATATGTAGTGCCTGGAACATGAAGAAACCTGAATACAGCAAACATGTTCAAAACAGAAGAAACCTGAATACAGCAAACATGTTCGGAACAGAAGAAACCTGAATGCAGCAACAGCAAACATATTCGGAACAGTAAAAACCTGAATGCAGCAACAGCAAGCATATACAGAATAAAGCAAAGTGAAATGATAATTCAATATCATAATTAATTAGAAGACTCGAATAATGAACAAGACTTACCTAAAAAGCAACGAAACTTTTTTTTTCTGATCACCACTTTGAGGTACTTCATCATCAACTTTACTGTGTGGGATTATCTGTCAAATGAAGTTGCACAAGTAGTTGGATCGTTGGGGGTAAATGTATAAATTTTAAACACACCCTGGTACCAGAATGCATCCAAACGATGTGACACATTAGGTGTAAATCATTACAATAAGGCGGTTTTCTCAAATTATCATATTTTACACATAAGATGGTTAACTGAGTTATTATCACACCATATCACTTAAAGTGGTTAACTCAAGTTATCACATCGTATCTGTGGTATGTTGGGAGGAGAATGCAGTACCCACCCTGGCCTGCCCAGTGTTGAAGTCAAGTTAGAAGGATGGGACTAATTTCATCTGGAGGGGATGGGCTTTGGAACCGAATTTCCCCTATTGGCTCAGGGGAAACTAGGGGTTTCCCGGGAATATTGATGATTTCCCTCACAAACTTAGCCTTCCCCAGAAAGGAGTTCTTATCTAGCCTGTCCCCCCCTTATATCCATTTTCCCTTTTTTTGGGGGGAAACGGTTTCAAGATAATTTGTATGTTTTTAAATTCCCTTATGAATAACCTGGAACTGGGTGCTTACAAAAGTACAGGACGTTGCTGTCTATTGTGGTTACCCACCCCCTGTCGTTCCAAATTTTTCAAGTATGTGATTTTAGTAATGTTAAAAAACCATATAAAGTTTTTGTCACATCACAATGTAGCGACAAAAGAGGAATAAAATGAAATCTGTTTATTGAATAAAAAGCTGTGGAGATAAAAGCAAGTTTTTTTACCATTCCC
>JACEFZ010008495.1:0-72500 GCA_014155875.1 Cepaea nemoralis
ATGTTTATGTATGTATGTAGGTATGTATGTATGTATGTATGTATTTTATGTATGTAGTTTATGTATGTATGTATTTGATGTATGTATGTTTTTGGATGTATGTTTTTTTGGTAAAAAAAGGGGGGGGTTTTTGTATGTATTTGTATGATGTATGTATGTATGTATGTATGTATGTATGTATGTATGTATGTATGTATGTATGTATGTATGTATGTATGTATGTATGTATGTATGTATGTATGTATGTATGTATGTATGTATGTATGTATGTATGTATGTATGTATGTATGTATGTATGTATGTATGTATGTATGTATGTATGTATGTATGTATGTATGTATGTATGTATGTATGTATGTATGTATGTATGTATGTATGTATGTATGTATGTATGTATGTATGTATGTATGTATGTATGTATGTATGTATGTATGTATGTATGTATGTATGTATGTATGTATGTATGTATGTATGTATGTATGTATGTATGTATGTATGTATGTATGTATGTATGTATGTATGTATGTATGTATGTATGTATGTATGTATGTATGTATGTATGTATGTATGTATGTATGTATGTATGTATGTATGTATGTATGTATGTATGTATGTATGTATGTATGTATGTATGTATGTATGTATGTATGTATGTATGTATGTATGTATGTATGTATGTATGTATGTATGTATGTATGTATGTATGTATGTATGTATGTATGTATGTATGTATGTATGTATGTATGTATGTATGTATGTATGTATGTATGTATGTATGTATGTATGTATGTATGTATGTATGTATGTATGTATGTATGTATGTATGTATGTATGTATGTATGTATGTATGTATGTATGTATGTATGTATGTATGTATGTATGTATGTATGTATGTATGTATGTATGTATGTATGTATGTATGTATGTATGTATGTATGTATGTATGTATGTATGTATGTATGTATGTATGTATGTATGTATGTATGTATGTATGTATGTATGTATGTATGTATGTATGTATGTATGTATGTATGTATGTATGTATGTATGTATGTATGTATGTATGTATGTATGTATGTATGTATGTATGTATGTATGTATGTATGTATGTATGTATGTATGTATGTATTAGAGGTGTTTTGGATGTAAATGCATGCATGCATACATGATTTACATTTTAACATACATACATTTTCCCCGGAACTTGTATCGACTTTTTATCTATCTCATCCCAGCAAACTGGTAAACGCCGGCTTGGCGGCTAATGTTAGATTTTGTGAGCGTATAAATTATTTGGGCGAAAAAGCGCATCACAAATCTCCCCAGAAGCTCACGTTCCGGGACACCTACCACTATCGGTGTCGGGGATAAATTATTAGACTTGGGAAAAATTCCCCTGACAAATCTTAATGAAGAGAGAGCTTAAAACCCCACCCCCGCATTAAGAACAATTTTGGTCTTTAGCGATTTCGACTTGGGAGATTTATGGGGTGGCACTCTGGCTAATAAGGGAACAAATAAACCCTATTACGGTAACAAAAAAAAATCATTTAGAGCAAAAACGAATCGAACCTTCTCCTGTGTTTCCGCACCCAGTGCTCTGATCCCCGTGCCGGACTCATATTTCACGCACAGTGCTTGCATTGTGAAACCCCAAACCCCAAAATTTTGGGGGAAAGGGCATCCCTCAAATGTCCCTCCCAGAGCGGCCTCAAGTCAGGGGAACAGGAGAAATGGCGCTTCACTCTCGGATTCACGCCCCCCAATTTATTTTCCATTTAGGCTTTTTTGTCGCTTCATAAAGCTTTTTACCCAGGGGGAAAAGCTCACAGCACGCGGCCCGCGACTGTCCCGGTGTGAGGTTTGGCATCATTAGAAGCAAACTGCGCTCTTGGCTCAAAGACGATTTCATGCGATCAGCCATTATTCGCTTTTGATTAGCCGGATTCTATTTGTAGCGTTCGTACGAGTGCCATTAAAGTTTGAAGAGGGGCACATCGTTGTTGTCAGGCGATGCTTGACTTTCTACTTGGGGTTAAAGCCATAAGAAGGACGCACGCGCATGCGCCATGGGTGCAGAGAACCTTGAACATAATTTGGAGCCCTCAGAAACAAATCCACACTGAAAACTCGAGGAGACATCAAGCGATAAATTGGTTTAGACGCCGAATTGCTTCCGGATTTCTGATTTTAGCTTGAAAATGACCTTATTTCTTTCGATTTCTTCAAATTAAAAAAGAAATGTGCTCTGTACTTATGCCAGACAGTTGGTGCAATTATGAATGCCTGCGTCGTGTATAACAATGTACGCCACTGGGTTTTTCCGTGATATTAACTCCTGTAGCTCACGTATACATTGCAACCCAATGAGAATGTTTGGTGGGAATTTTGTGTTTTCGATCCAAGAAATATAGTAATGGCCTTGACAATTTAATTTAATAGGAGGCAATGTTGCTATAAATCTTTAGTGTCACACTGCTAGAGTTTCTCCCACTTATCATTCTTGCGTTAGAGCAGTGTTTCCCCAAACCCTTTTTTTTTGTTATGCCCCACCTTGCCTTTTTTAAAATTCTTAGCCCCCCTCCCCCTAAATATACATAATTTTAATATTCAAAAATTGAAATATTCACTAAAGAAACTTGAATGATAGGTTTTAGGAAGAAATCACTAGGAAATTATGAGCAAACACAGTAAGTAAATTTTCAAAACATATAATGGAGAACTGAAATTCAAGTACAAATATTTTAATGAAAGATTTTTTCTATAGTATTTAATTATTAGTAATTATTTATTATTAAATTTTAGTGAGATCCTTGCGCTGATGCTTGCTGCAAGAGATTTTATGTCAGGTTCCAATTTAGTTAACTTCAGTCTCAAGTCTCCCCGTTTTGTTATAGTCAGCATCTAATTTCCTTCTTTTTTTTTTTAGCAGCTAAATCATTTATGCACTAAATCCGCATTCAGCGAAATATGAAGATGGAAAACTGGTAACAATAGTTCTCTTGCACATTTGGTTGTATTTGGATATTTGATTTCGGTTTCCTCACAAAACCATGTCATCTCTCCTTTTATATAATTAAATAAAGTTTTTATTTGACTCATCATTTGCATTTCTTCATTTTGCGAGTTCTTCTTGATACTGCTATTTAAAATATCAGACAAATGCACTAACATTGGCTGCATCATCTAAATTGGAAATCAATTTGTTCTCAAATCAGAAAATCTTTCTTTTAAATCAGCCGATAACATTTGAGAAGATCGACAATAACATATATTACATATTGATGCACAATGCTAATGAATGGCAAACACACTTATACTGAACACATGACGTAGATACATCTGTCATTCTGGGACCACACTGAATTATTGCATCCAACCATGTTGGAAGCACCATCTGATGCAAAACCAATGTAATTTTTTAATGTTTGATCACATTTTTTCAATTTCATTGTTAATCAAATTCATATAGTCTCTCCTGTAGCCTCTCGAACTGGAATCAAACCTAGAAAACTAGTAGTACTTTCATTTCTTTATCGCTGAGGTATCTAACTAGAATGCACAAATACTTTTGGGTCGAGACATCAGTGGACTCATCATTGATGAGTGTATACTTCTGTTTTGCAGATCTAGAATTAGATCAGAATTTAAAGATGGTGAAATAACATTTCTTATTAGTGATATGCACTTCGTTCGGTGCAATTTTTATCTTACCAAGAGTGCTGTTACATCCATGGGCTACATTATTTCACAAGTGACGATGGTGCGTATGGCATTGTGGCAGGCCATGTTAACAGCAATTTGTAACTCTGCTAATTGACTTGTCATCAATTTTCTTGCTTATTGTCATTTCTGAAAGTGTTTTTGTAAAGAAGATGGTGCGTTCGCTTGTGTTTTTCTGTTGTTTCATGACTTACGAGATTTGAAAGTCTTGGAACAATATCACAGCGGCACAATTTGCAATACGCAGATTCAGAACCATCAGTGGCTTTTTTGAGCCACACAAATGTCTTTTCCCATGGATCATTATATTTCCGATTAGTATCATACGACGGTTTCCACTTTGGCATGATAATGGGTTCAATAATAAGAAATACTTGCGAAAAGTCGATGAAGGTATAATGAATTTGAAAACTTAACAGTAAAGTAGCTGCGCAATGCTTGAGTGCGCATAGAACAGTACAAACAGTTCGAAAACCATAGTCGTTTAATACTTGTTAGTTGTTACCTTCGGTGGCTAAAAAGTATTAAAACAAGATAAAAATTAACTTGACAAATTCAGAAAAGAGGCATATGCCATTACAAATATTTAAAAAGCCAAGAAAAAAGTCAAAACGCCAAACTGATTTTTTAACGCCAAACCTGTTTCTAAAAATACCAGATTTGTCAGATTTGGCGTTAAAAAAACCTATCTGACAACCTTGATCCCGGCACTAAGCATTTTACGCCATTCAGAACAAATAGCGCGAAATGCTTATTGCCGGCCCAGTATAACCAGTAGTTCAACTCTAACGTCTAACAATGAAATCACGGCTACTAACATGGCGGACAGAAATTACTTATACCGGACGTTTACCCAGCTGGAGTGGCGACAGAGAGTCGCCATACGGATAACTTAAACTCTGACGAGTCCATTTTCTAATTGCCCCCTTAACAATCGAATTGCCCCCCTGTGGGGTGGGCCCCACGTTGGGAAACACTGTGTTAGAGTATGTTTTCATTTAAATTACACACCATATGAAGGAAACACTACCATGCTAGACCAAATTACAATCAGTTAACATATATTGATCTGAAAACATGACCTGGTTAGATCATGCAAGGTGTATTTTTTATGACTGTGCAGTGTTTTAAAATATTGCCGGTCCAAATGTATTCACCCTCTGCAAAGTTCATGTAACATAATAGGTAAATACAAAACTTTGACGGCAACATTTTTAAACAATGCACAGTCATTAAAAAAACACCCTGTACTATACTTTTCTGCAGATGGTAAGTGTTAAAGTGCTAATCTTTCCCACCCCGCTGGTTTCTGGGCTTGGAGAAGAACGAACGAACGAACAAAACGAACGAACGAACAGACTTATTTTCAAAGGGTAACAAATTGGGCACGCAGACCCGTCTTACGTTCGGCCCTTCCACTCACTCAGCTTTCTTCATCAACAGTGCATAGGAAAAAAAACATTGTCACATGAATTTTGTAAACATAAACAATGCATATTACTATGTTATGATACACATCCACCACCCACCCACACATCCCCATTCACTCCAACTCCCCACCCAACACACACATAACCCACACACAACATACATTCCCCACCCATCCACCAATCCCTAACACCTACACATCTCCCCACCCACACACACCTCTCACCCACCACACATCCATCCACCCACACCCCAAGCCCACATACATTCAATAACCCACACATCCCCCACCTACACACACTCTCCCCACCCACTCACATATCCTCTACCCGTCCCATTACCCACCAACAATCACTCACCCACATATCCTCCTCCACCCACACACTCCACCCACCAGCCAAACACACATTCCTCAGCCACACACACATCATCCCCGTCAACTCACATATTCCGCACCTACCCACACACAAAATTCCGCACTCACCCAATAATCTCCCATCTCCCCCAGCCCACTCACAGATCCCGAGTCCACATCTACAAACATCCCCCACGATCTCCTAACCTGCACACACTCACCCACCCACATATCCTCTACCCACCCACACATCCTCTACCCACCCATCCCCCAACCAAACATCCCTTAACCACACACCCTTACTCATATACAATCACCCACCCACACATCCTCTACCCAACCACACATCCTCCATCCACCAATCCCCAGCCACACAACATTAACACACACCCCTACCCATATACACACACATCCCCACCACGCACAATCTCCCCACCCATACACACATCCCTCCCACACATCGCCCATTCACAAACACACACCTCCCATCCACGCACACACAACCCACACACACATCCCAACTCATACACTCATCCCCAGACACACGTACTTATCCCTCAACACTAACACCCACACATCCCTTACCCACTCATCAACACATACATCTCATATCTACACACCCACACTCACACACCCCAACCACCCATCTAAGCACACATCCCCACTCTCACACACATCCCTCACCCACCCGAAAACCCAACCACACCTTCACCAACCCACACACACATCATTTATCCACAACCAGCTCCCCTCCCACACAACACCACACCCACACACATCCCAAAGACACATCCCTCACCCACACACACATCTCCCCACACATCTCCTACCCATCCACCACATCCCCCAACTACAATCACCTCACTACCCACACATACATCCTCCATCAGCCACACGAAGAAGAGCGTTGCAACACAGCACCCGTGGAGATGGTACTGTGGTGCCGAGTCGAGATAAAAGACTCGATACCAACCTCACTCCGATGGACGCAAGCCCTGATAAGGGCTCGGAAAATATGAACGCCTTGAATGGGACTCAAAGAGTTACAACTTAAAGTCTTCCAGATTATTCATATCTAATCAGCCAACAATTACTGGAACAGACAACATAATAACATGTATTCATCATCATCATATGCCATTGCCAATAAGTCTAGGCCAGTGGTTCTTCAACCTTTTTGGCCCGTGCTCCCCTCTCACCATATTTTTCAGAACGTCCATCCCCCCCCCCACCTTCCTATCAAAAATTTGGCCCCTGCCCTCCTTCACCGTATTTTCAGAACGTCACATCCCCCCCCCCACCTTTCATATTTCCTATCTAAAATCCCCCACCTCCTACACAGTATACGTAAAAATGGAAGGTAAATTTAATAGCATATACTAAAACCAGTCTAGACATCCACATAAAACATGATTTGTGGGTCTACTTACTTTTATAAAATGAATTTTAGAAGGATGAGACGTACATAACTGTAAAGTATGAAGGGAAAAACAATATCAAGTAATCGGTTCTTGTATTAACGCGATCATTGAAATGGTCTTCATTCCCCCCCCCCCCCCCCCCCCGGAAACCCTAAAATCCCCCCTGGGAGGAATTCCCCACCGGTTGAGAACACTGGTCTAGGCGGTCATGCTCCGCCGTCTTACACGATCACCAGACTCGTTGATCAGCTCTGTGTTCTTGTCTCGACCATGCCATGTGGTCAAGCCATCCATATATTTACTTCTATGCCTTCCCCTTGTTCTTTGTATCTCAATCTTGCCAGTTTCACCAAGTTCTTTAGTTTATTTCTCCTCATCACGTGCCCAAAATATTGTGACTGTCTGCATCTAATTTCCTCAACATATAATACAGGATCAAATAATGCCTTTGTTATTTGTACATCTATTACGTGTAACTAGGTTCTCCTCAATAAGAGAGCAGTTAATTACCTACATGAGAGTTGGGCGAGTCGAGTTGGTGCCACAACTTGGTGTATGGCAAACTACAGGAACAAGTGAATCCATTGCATTGAATGGTGAGCTGTGGCGATGTGGATATAGAGGAACATTACGTCTTGGATGTTTGACATAGGTCGTTGGAGAAATAGTAGTTTTTGTGCGTGCTACCAATATAAGGGATCTGGGTACAATGACCAGACATAGCAAGATGTGTATGTGTCTGTTTTTAGACAAGTACAACTCTCTGTCGACCCAAACTCGTAAAACAGATAGAGCTAATTGCACTTTCTTTACAGGACGCCGCATTCAGCTTCTAGCTATCTTTGTACTTTTACGTTCAGTAGTTTGCCATTGCCTGCGTCTGTGGCATAGCTGTAGTGAATGCAGTTTCACAATCCCCTATACCCGCTATGAAATTAATCTGCTTTGCGTTGAATTCAACAATGGATTTGTTTTGATCGATCAAAAAGCAATGACAAACTAAGTTTTTGCATATCCTTTACAGGACATCGCTGTCAACATCAGCATCTTTCAACTGATTGTTGATTTCTTGGCAAGATTACGCTCAGTAGTTTGCCATTGCTTTCTGAGCGGCCGGCTCACATACCCCGTAAGTTACCGACGCGATTCGAACCACTGCTGATTCTCACCGTCGTCATGTTACTTGCGAGAGTATACGAGATTACGGAGAAAAGTCGCTAACCTCTAGGCCAGGAAGCCGGCAATGACAGACTACTGAACGTTAATTGGCTAAAAATCACAAACACCCAAGAAATTATGTGGTTGACAGCGACATCTTGTGAAGAACAAATCATAAACTTCCTACTGCAATTGCTTTCTAATCGGCCGATACTCATATCGTTGTGAAAATCAACGTACAGCGACAAGCTTCCAACGGCTGACTTCGTACCAGGTATGCTGGGATTGTAAAACTACGTTCGCTAACCCTAAGCGAAAAAAAAGGATATCAAAGATTTTACTGGAAAGTAAACGACAGCTAAGAAGAAAACTGGACACCCACCTTATACTGACTAAGTATGTAATGGTAGTAATTAGTACTTAAATTACACATCGAGGTTTATTGGGTATAGTAAAGGGGGCTGAGTGGTCTCGAGGTATGGTGTCCGCCTCCAGTGCTGGAGGTCCCGAGTTCAAGAGCCGGTGAGGACAGGATTTTTTCACGTGGACTTCTTGTAACAAAATTTCCTCTAGTCTCTGGGTAGTGAGATCGGACGCCCGTGTATATTGTTGCGCACGTAAAAAAATCCCTTGGCAGTTTGATATCGAAAAAGAGTAGCCTAAAGGCGCTGCCCGGGCAAAATTTCGAGTTAAAAATCTACCCAAAGTATTTCAGGATCCTCGCCGGTGCTACGGGAGTTCGTGCACTGAGCTGAGATTCTCTGGACTCAGGCTTGAGTTAGGAGTAGAACGGATCACTTATGGGTTACACCCGTGTGCCGTGATGTTGATCCGTCGACTAAACTAAACTAAGCTAAAGTAAACTAACCTAACTTAAACTATACTAAACTAAACTAAACTAAACTAAACTGAGTATAGTAAGCGGAAGAGAGGGGGGGGGGGAGAGAGAATAGTTAAGGGGCGTTTTATACTCTTTGAGGCATTTTGCTATACGGTCTTAGCCCTACTTTTTAGACCAATGGTTAATTAGTGTGTGGTTTGATCAATATTTAAACGGCTGCCTTTACTTCCCAGAAAATGTCATGGTAACAATTTTATGCGGGGTCGACCTGAGCCCAAATAAAAGGGTGGAAAACGCGATTCTAACATATGATCACCGCGCCAGGATAAGCGTGTTATCATTGCGCCACCATGGCTACACGTATAGGGTGTATTTGTAATGACTGTGCAGTGTTTGAAAATATTGCAGGTCCAAGTTTTGTATTCACCCTCTGTACAGTTAATGCAACATAATAGGTAAATACAAAACTTGGAGCGGCAATATTTTCAAACATTGCACAGTAATTAAAAATGCACTCTGTACTAGAGTATTTGTTATGTAAATAAATACCTTTGCTTTATCCACCTATTAAAAGGTGTAAAGTGATTATTAACAAGAAGATGGACTTCACTGTACCGGGTTTTTATTCCATATGGCTCGTTCTATTATAGTTCCCCAGAGCGGCCTGACTAAAGCATCGTACAGACCATCACTCTGTAATTGCACCAACGACACCCGGGAGTCTCCGAGAGAACAGCACTCGGGAACCGAAAGACGGAATCTGGAAACGAACCCACAACCTTCGAAGCATGAAGCAGGCAGCTTAACTATTCCGCCACCGAAACCTCCTATATGACAAGATCACAGAACAACAGAAATATTACCCTAATAGACCGCAATTTTACAATTTCAATGAATATATGCATCGATGCCACCCTAAATACAATTTTCCTACAGTTGACGTGTCAGGGAAATAAGGTTGCCTGGGCAGTCGAGAGCCGGGTTGTAGGGTGATGTACTCTCGATGACAAGTGTAATGTTCTTGTCCACGTAAACCCTGAGCAGACATAAAGTGGAATGTCTGCCCTGAGTTTATATGTGAAACCTTCTAGACGGGAAGGATCCACTTTTCAAATGTCAAGGTTGTCTGATGTTAATACTTGAAAAGATGTCGTGTTTATAACCGGAGACATACGTTTCAGTGTTTGTTTTAGATGCTTGAGCGAGTCTTGCGTTTCTTTTCACATAGGCATGCCTGTTGTTGGACAGATAGATGTATGTTGTATTTGATGTTGGATGCTTTGATGTTTAGTTGTTTCCTTATAAATGTTTCAAAACTTCAATATTCTTTGCAATAATTGTATTTTGTTGTCCAATATGTTATCTTATCATTTCTTCGCAAACGTGCAATTTTGTTGTTGTTGGTAACACATGTATTTTTTTTACTTAAATATGTCACTAGCTTTATATTCTATTTTCTATAATTGCTTACTGGTTTTTCTAATATTTGTTCAAAATTGTCACTATTAGGTACACGCATTTCTTTTTTATTTAAATAATGAATGTAAATGTCTTCTTAGAGTATTATTATCTTTATTAGCAGCAATGCATTACGCTTGAGAGAAATGATATGCTCTTTATCTTAGGGTGACACAGCCCGAGCTGGTCTTCTCTGATCCAGACACAAACATTAACAACAACAACAACAACAACAAAAATTTATTTTGAAAGAGTTAAGAATTGGGCACGTAGGCCCGTCTAACATTCTGCCATTTTATCACTCTCTTTCACACATTATACCATTCACACATCATTCAAGGCTAACTGAAAACAGCAACAATATAAAATATATGCATTATAAAGGCACGTGGAAAAATTAAAAATCAATACTACACGACTCAGTAATAGTATTAACTGGTGTGGCACTTGTTATTAGCTATGTGAAATATACTGGCCTACCATTACTATTTTAAACCTACAATAAAACAAACCTCCAGAAAATATCTCCAAAATGGTGAATGGCTACAAAATGTTTCCAACACTTCTGTTTCTGAGTTTATTGTACGCTCTGAAAAACTCCTGTCTTCCAATGTCTTGATTTTATCTTTTCCCTGGTATCGTTGATTACCATTTGATTACATGAAACACGAAAGAATATGGAAGAGCATGCAGCGGAGATGTATGGTTTCTGATCGAGATTTATGATTGTCATGCTATCTAACAACGATTGCTTGAAAGAATGGGGAAGAGTATTTAGCAATTTAAAAAAAAAAAAAGGGACAATCGGTATTCTGTGGTGATATAATGAGGAGAGAGCCGTTGAGAAAAATGTGACCATTGGAAAGATTGGAGGTAGAAGAAGCAGAGGCAACTCATGAGAAATGATGACAGATAGTATTGGAAGGTGTCATGGAGGAATATCATCGAAAGAACTGAACCGAATAAAACTGATCTGAATAGAGAAATAAACGTCCAGGCCATGTGGTAAAGTGTGTGGTGAAGAATATGTTTCTTTATCATATGTGGCTGTTCTATATATGACTGCAAACCAGTTCATTCTCTTCCTCTAACAACTGTGATTTGTCCACATGTGATCGAAGTATGATGAAGTTTCAAAAATGTAGTTGCATATTCTTTATAGGACACCGCAGTCAACCCCAGCATTTTTTGGCTGTTTGTGATTTCTTGGCAAGTTTACGTTCAGTAGTTTGCCATTTTTTCCGCCAAATAGCATGAAGCTGTGTTTCGAACGCAGTATGCGGGATTATAATTTACATCCGTAACCACTCCGCCACAGAGCCGGCGAAGTATGAAGTTGGAACTAACTATTACAGCACATTCGACAAGCCACAGAATAACACATAATTATTACAAATGGAATACATATGAATACATTAGGAAAATGAGAATACAAACTGCAGGTCAACCGTAGGTACAAAAACGCAATAATTTTAAGCTGAAGCGCTATACTTTTAGATTAACGGCTGACGTACGTACGCACACTGTCATTGCCTACGAGATTTTCGTCGTTTCTCGACATTTCAACCTCAAGATTGTATATTTGTTTATGTGAATTGTTAATATAATAGTAGTGTGTTGAAGACACCAAGTGCGACTTGTTAAGGTACCATATTTGAGGATTGAAGACAAACATCTTTTTCTTCGTTCATTTTCAGACGCCAATAGGAAAATTGCAAAGAAAGCAGCAGTCAACTTAAACCTGTTGATATCCCCAATGTATTTGCCAATTTTTCATTATGTCCCAAAAATGACAAATATTGATTATAAAACAGTATAAAATTATTGCATAATAAACGTTATTCAGTGTTGCGTAATATCCAAAAACAGGTGCCAACAGAAAATTATAATCAATAATGAAGAAAGTGAATATGTCACACACTTTGAATACCTTGACTCCATATTTAACAACAATGGCGGCTCATTACAAGACGTCAAGGAAGGACCGGCCATGCAATGCAGAGGTTAAATAGCTTGAAGAACGAAGGGCACAAGACCATCAAACATGTAAAAGTAACAATGTCTTCTTCTTCTTCTTCTTCTTCTTCCTCTTCTTCTTCTTCTTCTTCTTCTTCTTCTTCTTCTTCTTCCTCTACTTCTGCTTTTCTCCGGAATATTTCTTCGACGTAATTACGTTGTGCCTGTTCACAGCAGATCTGCGATATTGATAGACACTAAGACTTCTGCGCGGCATTGTTGACCGTTACCCTTCAGGGTATTTTGTAGAACGGTCAAATCTCACTGTTGTGGTGTCCATCCCCATTTCAGCTGGTCCATTCAGATCAACCGGAGAACATAACGATCAGCCCTCAAGAGAAGGCAGGGCAGACCATGGGCATTCCCCGCCATCCATAACTGCAGAGCCGCCACAACACATAATGCTCTGGTACTGGGCTCACCCAATGAATCGTCTTCCTGCACATGGCTGCTAAGCCTCACTTCCGTATATGGGCCAACAATATTCTATTTCGTGCCACTGTGACGCTTTTTCCACCTTTGACGAAGCCCCACACAGTGAATTTATTTTCGATGCAGACGTTTGAATGTCATGGATTTGCTAAGCCAGAACAATATATATTCTGTGTCACTGGTACGCTTTCCAGGTGTTAACGTAGGACGGTCGATTCTTACTGTGGTGGAATGTTATCCCCATCCAAGTTAGTCCATTCAGAACAAATGGAGACGTAATGGTCAGTCCTTAAGAGAAAGGCAGGGGCGGACCATGGGCATTCCCCGCCATTCAAGGAGGCTTTCATAGTTCTAGAGCCGACACACTGCGCTCTGGTGCTGGGCTCACCCAAGGAATCCGTCACAAGGCTGATTAGCCTCACTTCCGTATATAGGGTCCTCTCATCCTTGATGTGGGTTGATGTCATCAACTCGACGTCCGTTACAAAACAGAAAAGACTTGCCACCCATTCCTTCTTTCATTCAGGCCTACAACATGCGATGATTCTAACACTTTGTATACCCACAGCTGGATTCTGCTACGAACATTTTTGTTTCAAACATTTTAACATGACATTTTTGGTTATTTAAACGTTAATTTTACCAACGGAGAAGTAGTTTATAGAGCAAAAAAGCAAATTTGTTATTCTATATATATATATATATATATATATATATATATATATATATATTGGCCTTCTTCCTGGCGTAGGGATTAAGGAAGCTGTTGTAATCCCGCATACTCTCGTACGAAACACAGCTGAGCGAGATTCGGCAGCGGATCGCGTCGCGTTGGGATACTTACGGGGATATGTGAGCCGGTCGTTCAGAAAGCAATGGCAAAACTACCGAACATAAGACTTGCCAAGACATCAACAGCATCTGAAAAAATGCTGGGTTTGGCTGCAATGTACTGTAAAGGATATGCAGAAACAAAAAACAAATGTAATTGACTGTTTTGCGCAGGGTTCTAACGAGTTGGTGTGGGAACAGGTCTTTCAGGAAGCAATGGCAAACTACTGAACATAAACTTGCCAAGACATCAACAAAAGCAGTGAAATGCTGGTGTTGACAGCGATGTCCTGTAAAAAAGGATATGAAATACAAATTATAGCTGGCGTCCCAATACAGTGACCCGGGTTATTATTTCAGTAGTTAAAATAGCAGAATATGGTCACAATGGGAAACTACCATTATCGTAGCCGTGTATCTATGTTCAATAGTAGCAGGGGTCGATGTTGCTCACATCTAGAGTCTACCAATACAATTGTCGAGGGCTGATTTTCAGCAGGTAAAGGAGTTGATGTTTTTCATATGTACAGTCTATCAGTATAGGAGTTTGGTTTCGATATTTTGTAGTAGAAGCTAGTAGAAGAACACTATTTGGTAACATCTAGTCTGCAAATAACATCTAGGTTAACCTCTAGTGCAGTGGTTCTCAACCGGTGTGGAATCCCCCCCCCCCCCCCAACTTCAAGATCGCGATAATACAAGAACCGACTATTTGATATTGTTTTTCCCTCCATATTTTACACTTCTGTACTTCTCGCCCATCTGAAATTCCTTTTATAACGTATCATGTTCGACGTACGCAATTACGCTCTGTGCTGCACGAACGGATTTCAAATGAACGCCACATATAGATCCGCAAATCACTATTATGTAGACGTCTAGACTTATTCTAGTATGTGTTATTAAATTTAGCTTCCATTCTTACGTATACTGTGTAAAAAATGGGGGTGGGGTAGGGGATTTATAGAGAGGAAATAAGAAAGGGGAGGGGTGACGTTCTGAACATATGGTGAAGGGATGCGTGGGCCAAAAAAGGTTGAGAACCACTGCTTTAGTGTGTCATTAGGGCCCTTAAGTAAACCAAAGAAAAATATCACTAAAATCTGCAATGCATGTTGCAAGAGACGACTTAGGAATGTTGGCGTGAGCTAGTACCTCAACCCGAAGAAAACTGTAGCTGCAAAATCGAGTCATGACTAATGTCTCCAGAAGGCTTGATGTGGCCTGGCTGAGTGCCGATGCTGCAATTGGAGATAGCAGGCAAAACAAGAAGACAAGAAGAATAGAGTGTGGGGTTAGATTTTCAGTAGTAGTAGGAGTCGATTTCGTTCATAACTGGAGTATACCAATACAATGGTTGGAGTTCGATTCTCAGTAGTAATAAAAGTCGAGTTTACCTAGATATTGTTGGGGTGTCATTTCTAGAAGTAGCAGGAATCGAGCTTGTACAAATCTGGAGTTTACCAGTGCAGTGTTTGGAATTTGATATACAGTAGCAACGGGAGTCGATTATGCTCACATTCGAAGTTTACAAAGACAGTTATTGGGATTCGATTTGCGTTAGCGGCAGGAGTTGATATTATCACGACTGCAGTTTACCAGCACAAGGGATTGGATTGGATTTATGGTAATAGCTGGGGTTGATTTTGCTGGAGTAAAGTAACGGGATAAAACCCGATGCAGTGAAGTCGATGCTCTTCCTTTAAACCCACTTGTTAAATCAGCAAAGATGAGAATCACGTGCCTGAACTTAGATGTTACAGAACAATGATTAAAATACTGTGGATCGTGTAAAGGAGGAGGGCTAACAACCTAGACAATCTGAACAATCAAAGACACCACCAATAACTATACACACGGTCATAACTTGTTTGAACACTATCTCAGTACAGACTAAATGCCACCCCCCCCCCCCCCCCCCCCTTTTTTTTTAAAGAAAAAAAAAACAGTAAAAACATTATCTCAAACGGAGTCAACGAAAACAATTGTTGAAGTTCGATTTATAATAGTAGCTGAAGTCGATTTAGTTCACATCTGGAATAGTTTTCAATTGCTGTCTGAACTAGAAGTTAACCTTTAGGTTGCACTGACAGGCGTATGAAACGCACCCATAATCTGCCATTCATCGCAAATGAAGTTAAAGCGCGGAAAGGAACCTGACTGGTTTGCGTCGGTGAGTCTAGAGTGCAGTTGACTCTTTGCAATAGTTAGTTTTGAAAAGAACTGCTCGCAGTACAGATGCATATACACAGAAGCACAATCACATTATTTCGGTGGCCTTGTACGGCCCGCGGACTTTAGTTCCTTGTCCATGCCATAATATGTATCCTCAAATGGAACGACTGTAGGCCATTGTAGTTTTCGCTGTTCTGCGAATGTTGGACAAAGATCATTATGTGAATTTTTAAACTTGTATAAGTTCGTGAGAGATTTAAAGCGTCTCGAATCGAAGTTAGTCATGGAGAGTCTGGCGCTAAGTGTTGTAATTACAAATCAACTTTATCTCAGCACCCGTCAACAACAACAGCCTTAAGGTCTCTAGCAATGTAAAGAAATACCTGAATACCTTTTACATTTATCGCTGGCAGTCGTCCTGCAATGGAACAATGGAGACGCCAATTGCTACACGGGCGTCATGGCTGCCAGATAAAACTATCTTGATCGGTTAGACAAGTGGTTCTCCACGGCTGTCATACGGTTTTCCCCAGGGAGGTCATATCATATGCTTGGAGATCACGGTAAGTGCTGTATTTTTAGGAGTGCCACAGTAAGCGTTTTTTTTTTTTTTCAAGGGAAGTCACAGTAAGTCTCGTATTTCTATGGGTTCACAGTAAGTGCCATATTATAGTAAAAGTATACTAACTGTCATAGTTTTAGGGGCCTGCAGTACGTGTTATTTCTTTACTATGGAAGTCCAGTAATAGTCATATTTTGTTTTAACATTCTCTCGCATTGATCTCAAGCGTAGTCCATACAGGTGCTACTACTTCTAGTGCATTAGACTGATTTTTGTGTGTGGATAAGCTTTCTCTACTACCAGTATCCCCTCAGGCGAACCCACTCCAACTTCTAGGGTACTTGTAATTTACGTCCCCAAGTTAAGGATGAGAAGTCATATTTTTCTCGCACCAGTGTAAGGCTTGTACCCTCGCAATTGCACTCCTCCGCCCGAAGCCATTGGTACAGTAAAACGTCGTACGTGTAGACCGACGTACTCATGTGGTATATCACAGGCACTTTTCCTCTCTCTCTCTCTCTCTCTCTCTCTCTCTCTCTCTCTCTCTCTCGCTCGCTCTCTCTCTCTCGCTCTCTCTCTCTCTCTCTCTCTCTCTCTCTCTCTCTCTTCTTACACATACTTTGCACATGCCCACATACACTAGCATTTTGTCTGTTGAGGTGTGCCTATGTATGTATGCGCGTTCACGCATATCAGTCCACCCAGACTTTAAGACTCGCCCCTATAATAACACAATGTGGTTTTGGGTAGTACCACCTTCAATCTGGCGCGCCCCATACTTTACTAGCACATCCACTGTGATGGCTCAGATACCCTTGCCAGACCACCCCGCCCCCTTCCTTCTATGTGCTCACTGAACCGTAACACCCAGCACCGGGCATCAGAATACTTCAAAGATTTTCTTAGTCACTTACAGATCCGAACGGTGAGGTGAGTATGTACGTTTTCTCTATTAAAATTATTTTCAATTAAACATTTTCTTCAACTAACATTCTTTTCAATTAACAGTTTTTTAATTCTCATTTTCTCTTCATTGCTTCCATTTGTCCATGCTTTTGTTCTTCTCGTCCTGTCGTCACCTTCTGATGTAGTCACAGGAGATCTCCTTGACTATATGTTGTGTTTGTGATAGGGCTGTACCGGATTCAAACTTTTGAAATCCGGCCGGAGCCGGATTTGGCCGGATTTATGAAGTGAGATCCGGCCGGAGCCGGATTTGGCCGGATTTATGAAGTGAGATCCGGCCGGTGCCGGATTTACAAATAAAAAATAAAAATAAAATAACGTACTACATCATTTGCACATTCGGTGAGTGGAGTCACTCGACTGTTCATTACTGCAGTTCATTACTATAGACATGACAATGATGACATATACTCATATTAAATCATTTAAATGTAAAATAATTACATTTACATTAGAATAAGTAATTAAGTAATATTAAGTTCCATAAGTTCAAGATGAAAGATAATACATAAGCACATAATGCTAATTTAGTAATTTTAATTTTTAGTTTTCAGTTTCAGTTTTTAGTTTTCACATTGTTTTCAGTTGGCAAATTGGCAGCTCAGTTACAACTCACAACAACAGTACATTGAACAGATTGAATTTATTGAAATACATTCATTCAGTAATTTCACTATTTCAGTCAGTCAGTCTTCATTATGGCTGTGAAGTTGAACTCTCAGAGTCAAGAAGGGACGAGTTGTATTTCAGGAAAATCAACGTCTCCGCATTTTGTGGATCCTGTGGACTGACTGTGTTTGCTGAATCAATAATGGAGTTAGCTGCTAACAGCAGATGGGCTCGTGCATCACTTCTACCACGTTCGGAGAAGCACAGCTTGAATCGAGGATCCAGTAGTGTGGCACAGGTGTAAATACTGTTGGATTCAATGTCCGCAAATCTGCTGCTAACAGCTTCAAGCAGGGCTGCTTTCATAGTTTTGATCCCAGCATCACTACCTTCTTTCTGGAGGAAAGCCATGAGTGTTTTCACTAGGGCTGTACCGAATTCAAATTTTTGAAATTCGGCCGGAGCCGGATTTGGCCGGATTTATGAAGTGAGATCCGGCCGGAGCCGGAGCCGAAGCCGGATTTGTAAAAATGGCCGGATTCCGGATTTGTCGGAGCCGGAGCCGAAATCCGGTACACCCCTAGTTTGTGAATGTGTTTGTTTGCTGATGAAGGCTTATCGCCGCAACGTTCTGTATGTGTCTTAACTCTGTTATGTAAAGCTGCACTACTTTGTGTCATTTTATATTGTTTATCATAGTAGTAGAATAGCAACTGTCTTTGTACTAAGGGTGCCACAGTAAGCGCTATTTCGTGTCTAGGGAAGTCACAGTAAGTGTCATATTATAATAGTAGTATATTAACTGTCATAGTTCTACAGGTGCCATAGTGTCATATTATAGTAAAAGTATGGTAACTGTCATAGTTCTAAGATTGCAACAGTAAATGTAACATTGTTGTTGGGGTTACAGAAAGTGCAATATATATATATATATATATATATATATATATATATATATATATATATATATATATATATATATATATATATATAGTGGTATTATGTTGAGTTGAGTTGAATTGAGTTAAGAACAGACATCACTGCACTCAGGACATTCCCATATGTGCTCCGTCCCCTCATTCAACAGCCAGCGAAGAGTCATACTACTAATCGTTCCCACCGCTATCTGATTTAAAGTTCTCCTCGTCTTTCCCTCTCAGATTTGAAATTCTTCCGGAACCCCTACCGATCCCCCGCAATCTCATTCTTTCAACATACGGATTCTCAATCTGTTCCCCCGCCTTCTCGACCTGGTCCTACAAACGCAAGACCACCTCCCCCTTGTCCATAGACAATTTACCACCAAGAGGTGCATTCCCCGCCAGACTATCAGCCTGTTCATTCCCCCCGCACCCCCGCATGGCCAGGGCAAAATATTCATATAATTCTCACAATCTATTACCTCCGAAGCGTCGATAGCCATTCCACACGTGAGATGTTCCCTAAAGCGGTCTGTAAGGCGTCTGCCAATTTGACCAATATATTTCATGTAACACCGCCTTTGCGCCTTTGTAAACCGGTACAAACCAGCATTTCTGCTCCCACATGGCAACCAAGTAGTTGTGTTTGTTTATTTTATGTGTGTGTGTGTGTGTGTTTTGTTTTTGTTTTTTTTTAAATCTATTTTTGTTGTCCTGTCTTTGACAAAGATTCTTAGAATCGAAACGTCGGCCGTCCTTACTGTGTCCTATAGTTCTTATTATTTTTTTTTAAATTTTATTATTTCATTTTATATATTTATTGATTGTTTCTGATTGTGGATAAGTCACACTTTCTTTCCACCTGTGTATGATGGAGTTCTCTGTAAGGTATGTACATTGTGTCTGTGTTTAGTATGTCTCTTCTTTTCGCAGGAGCTAAATATACCTAATTGTTTGCAATCCATATTGTTATATCCTGCTACAGCCGTTGCTTTTTCTTTTGCAATAAGGCAGCTGACAGAGAACATCGCCTCGGAAGATGATTTAATAGTATATACCCATGGACAAGTGCAGCGAGGTGAGAAACAGGACGAGGGATTCACAGCTAGATGGAAAGACAAGTCGTCGTAGGGCAATTGAAGCAAATTCAGACCTGAGATGAAGCTTCAGAAGGAAAGCTAACTCGAACACCGCGACTATAGGGTGGCTTTCATGGACTCCATTCAATAAAGCAGTCGTCATAACTAACTCTTAGTCATTGTTCTAGAACTTTCAACCTGGATACTTCTTGCATGGATGGCTGACACACACGGTTATCCCACCTACAAGAGCTGAGCTGGCTCTAATTTATTTCCAGGCCATCCGGTGTACACGTAAATGAAACAGGACCAGGTCACCACCAGGAACAAAGCTGAAGTTCAGCAAAGCAGACGTGATGATCGCTTGCTGCTACTCGTGACTACAAATGATGGAACTGAGAATCCAATTCGGTACTAGAAAGATGGATAGTAGATAACAAAGCAGATGTGTATATATTTAAATTATCCCCCTCTCTCTCTCTCTCTCTCTCTCTCTCTCTCTCTCTCTCTCTCTCTCTCTCTCTCTCTCTCTCTCTCTCTCTCTCTCTTTCTCTCTCGTCAATCACTGCCCGCCTATAAGATTCTCAATCCCTAACCAGTTTCTCTACCCCACACACTTTAATGCTCAAGGATTTTTCAGTATCTTGTAGAATATCAATAATTTTTTTCTTCTTGTTTTACGATATTCTAAGAACTGTTCAGCAGCATTTCAGCTCAAAAGTCTAGATTTTCTTTTTAATGGTGAAATTTTTCATGACTAACAAATTGACACAGAACAGGTGCATGTCTTCAAAAATTTTATTTTAACTTGTTTGCTGGGATTGGACCATACGTTCATAACACGGATTAATCTCTGCTGTGCCACGGCCTGTCTGCATCTAATTTCTGTTGAATATTCCCCATTGTTGATGATGATGAAGCCAAGATATTCGAAGTTTGTGACATGTTCAATGTCCTCGATGCTAAGTATGACCTTTGGTTGGAATGTGGATTAGCTCTTCTAACCTTCTAATCCTTTAGCACTATTTGAGAGGAGAACTGTGTCATCTGCATATCTGAGTTCTGGGATTCGATTTCCAAGAAATATGAATGGATCAAATTGTCTTTGATCTCAGGATGTTTTTATTTGTTTCATTACATTGTCTGCATAGATGTTGATCAAATACGGCAAGAGAATACAGCCCTGTCTTACTCCCCTTTGCACCTTGTGTGTGTGCTTGTGTGTGTGTGTGAGAGAGAGAGAGAGAGAGAGAGAGAGAGAGACAGAGAGTGAGTGAGTGAATGTGTGTGAGAGAGAGAGAGAGAGAGAGAGAGAGAGAGAGAGAGAGAGACTGGCTGACTTAATCAATCATTAGTTAAAACTGACCAGGATCTGATCAAAGACTTGAAATCTGAGCTGAGGGGGGATTCCGAACAAGCTCTACTGGCCTTGAGGAAACAACCTGCTGAGGTTGAATCTTATTGCCTGCATGAAACTGTCAATGATGCCAACAGAGATGATTCCTTCCTGATTGGCTTTGTTTGCTCAATGAACAGAACTAAGCTTCAGAATGTCAAAGATATATATAAACAAGCATACAAGAACGATCTGGAACTGGACATTGTCATGACACTATTGGAGATATCAGAGGGCTTCTACTGCAACTGGTCAGTGACAGGAGAGAACAGAGCCCAATGGATGAGGCTACTTTGAACATTTATTGCAACATCCCATGATGAATTAAATATGAAAGTCGTCTTGTCATATGCTCGTCCATCTACTGTTACACAACCAGTCATTCTTTGAAACATGATCGTTGATATAGCAAATTGACCATTATACCACCTTCATGGAATATCCATCCACTGGATGCATGTCTTAAGGAAACTTCTTAATTGGCACATTCTTGTCCCCAAGGATATTTTGTGTATGTGGATATATGAATTCCTCTATCATCAATTATTACTACCACCGTAAAGTGTATGACATTAAGGTCACTAATACATCGTGATAATCAAACCTGGTCATAGCAAACAAACAACCGCAGGTTTTCCAACGAGTAAATGTGACCTCCATGTTTGAGGAATTTGTCTAGATTGAATTTCTAAATATCATTATCAATTAATGCCATGAGTGGCGGTCATCTACATCATTCAGTATTGATGCATCTCTATATGTCTAAAGTAGCATTTATATAACTTACATGTTCGGGCAGCGCTCAACATATGTTCAGATTTCTGCGATGTAATTTACCCAGGCATTGTCATGTTGTTGTCTCAGCACTACAGAGCTCAACGTATGAAGTCAGCCAGATTACTGATTTGTCACTGCTTTGGCTCAACTATCTACCTGCGAGAGTTATTTTTCCGTTGTGTAGTGACTTTAACTATGTAGTATATCCTATTTGTTATATATTGTATGAAATTGGTTTTGTTCCCCAGTATCCATGTATCTACTGTGTTCGCCAGAAATGAGGCGCTGGAACCTCTTGCCCCCGGGTAGATTGGGCCCGTTAGCTATTACAGCGGCCAATCTAGGAGATGGAAAACTCAGATTATAAACACCAAAGTTAAGATGGACCAACGTGCCGAGGACTGAATGGCCACGGGTGAGCTGGTCGTGAACGTGAAACGTCTGGTATGCGGACGGGGCGGCGCCAGGCGTATGGACTCTTGATCGACATCCCCTGCCCCTTCCCTAGCACGCAGGCTCTACTAGGGTGACCGATTATATCCTGCCGTCATATCTAACCAACTATGAATAATACAAAGAATTATCGCCGAAGCAACGGAGTACGTGCTTTAATCTCGATACCTTTGACAACAGCCAGCGGGGAGAGAATGAAGCGGGGGAGAAGAGATAGGGGAGAGGGGGAAGGAAAGGGAAGAAGAGGGCTGGAGCCAGAAGGGGTAGAAGCAAAACGGATCGTTTGGGACTCAAAAATGTACGGGTTGGGTATTGGAATTGCCGTAGTGCAAAGCAACGAGGACTAATACTGGAGAAACTGGTCTACGATTTTGATGTCCTAATGTTATAGGAACTGAATACGAACTCTTTTAAGTGCCCTGGCTATACATGTTACATCAACCCAACTGGGCAGGGAAGACATGGGCAGGCTCTGGTGGTCAAGGACGGTTTACAGCATTCAATACTGGATATTAGTGGGTGGGGTCAGGAGAGTAAAGAGGTGCAGGGAATGCGGATACAAATCGGCCGATACAGCTGGAACCTGGTAAATATATATGTGAGTGGGGAATCAGAGAGAGCTAAGAGAGATATAAGCAGAGAGAGATGGGACTGGTTGAAAGGTGTAGTGGAAACCTCAAGTTCCAGGTATCTGATATGTGGTGATTTCAACGCCCGTGCCAAGGAATGGGACAGGTCGGGAGAGAACAGACAGGGTACTGCTCTTGCTGAGGCCTTGCTTGAGACGGATGTTGTCTGTCTAAATGACGGGAAACCCACTAGGCTAGCAATGAGACCAGGGGACCCTGACAAGGCCATCGACCTGGCGCTTGTATCCCAAGAGGTGGCATCAGATATAAAATGGAGCGTCCTTGGAGACCATGGAAGTGACCACCTGTCCTGTTCTGTGCTGATACCTAAGCCCAGCACATTTAGGACTATAACAGGGCATTCAGTTATGATCGCGACCACTCTTCGCTCTTGAGACGTCTTAGATCACAGGGAAGATCTAAACCAACAAGAAGAATCTTTACCCAACCACCATGGTGGACACCAGAGGTCGAGAATTCATGGAGGGAAAAGAGGGTGGCCATAAAGAATTGGCAGAGGGTGCGGAGAGCAACCATTTCAGTTGACACATAATTGGAAGAGGCTGAATAGTATACAAAAGTAAAGGTGCGGGATTTTAAACTCTAGGCAGCTGAGGCAAAGAGGATTAAGTGGGAACAGTTTATCAATGAAGTCGGTGGGGATGTGACATTGGGAAAATTCTGGCGGCTGCGCCGGCAGATGAAGAGACAGGTGATGCCTGGTACACATGGCACCGTTTATGATGATAACAACCGACCTATGACAACTGACAAGGGCAAAGGGGAGGCTCTTCTTGCGCGATTTTTAAAACAGACGGATCAGCAAGATAGGGCTATTAGAGTTAACGTCAGAGAAGCCTTGTCAGGGGTCACTAAGAACGAGGTCTGTGAGATTAAAGTGGAGGACATTAGACGGGTACTGAAGCGGGCTAAAGGCACAGCGCCAGGTCCAGATGGGGTGAGGTACTCCCATATGAGGAACATCAATGATGGGAACTTGGAGGAGATGGCTCTATGTTTCAACCTAAGCATCAATACAGCGGAAATACCCCACGATTGGCTGCATAGCTACCAGGTCCCCCTCCCAAAGCCAGGTAAGGATCACTCCAGACTTAATGGATACCGAATCATAACCCTGCAAAACACGTATGGCAAAGTCCTCGAAAAGATAGTAGCACGCAGGCTCCAGCAACATTTGGAAAGTCGGAATCTGCTTTCCCAAGGACTCGGGAGCTACTCGCCGGGAAAGGACACTTGGGCCAATGCTGCAACTTTTGTGTTCGATGTCTATGAGGGCTTCCAGGATAAAAAGGAGACAGTGGCGGTAGCTCTTGACCTGGAGGATGCGTATAACAGGGTTAGGTATGATCGGTTAATACACACACTGTTGGACATGGAGGTCTGCCCTTGCCTTGTTAGATGGGTTGCGGCAGTCCTTTATGAGCGTAAGGTTGCACTGCGCATAAGTTCCTGTACTTCTGACCCCTGTACTATTACACCTGGGTTGCCGCAGGGATCTGCCTTGTCCCCAGTGCTCTTTAATGTCTACACCAGCAAAATCGCAGCTATTGAGACACCAGGTGTGAGTAGAATCTTGACATTTGCAGATGATGTGCTGGTGTACAGACAGGGCAGAGACAGGGACAGTTTGGCGAAAGACTTACAGGTGGCGGTAAACAGGGTGGCAGAGTGGTGTAGGGACGCAGGGGTCATTATAAACCCAGACATGGCATCGGTTGTGTGGTACTCCTTGGATAACCGGATCGTCAAGGCAGACGTCCCAGGTATTATGTTGAATGGATGTCCTCTTAGTCGAGAGAGTAAATTGAAGTACTTGGGTATCACCTTTGACAGGTGTTTGTCTGTTAAGGATCATGTGGAGGCTTTGGTGGTGAAGGCTGGTAGGGGACTTAATGCATTGAGGGCTATGGCAGCAACAGGGGTAGATCAGAGGATGCTGTACAGGCTCTTTCAGCAGTTAATAATTTCTGTCATTGAGTATGGTTTGGGGCTGCTGACAGTATCAAAGAGCCAGCTTGAAAGATTGGAGAGTATGCTGCGGTTAATCCTAGGGTGCACAAAGGACACACCAATTATATGCATGAGGCATATCCTGGCGCTACCAACAATGACGGATAGGCATAGGGTCCTTCAGGCCAAATGGTACTTGAGAGTTGCCGCAGACAGGGATCACCCGCTGCATGCAGCAATGGATATGGTTAAGGGTCATAGACTAAGACGAGGCAGGTCCTGGATGGCACAGGCAGAACTTTCTATAAGTCAGGTGTGTGATCTAGAGACCATTAAGGAGAGTGAAGGAGAGTGGGTGGAAGTTCCGGAAGACATGACGGACTGGCAATATGTAATAATAACACTGGGTCGTGAATGCAGAGAATGGGCAGCGGGCCGCATTGAGTTTGAAGTGCAACAGCTGATCCAGAGCAACACACATCAAGGTGACATAGTCATCTACACCGATGGGTCAGTGGTGAGAAACAGACGTAGTGGCTGGGGGCTTTATTGCAAAGGCTAATGGGCGAGTCTTGAAAAAGGAGAGTTTGGCATATGAGAATACGACCTCCAGCATGAAAATAGAGGTGGAGGCAGTAACAGCGGCATTCCGGTGGCTAGAGGAGACTACTGCAACACACGTTGTATTCATTACGGATTCTAAGTATGTGCTAAGCAATGTGGAGAAAGGAATGTTTCGTGTGGAATGGCTCTCGTCGCTTCAAAGGTCACAGATCATGAGAATTGTATGGATATTTTGACCTGGCCATGAGGGTGTACGAGGGAATGAAGAGGCTGATAGGCTAGCAGAGAAGGCACCTCTTGGTGGAATTTGGCCTATGGACGGGAGGTGGTCGTGCGCTTGTGGGACCAGGTGAATAAGGCGGAGGAACAGATTGAGAACCCATATGTGGAAAGAATGAGATTGCGGGGGATCGGCAGGGGTTCTGGAAGAATCTGAAAACTCAGAGGGAAGAACAGGACAACTTTTAATCAGATAGCGGTGGGAACGATTAGTAGTGTGACTCTTCACTGGCTGTTGAAAGAGGGGCCGGAGCACGTACGGGAATGTCCTGAGTGCAGTGATGTCGGTTCTTAACTCAACTCAACTCAACTCAACTAGTTAACACTGAAGGCTGATGTAATGGATCATGAATTAACACTGACTTGTAGATTTAACCAATAATAAATTAACATTGACTGGCTGTTTTAATCAATCTCTCGTTAACACTGAAGGCTGATTTAATCAATCAATAGTCATCAATAAAAACTGATTTAATCGATCAAGAGGTAACACTTACTTGTCTATTCATTTACAGTGAACTTTCTGACTCGTGGTTTCACTGGCCCTTGACGAAACTTCGCCGAGTTGCTTAATGCCATTGCACAATAATCTTAACGAGATCGGAAGGGATCAGGGGCATCAAAGCAAGTGACAAATATACAATTGTCAGTACAACCGTCTAGTGCGCAGATCACAAATGAAGCTACTTTATTTATTTTGTTTTTAAGGTTCGTCCGCTTTGAACTCAAGCTTAGTACATACAGGTGATACTACTTCTAATGAACTGGACTGATTTTTTGCGTATGGATCAGCTTTGCCTATTACCAGTGTCCCTCGCCATCAGGCGAACCCACCAAGTCAAGGACGAGAAGTGAACATTTTATTCCCACTAACGGGTGTATGGGTTGAACCCACTACCTCGGCATCAGCGCACCGGATGTTTCAGAACGAGAGCTCTTATTAATGTACTCATGCTGACCCCCGAAGCTGCTTTATAGTTCCCTGGAAAGTCCCGTTGGGTTAATCGTTCTGTTCGGTTTGTATTCATGTGTCACCGCATTTTGCAAGATGGAAAACAGACTGACCAATAAAAATGTATCAGTTGCAAGGATTAAAAGAATGTTGAAGTGATAAGCAAAGCTTGTATGAATGTGAAATACGGACAATGAGCAGACAAGCCGAAAAACATCTAAAGGCTGTGGAAATGTGCTTTCTGGGGAAAATGCAAAGAATACCATGGAAAATCAGAAAAAATCAGTGCGCAAGTCCTACAAGACACAAATTAAAACAGTGCTAATTAGACAGTCACAATTTTTGGGGCGTATATTGAGGAGAAATAAAACTGGAGAACTTTTTAACATCTGGCAAGATTGAAGGGGAAAGAACAAGAGGAAGGCAGAGAAGTAAATATCTGGATATGTTGGCCAAATGGCATAATGGAGACAGAAACACAACGCTAACCAACGCCTCTGATTACTGTGTGAGATTGCGAAACAAGGCTGCCTTGCTTATCTGCATGACACATCATGATGATGATTTATCATGCTTTCTAAATCTCTTAACAGATTACATAAATGGACACACATAGTATTATTTGGCACTCACAGAAGAAGAAGAAAAAGAAGAAGAAGGAAATATAGATTAGAAGACGCACTAGACAACATAAAATTTGAAAGCTATAATAGTTACCAACCGGGATCGAACCTGTCGCCTCCAAATGACGACGGCGCCTCGCTGCAGGAACAAGTGTACTTCGACGCACGACCAACTAGACACTCTCTTAAATCTCTTAACAGTACGCAACTAAATAGATACAACTAAATGAATACAACTAATTAAATACAACTAAATAAATACAATTAAATAAATTAATTAAATAAATACACCTAAATAAATACAACTAAATAAATACAACTAAATAATAAAATGCATGCAGTCTAGTCCTAAATGCCTAAATGCCAAATCGGTGCTGTGGCAAAGGGATTACAAACATGATTCACAATCCCGCATACCGCTTTCAAAATATAACTACGGACGATCTGGAAGCAGTCCGCGTTGCGCTGGTTTTCATAATATGGTATGGGAGTCGGTTGTTCAGTAAGCAATAGCAAAGCATTGAACGTAAACTTACCTAGTAAATCACAAACAGCCAAAAATACTGGGGTTGAATGCGACGTCCTGTAAACGACATGCAATAAACTTAAAATGTAAAAAAAAAAAAAAAATTAATACTAGTCATCTTTATCATTGTCGCTGTCACATCGCGTATGCACTCATGTCTTCCTACATAGTTCTGTCCTTGACCTTCTGGATCATCTGTACTTATGATATCCGTGCATGTCATTGTTTTAGACCACAAGCATCATTTCAATCGATCTGTCTCTGCCTCTTGTGCCACTGCGGTCGTCGAACTCATCATTACGCCACATGTACCGTTGCGGGTATGTGTAGAGAGAGCTTTTTTTCCGGGCTGAAGAATACATATGGTCGTTTGCCAAAGCAGTTGCCAAATAGTGTGCAAGCTTAAATTTGTTAAAATCCCTATATATATATTGAGGCTAGGACCCTCGTCCCCTAATGTATAAGGCAGATATTCTAGACCTTCGTAATGGTGTGAAATGACAGGATTTAAAATTTCTAGGTCAAGGCTTAGAAAATGAAAGTTATTTCATTTCTAAGACAGCTGACACCATTCGTTAAAACAATGTCGATCTTCTGGCCACTTTATGTCAGGAAATAATTATAACTTTAAATGAGGATAGAATCAAGACAGTTCAACGGGTAAAGTAGTGTACTATCCATTATTCCGACAGAGCTTCGGAAATAACAGCATGATGTGAAAATCATCAATAATAAAGATACAACAAAATATACTATAGTGTCAATCAATTTAGTACGATTTCGAAGTCATGTTTGTATTTACAGATTTGTGAATACATCAATAATTTGTACACGGCTATGTGGCGAAGGAGTTACAGATGCAATTCGTAATCCTGCATACCATGTTCGAAACACAGCAGCGGGAGATTTGGCAGGAGACCGAGTTGCATTGGCTTTTATAAATCTTTTCTGAGCCTCGGTCGTTCAGAAAGCAATGACAAACAACTAAACGTAAACTTGCCAAGAAATCACAAACAGCCAAAACATGCTGGAGTGGACTGCGACGCACTGTAAAGGATATGCAACTATTTTTAAAACCTTTTTATAATAAACACATTTCACATAATACAATAATTTTTTGGTTAAGTTGCATATAATTTGCAGGACGTTGCAGTAAACACTAGCATTTTACTGCCGTTTTTTTTTTATTTCTTGGCAAGTTTTTACGTTCAGTAGTTTGCCATTGTTTCTGAACGACCGGCTCCCATACCAACACGTTAAAACCATCGCAACACAACGCAAATCGGTCGCCACTGTGTTCCGAAACTCGGGTAAGCGGCATAACGAATCTCGTTCGCAACGCTATAGCCACGGATGCCGGCAATACAATACTGAATGCTGAAAAAGAAATACGCTGCAAGTTGTAAGTTGAGCAACGGCTATCGTCCATGAAAGTTTCAAGCATTAGAAGCTGCTGGCATGCTGTTGGTTTGTTATTCATATATTGATATCTTCATGTTATGTGATGAATGCCACTGGTGAACATTGTAACAACCGGAAAATTGAAGGTGTTGATGACAGAGGTAGATAAACGGTTAACATTCTAGATGGGTTGGATGAGTGGCACTGTAGACAATAGGCGAGAGAACATATCAAGAAAGCAATGCTACTGTTTGATGATGACTACTGTAACAGAGTTATCTTGTAGCTTACTTATTAAGTGATTCCAATTTGTATTTAGTATGACTTTCTACACGTAATGAGAGTTTATTTCTTGACTTGCAGTCTAAATTTTTTTAACATTCAATGGGCATTAGGAGCCCGTCCTGCTACTAGGCGCGTCCACATGGTAATGTGTGGTGGTGTGGCCTCTAGATAGAGAGCTAAACCGCGAGTATATTGAATAACTGGCTGTGGGCCAACGCCGGAGGTGGTTATTGAGACTTAGCTTGTTAGTTGGTGAGGTGGGTATCTATAAAATACCTCAAAACTCGTTGAAGTGCAATCGACGTCACAATAATCTCATCACCTATGCTAATGACACATTCTTAATATCACCAAATTGAGTTGAGATGAGATGAGCTAAGAACCGACATCATTTCACTCATGATATTCCCATACGCGCCGTCTCCTCGTTCAATAGCCAGTGAAGAGTCACACTACTAATCGTTCCAACCACTATCTGATTGAGGGTTCTCCTGGTCTTCTCTCTAAGTTTTGAGATATTTCCAGAACCCCTGCCCAACCACCGCAATCTCATTCTTTCCATATACGGGTTTTCAATCTGTGTCCCTGTCTTCTCCATCTCGTCCCACAGACGCCCGACCTCCTCACCCTTGTCCATAGGTAATCTACCACCAAGAGGTGCATTCCCTGCCAGCCTATCAGCTTGTTTATTTCCTGCACTTCCGCATGGCCAGGGCAAAAAATCCACACAATTCTCACTGTCTGTGACCTCTGAAGAGAGTTTAGCCATTCCACACGAAATATAGAACATAGATCTTGATAGCGACAAGTCAGATTGATCTACATAAATGTATAGATGTGATAAATGGGCCCCAGCTTGAATAATAGGAAACAGAAGTAATAGTAACATCAAATAAACATATCGCGTCTACATGTACGATTTAAGTTGAAAGATGTATTACAGAAATAAGTAACAGAAGAGAACAAACAAACACTGCATTTAAAACAAAATACAAAGATCTTATACAATAAATCCTTGTAATTGGTGGTTAGAAGAAGCATCATTGCATGGTACAAAGTACCAGTTTTAACACATGGCTACGAACCCCGAACAGTTAGTAAACAAGCAAAGAAATAACCGAAAGTTTCAGAGATGTTATTTTACAGAAGAATGCTGAAAATTCTATGAACAGTCAACACTAGTAACCTAACAGTTTTGAAAGAGACTAAGATGTATCAATAACATCACAAACAGGCAGTCAGAATTATTAGCCACATTATGAGAACACAGAAGGTAGAATATATTGTGACATCTGGAAAGATTTGTGGAAAGAGAGATAAAGGAAGTCAGTGAGAGAAGATTAGTGACAACTTTGTGTCAAAGGACCTAAGGGCATCGGCGCACGAATGTATGCTGCAAATAATGCTGGAGATCGCAAACTGTGGAGAAGAATGATCGCCTCCCCACATGGCAAAACACTTGATGATGGACATTAGCTCATTCTCTTTTAACTCATTTTACATCTTTCAAGTGGTCCCTAATCTGTCCTACCCTTATCCTAAGTTCTATTTTGAGATCAGTTATGTTTTCGAGTTTCAGGCAGGGTATCATCTATTATAATTCCTAAAAGTACAAAGTACATTTCAACATTCAAAATAAGGAAAAGGCAGTAAAATAAAACACATTTGGAAGAGCAGAGATAAATTTCCTGTAGACATATAAATAACTGCGTACATAATTACCCTAGTTAAGTTTCTAATGATAAAATATCAAACATTGTTTGCTTTCTTATCACAAAACATTTTGTATATTCGGGTTCACAAAATCTTATCGTAGTTAAGCTTCTGAAATTGGGAAACTGTCGTTCCTTATTTAATTTCAAATGATAAAACCGTGTACATCCGTTTGCATACGTCACTAATTTTTAAGTGTTAAATAACCTTCTGTCGCAAGGTATTGGCAAAGATGACATCAACTGACAGTATTCATCTGTCAAAACAACGCAGTAGTGAACAGTCAGCATGAAGGCATCATTAGCCACACCAGGAAGAAGGAAGTTCATTTGCCACGTCAATATGTGTGACAACGTCACATTGGGTAACTAACTAATAAGCCCTAGATATATAGCAAGAATCTTATAATGTATGGAAAGCACTCTGGCGTCGACTATTATCTATAATAGACTGTTACCATATCTGTATTCTTAGCGAGATTATAACTAAGGCAATTTAAGCTCCACAGCCTGTTTGTCAAATTTTGCTTTTATGAATTAAGGCTATTTTTAGTGGAGAAATCCCTGTTTCCTATCTATTGAAAGGAACGTACATGGAGGATGCTAATGGAATTAACCCCAGACCAGACCCTAATAAAATAACAACGCAATACGCAGCAGTGTTTATTTTTGTCAAAAAACGGAAACGTGTGTAATTACAGGCTCGTTACTGCTAACCATTTCTACAGGCATTACTATTAGCTAGATTACACAGAAACACAATCTGCTGGCTGAAAAATGCAATGTAGACGTAATTTTGTTGTTCAATCAATCTAAAAATAAATATGTTATTAATATATTACAATTTTAAAACTGAATGTGTTACAACATGGCGAAACTGTCAATCAGATGTTTGGTGGTTGGGTGATTGTAAATATTCTAAACGACTGAAAGTAAAAAAACAAAAACAAGAAACTATAGGACTCTTTTGCACGCTTTAGGTGCATGTGCAGGACCCATGTTTTATAAACCAATCACCACTCAGTGGGTGATATGGTCAGTATGATACTGGTTGCCTTTACTTTCCAAGTCATTTCATGGAACCCATTTAGTCTGGATTGTCCAGGAGTCCTGGTCAATTTTAAAAACAATCCCACCTTGATGAGATTTTGACCCCCTGACCGGCAGGCCGACAGAAGAGCGTCTAGCCACTACGTTATCGCGACTACCTGGACTTTGAGTTTTAATTGGTAGAATGGATAAGCGCGTTTACTATTAAACTTCCAACATGCTGATGCGGAGGTAGAGAGTTTAAAACTCTTTCGCTACCGTGAGCCCATCTGTGGACAGGATGGATTTGCTGTGATGGCTTCCTTTTAGTCCCACAAAATGATCAGTGGTTTATTTCATATATTTCTGCTCCGTTTCGGAATTTTAAGTTACAGTAAACTGAAAAGTCGTATAGCCGAAAGATTTCTACGCCATCTTTGTGCGGTCAAACGTTTTCTAATATTGGATTCTTGTGAATTTTCAGTTTTAAGGTAGTGTTAATTTGTTTGTTTGGGTTTTTCACAATGGAAACGCCCACCAGTAGAATGACTTCAGATCAAGCTAGATTATTATTCGAAACTGTTTTAAACAATAGTGATTCCGATATTAGTGATTCAGACAGCAGTTATATCTGTGAATCTAACATTTTAGCACGTGGTGATAAAGATACTACTAGTGGAACTTCGTCTTCAGCTGAGGTGTCTGATGAATGTCCGTCTGACAATGAATGTCAAGATGTCACAATCACTTCTCAGCGCAAAGGAAAGCAAACAGTACAAAATAAGAATAAAACTGGAGGAAAAAACTTGAATCTACAAGCTTCTGTACAGCGTGATGCACCTATCCCATCACCATCGACATGGCAAGATGTGTCAAAAGGAGAAACAAAACCGAAGTTTGAGTTTCGTCCTCGAAGATCTCACGTCAACTCTAAACTTTATCATCTGCAAACACCTATGGATTTTCTCAAAGTTTTTTTTGATGATGACATAGTGGATTGTTTAATTAAAAATGTAAACAAATATGCAGAAAAGATCTTGATGCAGAACACTCCTAAAAGAAAACATTCTAGTCTGTTATCCTGGACCCCACTCACGAAGCATGAATGGCTGAAGTTTACGTCTGTCATTATTGCTATGGGACTTAATCCAAGACCATCTATCAAAGACTATTGGTGTACAAGTGCACATTTATATACTCCTTGGTATGTCACTATGTTTCCCAGGAACAGATTTGAATGTATTTTTCACACCATGTTTCACGTATGTGAACCAGAAGCATCAGGTGAAAAAAAAATTGATCCTCTTGTTGACATGATCCTGAAGAAATTCCAGGAAGCATTTTACCCATTTGAAAATGTGTCCATTGATGAAATGATTATTGGATGGAAGGGCAGATTTCAGCACAGACAATACAATGCAACAAAACCTCACAAGTACCACATCAAAACATTTGGCCTTTGTGATTCTGCGACTGGCTATGTGGTGAATTTAAAAATTTACTATGGACGAAACACCGAATACAGTCCAGATTTAGATCTCACAACTGCTCATGCAGTGAAAGTGTTTGCCACACTACTGAATGTTCTCGGAGCTGGCCATCACATCTTTGCTGACAGATTCTACACTTCGAAAGCTCTGATTGATTATCTGCATTCCAACAATTTCAATTATACAGGGACACTGAATGTCAACCGAGTAGGCTTCCCTCCTGAGTTGAAGCATTTGCGACTTCAGCATCAAGAGATGAAGTGGTTTCTTGAAGGAGAAAGAATATTGTGTGTGGCATGGAGAGATAAAAAAGCTAAAAAACCATGCATTGTTGTCTCTACCAAGTCTGTAGTTGGAACTGTTGAGAGCGGATTGCGAAAACCGCAAAGCAAGCCGAAGATGATCCATGAATATAACATGGCGATGAATGGCTGCGACAGAATGGACCAAATGGTTGGATATTATAATATCCATGATAGGAAAACCATTAAGTGGTGGAAGAAGATCTACTACTGGATCTTTGAAATTGCACAGATCAATGCTCACATCCTACATTCTATATGCCAAACAGAGAAAGGAGGAAAAAAACTGTCATTGAAGGATTTCAAGCAAAGTTTACTGGAAAGTGCTCATTGCGAAGCAGCTCAGAGTATTCCTGAAAGTTTGACACTCTGCCTGCCCGAAGAATTTCAAAAAGTCAGTTGCAGGAAATTATGTCGAAAGAGTCACAGGAGCCAAGCATTTAATAGAATTTGTCGGTGTCCGTAGAGAATGTGTTTTTTGCAGCACTCGAACTAAACGACACAGATCTTCTTTTGTTTGCTCCGGCTGCACTAATAGACCACACTTGTGCGCCAAAGTTTGCTTTGCAGCCTATCACAAATAGACTGCCACATATAGTAAATAAAAACAAACAGACATGTGTAAATATTCATTGTAATTAAATGTAAATCTGCCAAGTGTTTTCCTAATTTTTGTCTGAAAAAAAAAATACATGATTCAGAATCTGCGGCAAAACTTCTTTTCGGATGGTTGATTGGGAGCAATGGTGTTTATAGTTAGAAAAGTGTTGTTTGTTCAGTAAATTCAACAGGATTAGCAGTGATCAGGATATTGGATAACAACGCCCCCTTGGTAAGTACAATGTTTACATTATTTTTACCTCTTTTTAACAAATTATTTTAGAAGTTATATTATTATTTTTATTTTATTTACAACATACAGCAAAAATTCTCCTACCAACATATTCCTTGTGCAATCCCCTTTATTTTGATATATAATACAACATTTCTGCTACAATTTTAACCATTTTCATAACATTATTGCGACATACACCAACTTCCAGATTTCAGGCCATTAGTTTTTTTCATTTTTGTGAAAAAGACATGGTTCAGAATATGCACCAAAACTTCCTTTTGGGTGATTTAATGAGCAATACTGTTTATATTCTTGAAGACAAGTGGTGTTTGTTTGATTATTCAGTAAATTAAACATTATTAGCAGTATAGGAGTGTAGAAAACACATTCTAAGTGCAATGTTTACATTATTTTTACCTACTTTTGTCCAATTATTTTATAAATTATATTATTATTTTTAATTTTATTTACAACCTAAAGCAGAAAATTCTCCTACCAACATATTTCTTGTGCAATCCCCTTTATTTTGATATATAATACAACATTTCTGCTACAATTTTAACCATTTTTCATAACATTATTGCGACATACACCAATTTCCAGATTTCGGCCATTAGTTTTTTTCATTTTTGTGAAAAAGACATGGTTTCAGAATATGCACCAAAAACCTCATTTTGGGTGATTTAAGATGAGACAATACTGTTTATATTCTAGAAGACAAGTGGTGTTTGTTTGATTATTCAGTAAATTAAAACATTATTAGCAGTATAGGGAGTGTAGGAAAACACATTCTAAGTTGCAATGTTTACATTATTTTTACTACCTTTGTCCAATTATTTTACAAATTATATTATTATTTTTATTTTATTTACACCTAGAGCAAAAATTCTCCTACCAACATATTCCTTGTGCAATCCCCTTTATTTTGATATATAATACAACATTTCTGCTACAATTTTAACCATTTTCATAACATTACTTGTGACAGACCCCACCTTCAAGATTTCAGCCATTATTTTTTGTCATTTTTGTGAAAAATACATGGTTCAGAATATGCACCAAAACTTCTTTTGGGTTACTTTAATGAGCAATACTGTTTATATTCTTGAAGACAAGTGGTGTTTGTTTGATTATTCAGTAAATTAAACATGATTAGCAGTATAGGAGTGTAGAAAACACCTTATAAGTGCAGTTTTTTAAATAATTTTTACCTCTTTAATTTCAGTTGTTATTATTCAACCTCTCATTATTGTCATAATATTTGTAACCTATCAATTAATTATTAACACTGTCATGTTCCTTGTGCAATCCTCTTTAATTTGATATGTAATACAATAGATCTGCTACCATCTTAACCATTTTAAAAGCATTATTGTAACACACCCCTAGTTCCAATTTTCTGCCATAAATTTCTGTTTGGTCACAGCCCAGTTTTTGTTTGGTAGTGAAAGAGTTAATCCCTACACCGGTCAGATGAACTAAAAGTTTGGACCTCTCGTTCTTGACTTGGGGACGTTAATTACAAGTATCTCAGAAGTCGGAGTGTGTTCACCTAATGGCGAGTGATACTGGTAATTATCATTATCATGTGACATGCCGATAAGCGTGGGCGGTCAGGTTTCGTCATCTTACACGATCACCAGATTCGTGGATCAGTTCTGTGTTCTTGTCTCGACCAAGACACTGGTAAAAGGGAATGCTGATCCAAAAACAAAAAGCTGTCAAGTGCACTAGAAGTAGTAGCACCTGTATGACTACGCATGACTTCAAAGCCAGCGAACAACAAATTTAAAAAAAAAAAAAACTCTGACTTTTGATGGATTGGTTGTCAGTTCGTCCGAGCTTTAAAACAAAAACACTTTTACTTTTGATGGACTGGTTGTCGGTTCGTCTGAGCTTTAAAACAAAAAACTCTTACTTTTGATGTTTTGGCTGTCAGCTCGTCTGAGCTTTAAAACAACAAACTCTTACTTTTGATGAATTGGTTGTCAGTTCGTCTAAGCATTAAAACAAAAAAACTCTTACAATTGATGGATTGGTTGTCAGTTCGTCTGAGCTTTAAAACAAAAAAGTCTTACTTTTGATGGATTGTTTGTCAAATCGTCTGAGCCTCAACACAACAAACAAACACAAAAATACTTGTATCTACAATAATAGAGGGTACAAGCCTAGGAAGAGAGGAGGGGGCAGGCCACATAGAAGATGAGTGCAGGATGGGGCAGAGAGTGTATCGGACACGGGACATGTTGCTTATAATCGAGAGGATTTCCGGAAGGTTGTTATGGGAGCGAGGTTCTGCAAAGGACATGCTACTGAATGAATGAATGAATGAATGAATGAATGAATGAATGAATGTACTAGAGTGCGGTTGATAAAGAGAATTTTCACTCGTTTTTCTCCTCTTTCAAGACCCGGTACCAAAGTACTCATACGACGATGAATTTGTTGCAAAGCTTTCCTTTCCACTCCAAACTCAGAAACCAGCTGGGAGTCTCCGTGGCAAAGTGGTCAAGCTGTCTGCCTAGCGCTCCGAAAATTGTGGGTTCGATTTCGGGCTACGTCCTTCGGTTCACGAGTGCATTTTTCTCGGAGACCCTTGGGGGTCGTTGCCGGAGCCACGGAGTTCGTCCTGTGTGCGACGCTTTCGGCAGGCCGCCCTGCGGAAAGAGACCGAGCCATATAGGATTAAACCCGGGGCAATGAAGTCGATCCTCTCAGCTTTTAAGACTTTTTTTTTCATAAACCAGCAACGTATGAAAGAAAGTTCTGAAGCTTAACATCAGCGGAGAGGTACAATCGGATGTAACCGGATCATGGTCCATCATAGAATATACGGAACGGTTGGGACTAGACCTCGGTTTTTGTTCCCTCCACGTGAACTAGGTTCAGTCAGAACGCACAGTGAAGCTGATTTTACATGTCTCATTTGCATAGTGCCGGCTCCGTGGCGAATGTGTTACGGACGGAGTTGGTAATCCCGCATACCGCGTTCGAAACACAGCTTACGGCGATTTTGGCAGCAGACTGTCTTGCGTTGGCATTTTTACGAAATGGTTTAGGTGCCGGTCGTTAGAAAGCAATGGCAAACTACTGGACATAAACTTGCCAAGAGATACGAACGGCAATTGCCGGGGTTGACTGCAACGTCTGGTAAGGACATGCACCTAACTTTTGTTTCAATATTTGAATAGTTAATTATCTGTTGGGATATCATCCTGCACTTCGGAAAAAAATCCATAGTTGGTCATATTTCCCCTCTCCCTTCTCCCTCCCCCCTCCCCAATATGCATCAGCGTCCGGCGGCTAAAAAATGCCAGTTCTGTGTTGTTGACAAAGCATCTCATTCTTCCGACTTGCCTCGCGTGTCTCGCTATGCCAATTCTAACTTTCAAGTGTCTCATTCTGGACAACAAAGAATATCAGAATAAAACTACTTCAACGGTATATTTCTTCATCAGCTAAACTTGTGTAACAATATTTTACTTGAAATATCTGCGCTTTAAAAGTGTCGCGTTTCCAAAAATAAAATGCATTTGACAACATCAGTCTATCAAGTATCTTCTCCACATTGAAGTTTCTCCAAAACTGTAATTGCACACTCCGACAGACTGCCCGTTCTTCCATCACTTGATGTTATCCTCACACTTGTACTGAGGTTTCCCAATCTAGACCTGTAAATTGCATAGAAACTTTCAATTCCAAAAGTTCGTCTAAAATTGATGGTTCTGATTCTCAACAAATTTATCATGCAAGGCTTTGTAACGTAATGTCAGACTGTTCAATCATGCTGGGGTTTCTCATTCTCAGTATACTGTATGCTGTAATGATTTCGACCTGTGTCTGTGTAACGGAATTTAAGAGTATGCATTTATCTATCAAATAAGGAGTTGCACTTGAATATTGATAGGATGCAAGGGGTTCTGAATTAAGGTCTGATTGATGATACTTTTATAACGTTAGGTGTTCATCTGATTCAAGATCTAATTGTTGATACTTGCACATCATGTTAGGTATTCTGATTCCAGATCTAATTGTTGATACTTGTACATCGTGTTAGGGTTCTGATTCAAGATTTAATTGTTGAAACTTGAACATCATGTTAGGTATTCTGATTCAAGATCTATTTGTTGGTGCTTGTACATTGCTTGCTTGCTTGCTTGTGTTCGTTGGCTTGAGCTCCAACGCGAAGTCCTGGATGTCGGATGAAGGCATCCTGTTGTCCAACTTCAGTGTGATGTCATACAGGACCTGAGTTTTGCGTGAGTATCCGTTGTCCCATGTCTGGCTTATTGGTGTGCAGACTGGTGGTTCCTCGCCATACAGGCAGACACTCTCCGACTTCGGAGGAATCGGCGATCCTATTGACCTCAGCCAGGACCCCGAAAGGACCTGTTGCCCAGGACGCTCGACGAGGACGCGTCAATAGGTCTTGGCCAGTATATAACCCGGCCCTGGTGCCTTGGAAACACCTCTGCATCCCGGTGCTTGTACATGATGTTAACGTTCTGATTCAAGATCTAATTGTTGATACTTGTACAGCATGTTAGGGATTTTGATTCAAGCTCTGATTGTTGATACGTATATATATATATATATATATATATATATATATATATATATATATATATATATATATATATATATATATATATATATATATATATATATATATATAACTTTAGGGATTCTGATTCAAGCTCTTATTGTTGCAGTAGGGATATTTTTGGATTCAGATTCTAGATGATTCTCCTGCACTAAAGGTTCTAATTCTATATCTATTAACTAAAAATGGTTTATTCACCATTACAAATCCATTTATTTCTACAGAATTTGATTCTTGAAAGAACTTCAGTATAGGTCTCTGAATGTATTGCTCTATTTTTTCCCCCCAAAATAATGCTATGGTTTCTGTGAAGTTTCTGGTAAAGTAATAAATAAAAATGTTTCGTAAAATAAAAACATGGTTACAAGCCATCTTATAAGCCACGTGGCCTACTAAATATAGGGTGATTGCGTTACATTTGTGTAGACCAATGTGCTACTATGCCGGCTTCGTGGCTTAGAGGTTATGACTTTTCTCCGTAATCTTGTATACTCTCGTCGGTAACGTGATGACGGTTCAAATCAGCAGTGGTTCGAATCGCATCGGTAACTTACGGGGTATGTTAGCCGGCCGCTCAGAAAGCAATGGCAAACTACTGAGCGTAATCTTGTCCAAGAGATCAACATACAGCTGAAAGATGCTGGTGTTGACAGCTAAGTCCTGTAAAAAGGATATGCTAAAAAAAAAAAATTTGCTACTGATAGGCGATGTGTTCTCTATCACCACTCGCACCAACTTCACGTCTCAGAAAGTCTCTTGAGATTAAATTTAGACTGGATCGACCTGGCAGCCGAGGTCATTTTTTTTTCTTCAAATCCCATCCTTGATGAGGATTTGAATATATGATCACCCGGCCAGCAAGTACCCATGCAAGGGAGCTACCACGGCTGTATAAACGTATGGAATAGTGGATAACTGGACAGTCAACTCAGACACAAATAATCTTTTCTCTAAACGTATGAATAGTGGATAAATGGACAGCCAACTCAGACAAAAATAATCTTAACTCTAAACGTATGAATAGGTGGACAGCCAGCTCGGACAAAAATAATCTTAACTCTAAACGTATGAATAGGTGGACAGCCAGCTCGGACAAAAATAATCTTTTCTCTAAACGTATGGAATAGTTGATAAATGGACAGTCAACTAGGAAAACAAAAATCTTTTCTCTAAACGCATGGAATAGTGGATAAATGGACAGCCATCTCGGACAAAAATAACACAGCCCTACCACACACAAAAAGTTTCATTTTTGTTTGGGTGCCAACCATTGTACACTTGATTTTGCAAAATGAGGACTGCTAAACTCATATATCAAATTTATTTGCCTGTAGCAGCTATGTTTTTTTTTAGATACAAGCTTTTACGTATTTCATTATTATTATTATTACAGTATTGTCTGTGTCTTAAAAAAGAATATTGCTATCCAGTCTCTTCAGAGTGTTTGGCTTCAAGATTGAAAGAACAAAAATTATAAGACTATTGCTATCTAGTCAGGCCCCATGGCGAAGTATTTACGGACGCAATTCGTTATTCCGCGCTCGAAACACAGCTACGGGTGTTTAGGCGTTGTTTTTTCATGAACTAGGGTGCCAGTCTCTCAGAAAGCAATGGCAAACTTCTGAACGTAAACTTGCCCTGGAATCATGAACAGCCAAGAAAATGCTGGGGTTGATTGCTACGTCCTGTAAAGGATATGCAACTAACTTATCTATCTAGTCCCTTCTGAACTTTTGGCTTCAAAATTGAAAGAAAAACAATTACTGACTGCTGAAACAAAGGTTACATTTTATCATAGCAGAGAATAGGTTTTCTTCCATTATTTTGTAAAGAAAACAACCTTGTGTTTTGTACTAATGTAGGAGGTCTTGTAAACGAAATGGGTGTAAGTTATAAACCAGATTAGTAGCAACTTTTTATTGACAACCGTAAAAGAAGTTTGAAAGGTGTTCTCTTAACACAATGGTTAAAACAATGGCTCAATTTCAATTGCCCATTCTACTAAAATGAAGCAAGGTATGTTGCCATAAGCACAGTTCTGGAAAAATGGTAGTATTTAGAACATAACTGGATGGTTTGTGTAGATCTGAAAATGATGAACTTATTATTAAGAGCATACACCAAATATCCGAGCACTATATGTTTATAGGATAGCAGGACAAAAGATACGTACTAGACACAGAAACAGTGACCGTTGAAGGATGGTGTCAAAGTTGGAGAACAAAATATTGAAGAGTTCTTCTTCTTCTTCTTCGTTCATCCGGAGTTTTTTTTTCGGATGTGATTGCGTTGTGCCTGTTTACAGCAGAGCTGCGTTCTTGCGCCGTTAGGCCGACACATCCGACTTCTGCGGGCATTTGTTGACCGGGTTAATCTTCCCGGGTATTGAAGAGTTCGACTTCCTCCATTACATATACAGCTTAGCTTGATGAAGCAATTTGTTAGGACACTGAACAAACATGTTACCTGCTTTAATTACTTAATACAAAAAGTTTCCAGAATTGAGCATAAACAAACTTAAAGGTTTATTGATTCGATGAACAAAACAGAGACCACAGTCTAGTCATCATTTGTTTTAGGTGTACACAACTTTCTGGGCAACTTTAAAGCAAATAATTATTCTGAGTTAATTGAAAACATGCTGTCGAATTTGTGTAAGCTTGGATGCAACATGAGCATAAAATCGCACTATCTCCATAACCATTTACATTTCTTTCCCTAAAATCTTGGCGACTCTAGTGAGGAGCAAGGTGAAAGGTTTCACCAAGATATAAAAACAATGAAAGAGAGATACCAGGGACTTTGGGATGCCCACATGATGGCAGATTACTGTTGGTCCCTTAAGGGTGACTGTCCGGACATATCACATTCCGGGAAGTTCTCGAAAAGAAGCTTTTTGTTTGTTGACTATAAATTTATTTTTAAATGCTTGTGATAAAGTTTTAATATATTTTTGTGATTTATATGAAAGTAAAATTGCACAGTAATTATATATAATATGAATGCGGATTAAGGTCAAAATACCACTGATGGTACCTAACTCTAGGCTTGTACATAACAATTGCCCTACTAAGAAGGTCATTCTCAGTTATCTCATAAAATTAGAGCTGATAGAAAAAAAAAATATGATAACATTTGATTACCCAAGAGCAGCTATCAAATTTAAGGCTCCAAAATTTGTGTAGACCAATGTAATTTATTCTCTGAAAGTATGTATTAGTGGACAAATGGACAGCCAACTCGGAAAAAATAATCTTTTATTTCACTCTCCCTATATCTAATTATACGCTTGCGAACGCGGTTCGTGAGCCGGTTACCAGGCGTTCGAAGCCCAGCTGCGACCGATTTGTGCAGCAGACCGTGTCGCGTTGTGTTATAACGTACTGGTATGGTAGCCGGTCGTCCAGAAGGCAATGGCAAACTACTGAACGTAACACTTGCCTAGTACATCAACAGCAGCAGAAAAATGCTGGTGTTGACTGCAATGTCCCGTAAGGGATACGCAACAAATATAGTATGTTTTCTTACTTTTATTTCTGGTGGCCCGTTTATTATTTTCTTACATCTTTTCACGTTAAAATATTTTCTACTGATGAGAAATTAAATTAAACATTCAGTTGCGTTGTATGATAGTGTTGACCTTTCATTTCTATTTCTTTATAGCTTCTTTTATAACTGCAACATTGTAATAATGCATTTCAATCGGCAGTTTACAGACGGAAGAGTAAGGAAACTGGTCACTAAGTTCTTAAACGGTATCTTTATCATGTTCCGTCCGTACTTTCTATTTGCATTTCTTTCTTCCTCCTTTAACCTCGCTTATAACTGTAGCATTGTGGGGTGTCCCCAATTTATCTGCTGTCCCTGAATAAAGCTGAGAAAACATTATCGCCACATCACCATGAACGGGGATCTGGTAGCAAGCGTTTTGCTAAAGCCACTGTTTCAATGTCTTGATTATAGAAGTTATCTGTGCCCCTATCTCTAGTGTTGAAGACCATGGTGTCTGATCTGGTTCTCTTACAAATCAAGAGACCATGACGTGCCTGGCAGGCGGCGGCGCCGCTAGCTTGCACAGTCGAGTCAATCCCTCTTCATCCCGCTGTGGCTTTATATTCTAATCGTCGCTCCTGAGCCCCATACCCGGCGGCCACAAAGGGAAAGTTTGGAGTGGATTGTATTTCCGCTCATTTGGTCTCAGCAGAGCAATTTGACGGTCAATTTGTGCTCCCTTGAATCCTTGTGTTGGCAACAACACCTAGAGAGCCCGTCGAAGGAGGCGGGGCAGTCGCAAGTTGAGAAAACACTGTCATTACTTGAATAAAGAGCCTTAAGTACCTTGATTCTACTCTAATACAAGCCGCTCCAAGCGATTGCCGCGATAGTGATGAGGTGGGAGGCTCGAGCTAAAGAAGCAACTGAGTCACAGATGTAAAGACGTGGAGTTACTACATGCAAAGATCTTTTTAAAAGGTATCAGCGATGAACAATTGGTCATACAGTCTTCTCTGACACCCATTCTCCCAGTCGCTTAGATTGCTGCACACGGGGATGGCTGTATTAGAAGTCTAGTCAGGTTACGGACCAAAGCTCCCATGGCAGTTAGGAAAATAAAACGCATCGTGAGTTGGTGTCTTTATTCTGAGATAAATCGTTATTATGAAACGTTGGATTGCAAGCTGTTTCGTTGGTGTAATTCGTCAATGTTTTATATATGATCATTCACAATACACACAGACATACGCACACACATATTCACAAACACACGACCCCACGCACACCAACCCACACAAACAAGCGCACAAGCAAGCAAAATATCAAATTATCGTTCTGCAAAAGAGAACGGAAAGGCCCATAACAATGTTGCAAATTCATCAATCAGGTTCCGTCTCCACAATGATGGTTGGCTGCTATGGATCTCCAAAACTGTCTGTCTCTCCCTGACTGAGCATGCTGTCAGTTTGCTGTTCGTTGATTTCTTGATGTTGTCTTCCCACTTGCATTGTTGTCTACCTCTTGCTCGCTTGCTTTCACCCTTGATGTCCACTATCGTTTTTATCAGAGTGTTATGTCTTCTAACGTGGCCAAAATATTTCACTTGCCTCTTGTTTATTTCTTTCATCACCTCTCTTTTCATTCTCAGTTTTTCTAGAACCTCTGTTTTGATTCTTTTTGTTTCTATTAAATACGACATAATTTTATTTATATCCACATCCCCAGGGCCTCTATTCGACTTTATAATTTAGTGTTTAATTTCCAGGCTTCCGCGCCATATAGTTGTGTCGAATGTACATAAGATTTTACAAATCTCATTTTTAATGCATTGTTAATCTCTCTAGTTGTTAATACAGATTTCATGCTGTTTAAAGCATTTTTCATTCAACAGAGGAGCGGCTGGCCGAGTGGCTAGAACGCCGGACTCTCCGTCGGGAGACCCGGGTTCGATCCCTAGGTAAGGTGTGGGATATTTTTCTGTCGGGGGCAAAAAGAAAACCCTAACCTGCACAGTTCGCGGCGACTGCACTAGCCAGGCGGCCTTAATTCCTCAAGCTCAAAGACCCCTCTGCCATACACCGCAAGGTACTAAATTGGCAGTAAATGACAGTTTGACAGAAAGCACTTTTAGGCATTCATATTCTCGTTTTGATTTCTGTTTTACTTCTGCCATCATTTGCCACATCACATGACCAAGGTAGGAGAAACTTGTTACTTGTTCTAGTATTTCCCCGTTTACTGTGATTTTCATTGATGACCTCTCCTTTCCACTGGTAATTATCATAGTTTCATTAAAAAAAAAAAATTTCATGTTAATATCTAAGCGACATTCTGCACTATGCCTGTTTATTTGTTCCACTAATTTGTGTAACTCTTGCTCGCTTTCAGCTAGTAACACTGTAACATCAGCATAACTAAGATTGTTTAAGATTCTTGTATTGATGTTACGTCCACACAATTCGAATTGTTTAAAAATTATTACTGTGTGTTGAAGAGGCTTAGGGACAGCACACATCCCTCCGTACTTCTTCTTTTTTTTTTATCTTTATGGGGGGGGGGGGGGGGGGGGGAATAATTATTTCCATATCTAAGTGACGGAAAGCCTACATACAACTTCAAATGATAATGGATGGAGAGTCATCAACCTGGCAGAAGCCAAAGGACTGCAGATTAGCAGTACCTGACTACAAAGAAAGGATATACACAAACAAACTTGGAAATCATGTGACAAGAGAACCTATAATCAAATAGATCACATTTTAATTAACAACAGAAATGCATCAAACATACAGCAAGTCAGAAGTTATAGAGAAGCTGAGTGCCACAGTGACCACTTCCTCGTAATATATAATTATATTACAATATTTGTGGAAGCAGAATGCTTAATATTTTTGGCAGGCACATGTGCATGTGCCTCTTTTTAGAGTCTCTGTGGCGAAGTGGTCAAGCCGTTTGACTCGTGTTCCAAAGGTTGTTGGTTCGATTCCGGGCCTGCGCCCTTCGGTTTACGAGTTAAATGTTTCGGAGACTCCGTGGGTCGTCGCTAAAAGCTACGGAGTTCGTGCTTTGTGCGACGCTTTCCGTGCTACGGAAAGAGACCGAGCCATATGGGATAAAACCCAGTGCAATGAAGTCGACCCTGTCGACTTTTAAGCGACTTTTTTTTTTTAAGCAAAATTTAAAATAAAACTTAAGAGAGCTTTCTATACTAAATTACAAAGATTACACCCAACATATAACAGAGAAAAACTACAAGACATTACAGTCAAAGAGAAATTTACAGATGAAATAAAATGTAAACTTGAAACTCTGCAAAACCCTTCGGAGGAAAGCGTTGACCAAACGTGGTTGAACATCAAGAATACAATTCAATCTACCGCAGAAGAATGTCTCGGTGTGTTAACCACGCATAGAAAGAACAGATGGTTCAATCAAAAATGTGAAGAAGCAGTCATTAGGAAGAAGAATGCCAGACATGTATGGTTAAATGACATCAATAACATCCAAAAGGAAGAGCATTATAGAAATGAATGTAAAGAGGCTACAAAAATAGTCAGACAGCAGAAACGAGAATATATGAGTAATATAATCAAAGAGATGGAAACTAATCACCAGAAAAATGAATCCAGAAAATTTTTTAAAGGACTGAAGTCAATGAAACGAGGGGACCAACAAAACACATATGGTTTAAAAGACAAAAATGGGAATATGATAAATACCAATGAGGAAATGTGCAACACATGGAAAGAATATTTTATTGAATTACTAAATTGTGAAGCTCCAAGCAACATTTTCCCACAGGAAGAGGTTCTAACATGCGAACCACAAATTGAAGAACCTACATTTGAAGAAATCCTATATGTAATCACACGACTTAAAAACAATAAGGCAACTGGGACTGATGGAATTGCTGCTGAATTTATAAAGGCAGGTGGCCATGCATTACATCTAAAGCTATACGAACTAATAATAAAAATCTGGAGGACAGAAGAATTACCCCATGACTGGAAAGAGTCATTATTGATACCTATCTTTAAGAAAGGAGACAAGTTCCAATGTGGAAATTATAGAGGAATATCACTACTGTCCACAAGCTATAAGATACTATCAGCAGTATTACTAAATAGACTAAAACCATATTCAGAAGACATATTAGGTGACTACCAGGCGGGTTTTAGACAAAACAGATCAACAATAGATCAGATATTTATCTTACGACAAATAGCCGAGAAACATTGGGAATATAAAAGAGATCTCCATAACATTTTTGTGGATTTTAAAAAGGCTTATGATAGTGTCCATAGGAATAGTCTATGGAATGCTATGCAGGAATTTGGAATACCAAGGAAGTTAATCAACATGACCAGACTATGCATGGAAGATACTTATAATATAGTAACATATAAAGGCAGGAAATCAGAACCCTTCCAAATAACATCTGGCTTGAAACAGGGTGATGCACTATCGCCGCTACTCTTCAATCTGGCTCTAGAGAAAGTTGTAAGGAAGTTAAAGGAGGAATGTGATATTGGAGGAACATCCAAGCTGCTTGGTTATGCAGATGATATAGATATTATAGGGCAAAGTGAACAAAAGACATTGGAAATATTGACTCACTTAAAGGAAAAAGCCCAACAGATGGGGCTGGTTATCAACCAAGATAAGACAGAATATATGGTAATTTCAAGAGACGGAATGGCTAAAAACTCTGGCCACATACAAATAGATAATATGACCATTAAAAGAACGGAAACATACAAATACCTGGGTACAATCTTCAACTGCTCCAACATCATAAGGGAAGAAATACAAACTAGAATCAACTCTGGAAATAAGATATAATATCCACTACAACATCTACTAAAATCAAAGGCGCTATCTCGTAACACCAAAATCACAATATACAAAACACTGATCAGACCAATTGTGCTGTATGGCTCTGAAACCTGGAGTACAACGAAAGGAGACGAAGTCTTGTTACAAACCCTTGAGAACAAAATTTTAAGACGCATCTTTGGACCCATTAGGGATACACAAAGTGGAGAGTGGAAAAGAAGAAGTAACAAAGACATTTATGGTCTGTTTAAGTCCCCGCTAATCACTGGTATCATGAAGGCTAATAGACTACAATGGCTGGGGCATATAGAAAGAATGGAAGATAATAGGGAAACAAAACTCGCTTACACTCAGGAAATAAATGACCGTAGACCCCGAGGTAGACCAAGAAGACGGTGGAGAGATAATACATGTACAGACCTACAAGCACTTGGAATCAACGACTGGCAAGAGAAGGTCCACCAGAGAGACGAATGGAGACGGATTGTATTTGCAGCAAAGAACCTCAATGACTCGGAAAGCTGAAGAAGAAGAAGAAGAAGAAGAAGAAGAAGATATCTAAGTGACGCGCACTTGTTGTTAGTGCAAGTTACTAATATGTCTGATGTCCTTTCCGTCTACTCCATTTTGAATGAATGTAATTAATCGTTCATGTTGTACTCTATCAAAAGCTTTCTTGTAGTCTATAACACACACACACACACACACACACACACACACACACACACACACACACATATGATGACATATGATGTGTGTGTGTGTGTGTGTGTGTGTGTGTGTATGTGTGTGTGTGTGTTAGAGGCTTTCATTTGAAACCCGTTCCAATGGCTTTATTACAAAATCATGACAGAAACATTAACAGGTATGGTAGAATTAAACAAAGCATTCATTTTGAATGAATTATGCAACATGGGTTGGTCAGAAGAAGCCGCCGTATGAATTCAGGCAAGCATCCCATTGCTTAGGTAGGCGGCGAATGCCGTCCGCAAATAAAAAAACTATTGTGGTTGCTCACTTAACCAAGTGTTTACCGCTTTCATTACGTCTGCATCTGGGTGAAATTGTTGCCCCTTGAGAGCTTTTTAGAGGTCCGAACAAATGAAAAGCACATGGTGACAAATCAGGACTTAGGCTGAATATAGCCTGTTGCAGAGTTTCCCACTTCATCCTTGCTAATGCTGCCTGCACAATCTTTGCCACATGTGAACGAGCATTACCGTGCAACAAAATCACACCGCGAGAAAGCATGCCGGGTCGTTTATTCTTGATGGTTTTTTGCAGCTTGTCTAGTGTTTGCAAGTAGTGGACAGAGTTGATGTTGACACCAGGTTCTTTTAAGTCGGCCAACAATAGCCCTTCATCGTCAAAAAATGCGCTCAGCATAACCTTACCAGCGGAAAGATGTAACTTGATTTTTTTTTTTTTTTTTGGGCTTTTGGTGATCCAGCATGTTTCCATTACATTCTCTCTCTTTCGCTGCTCGGTTCAAAGTGGTGACACCATGAGTCATCGCCATCACTATACGGAAGAGAAATGCATCACCCTCCACTCGGTAATGCAGCAAGTGGTTCAAACACCATTACGTGCGTCCTCTTTTTGGTGGTCGGTCAACATCCGTGGTACCCACTGTGAACACATCTTCTGATATTGCAGTTTCTTACAAACGACCTTTTGAATTGTCCCAATTGACACATCAAATTCTTTCGCTAGTGAACGTATGCTTCGACAACGATTCATCTGTACTGCTGCATCAATTTTGGTGATGGTTTTTTTTTCTGTTGCAACAATATGCGCTTCGCCCGGCCGTCGAAGATGCAGATCTGTCGTAAATTGACGACTTTTCCGAGACATTCATGCCCTGTCTATCACTGTTGTCTTCGACACACATTTGTTTCCGTACGCTGCCTGCATTCTTCGATGAATGCCCACTGGTCGACATCCTTCAAATGAAAGAAACTGAATCACAGCTCTTTGAGCTTCTTTGGACGGATTTTGATCAACCCGGCCATTTTATCAACGGTCAGAAACAGAACCTATGCATCATGGGACAATAAGCACTTGCTCTTTTATTCATTGGTCAGTACTTATCACATGACTATGATATGATCATGTTCAACGTACGCAATTACGCGCGGTGCGGCATTAACGGATTTCAAATGAACGCCCCTGATATATATATATATATATATATATATATATATATATATATATATATATATATATAATATATATATATATATATATATATCAGGAACCTTGGAATGTGATCAACATAGAACAATTAGTATAATGAGTCACATCACAAAGATTTTGCTAAGAATTATCATGCAAAGAGTGAGGAAGAAGATACAACCTGAAATAGGGGAAGAACAATGCGAGTTTGTAGAAGGAAAGGGTACAGTAAATGCTGTGTATATGCTGCGAACAGTTATTGAACGTGCTATAGAAGTAAAAAAGGATATACATCTTTGCTTTATTGACTATACACAGGCTTTTGATAGAGTTAGACATGTCAGCATGGTGGATATGCTTGCAGATCTACAAATTGATGGGAAAGATATTAGACTTATAAGAAACATATATTGGAAACAACAAGCTGCAATAAGGATTGATAATGAAGTGAGACAGTATTAGCCAATTAAGAGAGGTGTTAGGCAGGGATGTGTGATGTCTCCAGATCTTTTTTCCCTATACAGTGAAAATATTTTCAGAAATGTAGAGGATATAAATGGAATCAGCATTGGAGGACGAAACATCAATAACATTAGATATGCAGATGATACAGTATTAATTGCAGACAATGCGCAGGACCTGCAACAATTAATAGATGCGGTTGTTGTACACAGTGAGCAACTGGGGTTAGAATTAAATTGTAAAAAGACTCAGGTTAAGGTCGTCACTAGGAAGGAAGAAGTGCCACAATGTAATATACAAGTAAATGGAAATATTCTTCAACAAGTGAATCGGTACAATTATCTTGGAACAGTCATAACATCTTATGGGAGATGCCTTGAAGAGATTAGAACAAGAATCGCCATGGCGAAAGTAGCCTTTAGCAAGATGAAAAACATTCTGACCAATAAAAAGATGTCAATTGAAACGAGAAAAAGAGTGTTGAGGGGATACATAGAACCTGTTCTTTTGTATGGATGTGAAACTTGGACAATGAGCAGTCAAGCTGAAAAGCATCTGATGGCTGCAGAAATGTGGTTTCTGAGGAAAATGCAAAGAATACCATGGACAGATAGAAAAACCAATGACCAAGTTCTACAGGAGACAAATGAACATCGTAAACTGATTAGAGAAATTAGACGTAGACAGTCAAAATTTTTTGAACATTTGAGAAGAAATGGATTGGAGAACTTAGTGACAACCGGCAAGATCGAAGGGAACAACCCATTCTTTAACCGATGATAGGTAGAAGGCAATTTCTCTTCGAAAGAAAAATGAGTTTATAAGAGGGATGCCTTATTCATTTTGAAGTAACAGAGCGAAAGAGCAACTGAATATAATAAATAACTAAATATACAAGAAAAAAAACCCGGAAAAGGCTTTCGATAAAATAGGGAGAAAAGTTCATTGAGAAAATAGAAAACTACGAGATGAAAGGTGACAACTTTTAGAGCACATCTATTAGAACGAACTGACGGATTTCCCCAAAAATAAGCGAAAGAAAAGTAGTTAGTCAGGGCTGTGTTTTCCCACTTTACTTTTTAGCTGTGCTCGAACAAAGTAACAAAGGAAGCACAGCCAAAAAAGCAAGATCTTACAGACTAGAAGCAGACTACCATGCAGAGCTCAATAACTCACTCATTTAGCTACTGTTTCCAGACGGTTTTTAATATGTAATGATAATTTAAAAAACCATGTCAAGTCACTGTCAACAACATGAAAAAAGGCGCACAGGGCAAAAACAATTAAAAACCCGATAAGTCACCAACCAGAATAAATAAAAAAAAAAAACCCCAATGATAGAACGCTGTGAAGTGCAATAGAAACAAGATACCAACAGGCAAAGTCCAGTGGTTTCCATTGTCACCATCACCCAAACACAAAGAAATTGCAATGGAATCAAGTGAAAAATTTAAAATATTATGTGTGTTTTGTTTGCCCCCCAAAATTTGCTGCCATATCAAAAACAAGGTCCCTGTCAACACCCCGCCATAGAAAACTCGTTCTGTGTGAGCGTCATGTTGAAAAAGACTGGGATTCTCCAAATGAACGAACCGAAACGACATCAGAAATACATTATGACAGGTATAACATCAGCTTCTATATATGTAGGATAACGACTTCTAAAAGATAGGATACGTCTGCTTCTATATATGATAGGATAGCATTATGCTTGTTTTTTGATAACATAATTCTTCTTTATATGGTAGAATAAATCATGCTTTTTATTTGATCCCTACATATTGCTTGTGTAAATAAAAAGGCATCATTTTTGCATTTTAGGGAAAGAAACAAATCTGGTTGGACATCGTATGAGAATGGAATTTTACAACGAGCAATAAACCATGAAACCCAAAAGGATCCCAAAAAACATATTAAACCAAGGAGTCATGGATAGACAAATCAAGAGCACTTTAAATCAAAATGTACACAAGCAACCAATAGAAAACAACTTGCCTTGGAAAGCAATCTGTAGGTCCCCAGACTCTAACGTTTAAGAGCAGCGGGAATTGGGAAAATATACATCAATCATTTGTGGCTAGACAATAGACAGCTACAGAATGATGGGACAGATGTCATGCAGAATAATTTGAATCATTAGCCTAACTCACAACGCCACCTGACAACAGTGAGTTATAAACTCTGTTCTTTGCCCTGTTCCGGGCCTTGATAAGAAAGTACGAACGACCAATGAGCGGACTAACAAACTGGATGCCCTCAGCATAAGCAGTGCGATTAAACGAATCACTGATTACGAATCTACAGCTATGACCGGAATACAAGATCATCAAGTCAAAAGGGGTGAAGCAAGTCTTGAACGCTAAATAGTAGGCCACATCATCATCATCATCAAGAGCCCTGCCAGTTGGCGTAGGCGTTCATGGTTCTCCACAGATCTCGGTCTTTGGTTTTCTGGATCAACTCTGCTACTGATATTCCTCCGTGCCACCGTCTCAATCCATCCAGCATCATTTCTCTTGGTCTACCTCTGCCTCTCTTCCCCTCGATCTTTCCAGTTGTCACGATGTTCTCCAATGCCTCTCTTCTCATTACATGACCAAAGAAAGCTGTTTGTTTCTTTCTTATTGTTGTATATAGTGTTCTAGTTTCATTAGCCTGTTTCAGGCAGTCGTCGTTAGTTACTCTGGCAGTCCAAGGAATTCTCAACATTCGTCTCAGGAACCACATCTCTAGTTGCTTCTAATATCTTCTTAATTTGTTCATTTACTATTCCATGATTCACTGCCATACAGCAAACTGGTTCTACATAGCATTTCAGCACTCTCTTTCTTACACTTCAGTGATAGTTACTTATTGCATAAGATACTCTTCATATTCTGAAATGCGGCTTTGCCTGTCCTATTCTGCTCTTAATCTCTGTTGTACATCTTCCATCTGATGTTATAAATGTCCCTAGGTATCTAAAATTATCCACTTGGTTAAGAATCTTTCCTTCTATTTCTATGTCACATTTTGGTGTCACCATTTTCTTTGATATCACCATTGTTACTGTTTTCTTGATATTCAAGGAGAGTCCTTTCCTTGCACTCTCTGTTACTACAGTGTCCAACAATTGTTGTAGGTCTGTTGATTTATCTGCCATCAATACTGTGTCATCTGCATAGCGTATATTATTTATATTATAACCTCCAACTAGTATTCCTGGCATCTCTTTGATCTCTCTCATTATTACTTCGCTATATAGGGAGAAGAGATCTGGTGACAAGACACATCCCTGTCGTACTCCTAGCTTTATGTGTTCGTAACTACCCTCTTTATTTCCAATTTTAATTGCTGCTAGCTTGGTTCCAGTAAATATTCTTTATTATTCTTAAATCTTTCCCATCAAGTTGATATCTTCCAACATTTTAATGAGTTCATCATGTTTTACTTTATCAAATGCCTTAGTATAATCTATGAAGCACAAATATATGTCTCTCTGTTTCTCTATTGACCTTTCTATTAGTGTCCGTAATGTATATATTGCATTGTTTGTGCCCTTACCCTCCACAAATCCATACTGTTCTTCACTAATTTCCATTTTTATTTTCTGTCTGGTTCTTCTCATTATGATTCTGAGCAGAAGCTTAGTGATATGGTTTATGAGGTCAATTGTGCGAAAATCTTCACATTCAATTGCTCCTAGTCTTTTTGGTATAGCTATAAAGACAGATTTCAGCATATCACTTGGTAGATATCCACTGCGGTAAACATCATTTAACATTTTGGTTAATATATCTACTCCAAATTCTCCCAATACTTCTAATTCTTCTATTATGATTTCATCTGGTCCAGCTGTTTTTTCCTTTCTTCATATATTTCATAGCGTCAGCGACTTCTTCTTTTAGAATAGGTGGACCTTCTAAGTTACTTTCTTCTGTTAATTCTTCCCTTTCCCCATCATATAATTCTTTTATATACTCATTCCACCTCTTCATTATATCATCTTCCTTCAATAATATCTTTCCTGTTTTTGATTTCAAACACCCTGTATTTATTCTTATTTTTCTTCCCGTGAGCTCACTGATTTGTCTGTGCATATTTTTTGTATCTTTAATAGCATTTAATTCAATATGTTTGCACTGTTCATTTACCAACTTTCTTTTGCCTTCGAACATTTATCTTTTATTTCTTTATTTATCTTAGCGCATTCTTGTTTGTCATTTTTACTCTGTTTTCTTTTGTCCATCAGCATTAAGATATCTTCATTCATCCATTTTTTCTTAGCTATTTGACTTCTCTCCGGTAACATTTCTTTGCTAGTTTGATGAATGGAGTCCCTTAACATTTCCCATTGTTCATTTATACTCTGTATTTTAGCTATTGCATTGTACCTATTTTTGACAGCCACTATGTATTGTTCTTGAATTTCTTTATCTACTTTCAGAACCTCTTTATTAAGTCTCATGTTCCTAACCATTTTTTCCCTCTCTTTAATCTTACTTTTATTCGTCCACATAGTGGTACATGATCACTATTACAGTCGGCGCAAGGCATTGATTTTACATTAATTATAGCATTTCTAAATCTTTTATTAATTAGTTTGTAGTAAATTTGGTTGCGTATTTTCTGATCAGGGCTTTTTCATGTATATAGTCGTCTTTTATGGTGTTTAAACCACGTGTTTCCAATTATCATATCATTGATATTTGCCCATTCTATTAGCTTTTCCCCTCTTTCATTTCTTGTACCTAAACCATAAGTTCCCCACTACATCCTCCATTTTCCCCTTTCCTACTTTTGCATTAAAATCTCCAAGTATTATTTTATTTCCTGTGATCCAATTTGAGCCATCGCCTATTCTATTTCGTCGTAAAATTGTTGTATTTCTTCATCACTACTGCTTGCTGTTAGTGCATATACTTGTACAATATTTATATCTATTGGTTTGCCTTTGATTTTGACCAAAATAACTCTGTCTGAAATACACCAGTATCCACTAAGTGACTTGGCTGTTTCTTCGTCAAGTATTATTCCTACACCTTTTTCATGTTTATCCCCTCCAGAATAAATTATTGTGTGGTTGTCAGCTATAATTTGCCCGATCCCTTCCATCTCATCTCACTAACGCCTAGTATATTCATATTCATGCTATCCATTTCCCTTAGAATATTGTTCAACTTTCCTATCTCACTTAATGTCCTAACATTCCATGTTCATACTCTAAATTTATTAATTTTATTTATGGTTTTGCCATCAGTGGCTGGATGACGGTCTGGTGTCACCTGTGGCTCATGACTGTCCCTACCGGACGAGGATGTCCTAAGACAGCCATTAACGTTGTTCACTAACTCTTATATGTGTTTTGCCATGAAGTCTTGAGAAGATAATGTGGTGGTTTCCCCTTGCCTTCCACATTCACATGGTGATCTTTTACCTCTACCTTTAACAACCATTTCCGACTGTCAGGACAAGTGAGTGCCCTGCTCTGCTCAGCTGCAGAGTTGTCCACTTATTCCGGTGGATACTCGGTCCCCAGAGCTGTGTTAGCCACACCGTGGTGTGTTTCCATCCTCTACCACGGGGAGGTGCAGTTGGGATTTTCCCTTCCTAAAGTTATGGGCTATGACCAAGATTCTCCAGTACTTTTTAGAGGATCAGAGTCAGTAGGCCACAGGAAAATAATAAAACAAATCAGAACGAGTTAAGTCAGCTATTGGAGATACTGAGGATGGATACGGCACTTAATAGACGCATACGATGTGCCATGAAAATAATATATAAACTAACTTGATAATTACTTTCTATGGAACCCTAAAGGCTATTGAAATAGCATGAAAAAGAAACTCACATATATTCATAAGCAACCATAACGAGAAAAGGAAAGGAGTAGACATAATCGGACAACTTAGACAATGTAAAATAATTAAAGCTGTACGCGCGATAGAGGCACTCCACCTCTATCCTCTTGAGCATGTTCATTGAGTTGCTAAGGAAACATGCCCAAGTGAATGTCTGTGCCTCGAGCCATGTTATTGCTGTACTTACTGACATGACTTCCATAGTCAGGCTACTTGATGTTGGAGTGTTGACAATATGATTATTCAACGAGAACAACGTCACTGTTGCCTTTGTTGGGTTGACCATTGCCCCAGTTTCATCACACCAAGTACTAATGCGATTGAGTTCGGTTTGTAGTTCCACAGCAACCTGCTCTCTATCCATACCCTGACGATACACTAAAACATCATCGGCATATGACAATGTCCTACCATGTCCAGTGATCTGCTCACTGGTGATTCTCACTGTGTAGGCGTTGAATAGTACCGTAGATAATGGTGATCCCTGTGGTACGCCAGGATATATTGTTGTTGGTTCCGAAGTCCAACTGCCACATCTAAAAACTACTTTCCGTTGGAAGAGGGCTGCAGCGATCCAATGGACTTAATTTGAGTTCAAGAAGCTGAAGCATTAAAAATCCAATGGTACTCTGATTGAACGCGTCCTGAAGATCAATCGCTGCAGCAAAGGTTTCAATGCCTGAGTGGAAACCTTCATAGACATCATAGGCAAAATCTGCTGCAATCGTCCAGGTTTCGTTTTTTGGACGGTACCTACCCAGGGTAGGTGGGAAAACACCTTGCCTCTCTAGCTGGCTTGATATTTATATTTTCCTGGCAATTAACTTCTCCAGCAGCTTGCCTATTGTATTCTGCATGGTTATAACTCGATATCCCTGAAGTTTTGTGTGGTCTTTGCCAGGCTTCGGCAAGGGAATCAGATAGCTGTGTAACCACTCCTCCTTGATGCTGGCACTCCCTATACTGTTGTTGTACATGTCTGCTAGTTTCTCTAGCTCGTTGTCGGTACACCTATTGATGTCGTCGTATCTTATACCATCAGGCCCTGGAGCGCTGTTTTTTGATCGTCGAAGCACAGCCTTGATTTATTTCACTGTCACTGTGTCTTCATCTGAAGTGTTCTGGGCCTTGCGCCTGTCTGAGGTGACCTCCTTGGCCAGATTTCGGCCTCCCGTGTCTGTCTGGTTGCTCTGCTCTAGATAGCGTTCAAAGAGGGCTTTGCCCTTGTCCTCGTCAGTCCTCTGCCAGATGAGGTCAGCACCTTGGAAGTCAGAAATGCTCTTATTCTTGACTACACCACTCATGCCTTTATGTAGTCGCCCGAACAATTTCAGTGACTTATCTGTGCTAACTCTTTGACACACCTCTGCCCATTTTTCGCTTTTAACCACCTTGACCAGTTTTTTGAATAGCTTACTTTTGTGTGCATCTCTCTTTCTAAGTGCATGCAGGGACTAGGATGACCAGCTCTGTTCTTCTTGGCATTTTGCCATCTCCTTACAGCACTACGCTTATCCACTCCAAGCCTTCTCCACCTCGAAATTCCACCAAGGTGGCTGCTCCCAGCTTTTTTTCCTGCCCTGAAGCTTTCTGCGCTTGTTACGTCTTATTTTACTCACCACATCTTGCCCTGTACTGTCATACTGGAAAGTCTTTACCTTTAGCTTGTGCTGCCTGGTTCTGCCTTTCTCCACCAATATGCTGCAAGGGTGGTGGTCGCTGCCGTGGTGTCCTAGGACACCCCATCTACACACTGTAGTGAGTGAAGGTGAAACCAGCGCCAGATCAATAGCACTGTCCTCATCGCCTGGACGGCTTGCTGTCCTGGTGACACAGCCACTGTTGATACAAACCAGGTCAATGGTTTCAAGTGCAATCTCGAGCTCCTCCCCCTGTGTCTTAGAGGAACTGATTCCCCATGATCTGCCTTTAGCGTTGAAATCGCCACAGAATATAACATTTCTCTCGTGACCTAATATGTCACTTAAGCACTGCCACTTCTGGGAATCCATACTCGCGTTGCGGGCATAAACATTAACCAACACGAATGGTATACTGGATTGAATTCTCAGCGCCTGTATTTGTATATCGTCACTGTCCCAACTGGACATGTCTAGCTATGACGCCACCATGCTGTCACGAACGAGAATCGCCATTCCCAGATGTTGTCTGTTGTAGAGACATTTGAAGCCGGCAATTCGGAGTAGCTGATCGCCCAGTCTCGTCTTCTGGAGCGCTACAATGTCGGTCCTGTAATTTCTAAAATAGAGCCCCGTTATCTAACGCTGGCGCAGTTCCAATACAGAATACGGATATTCCTGAGTCCTAGACGGTGACACTTGAGTCTAAAACGCCTAAAACCACCACGCTTACCTTGTCACTTTCTGCCTGCCCGGCGCCCTCGCCGCCTCATTAGGTTGACTGCTGACCGCTCGGAGAACACACGTTGTTCCGCCAGGTTGAAAAACCGAAAACAACAGAACCCACACACACTGCGGAAAATTCACTCAAGGATTGCTTCGCTCGATGCACTAAACTCCGTAGCATCCGGGCAGATCTTGAGTAGAAACTCCTGGTTTTACATCCTGGCACACAAATTACACGCAAGAGATGAATAAATCCATCTCCTACGCGAAAAAGTTAACGATCACAAAACCTAAAAAAGAAGACTATACACACGGAAAAGCCCTGATAAGAAAATACACAACCAAATAGACTACATGCTTATTAATACTAGATTTAGAATTTGCTTTAATTAATTCAAAGACAATGCCTGGCGCTGACTGTAATAGTGATCACGTACCACTATCCATCAATGCATCAAAGAAATAATATCGGAGAGAAGCTAAATAGTTAAGAAAAAATGGATGAATGAAAAAATCTTAATGCTGATGGACAAAAGGAAGCAGAATATAAACGAAAAAACAAACAAACAAACAAACAAACAAACAAGAATGCGCTAAGAAAAATAAAGAAATAAGAGATAAATGTGTGAAGGCAAAAGAAAGATAGTTAAATGAGCAATGCAAAAAATTGAATTACATTCCATTAAAGATACAAATAAAAATATGCACAGACAAATCATGAGCTCACGAGAAGAAAAATAGGAATAAATACAGAGTTTTTGAAATCAAAAACAGGAAAGATATTGTTGGAGGAAGGTGCTATAATGAAGAGGTGGATTGAGAATATAAGAGAATTATATAACGGAGAAACGGAAGAGTTAACAGAAGAAATTAACTTAGAAGACGCACCTACTCTAAAATAAGAAGTCGCTGACGCTGCGAAACATGTGAAGAAAGAAAAACAGCTGGGCCAGATGAAATCACAGTAGAAGAATTAGAAGTATTGGGAGAATTTGGAGTAGATATTTTAACTAAAATATTGAATGATATATAAAGCAGTGGATATTTTCCGATCGGTATACTGAAATATGTATTTATAGCAATACCAAAAAGACCAGGACCAATTGAATTCGTAAAATTAACCTCATAAACCATGTCACTAAGCTTCTACTCAGAATTATAATAAGAAGAACAAGAAAGAAAATTAAAATGGAAATTAGTGCAGACAGTATGGTTTTGTGGAAGGAAAAGCAAACAATGCGATATATATATATATATATATATATATAATATATATATATATATATATATATATATATATATATATATATATATATAATGAACACTAATAGATAGGTTAATAGAGGCAAAGAAAGACATATATCTTGTCACCCGATCTCTTCTCCCTCTATAGCGAAGTAATAATGAGAGATCAAAGAGAAGCCAGGAGTACTAACGAAGGTTATAATATAAATAAAATACGCTATGCAGATGACACAGTATTAGTGGCGCATAATGCAACAGGCCTACAACAATTGTTGGACATTGTAGTAGCAGAGAGTGCAAAGAAAGGACTCTCCTTGAAAAGCAAGAAAACAGTAACAATGGGTGATTTCAAAGAAAATGGTGACACCAAAATGTGACATAGAAATATGAAGGAAAATTCTTAACTAAGTGGATAATTTTAAATACTTAGGGGCATTTATAACATCGGATGGAAGATGTACAACAGAGATTAAGAGCATTATAGACCAGGCAAAAGCCGCATTTCAGAAATGAAGAGTATCTTATGCAATAAGTCTCTATCAATGTATGAGAGAAAGAGAGTGCTGAAATGCTATATAGAACCAGCTTTGCTTATGGTTGTGAATCTTGGAATCTAAATGAACAAATTAGGAAGAACTTAGAAGCAACAGAGATGTGGTTTTTGAGACGAATGTTGCGAATTCCTTGGACTGCCAGAGTAACTGTCAACGGTTGCCTGAAAGAGGCTAAATAAACTAGAACACTATATACTACAATAAGAAAGAGACAAACAGCTTTCTTTGGTCATGTGATGAGAAGAGAGGCATTTAAGAACATCGTGACACTTGAGAGATCGGAGGCATAGCTAGACCAAGAGAAATGATGCTGGATGGATGCTGGATGTTAAAAATCATCAAAAGAGTTGATTCAGAACACCTAAGACCGAGATCTGAGAAGAGCCACGAACGCCTACGCCAGCTGGTAAGGCACTTGATGATGATGATGATGATGAACAGATAACGGAGCTCCAATGTGTCGAGGGCTGTAAAAAGCGCCATAAACTGTTAGAAGGAGCTTTACTTAGAGAAAAGGAAAAAGGCAGTGTAGCAGACATTAGACAAATGTTTTCTTCAAGCAGAGAAGATCCATGGCAAACTACCTTCTGCAAAACTTGCGAAGAAACCTTAACAACCATGATAGACAACAAAGAACAAATGCATCCATACTTCAAGAACTGAATATTGATGAAAGTTGGCTACTAAAGGCGATAAAACAAAGAAAATTGAAATACTTTGATCACTTGAAACGTTACGAAAGTTTGGAGAGAACAGTTATGGAAGGGTATGTGCGCGGGAAGAGAGAAATAAAAAGGCCAAAGAGAAGACGGGTGCAGGATGTTACGGATGATCTCCAGATGGGTCTATTAGAAGCAGGACATCGTGCTTATGATCGAGAGATTTTTCTGAATGTTGTTATGGGAGCGAGGTTCTGCAAAAAACGGGCTAATGAATGAATGAATGAATGAATGAATGAATGAATGAATGAATATCAACAACCATCAAAATAAACATTACATAATACACCGTATTTCATTTAATTACAGGGGGAAATGTTGTTTCGCTATACGTCATTTCACTTAAAGTCGCGTTTACCAAGAACGTAACCCGGACATTACTCGGGGCCTCCCTGTATTTTTACAGGATGTTGCTTTAAACGATTTGGCAGCAGACCGCGTTGCGCTGGTCTTTTACGCTAGGGTATGGGTGTCGGTCGTTCATAATGCAGTGGCAAACTACTGAACGTACACTTGCCAAGACATCAACAACAGCAAAAGATGCTGGTGTTGACTGCAAACGTTCTCTAAAAGATATGCAACTAACGTTAACAATACTTGCAAGCCAAAACGAAAGCCCTGGGGAAAAATACGAAAAACTATCTTAATCATGGGTGAGTGGCGAGCAATGCACAAAAAACAAAGACAAAAATTTACTTAAAAAAGTAATCGAAGACTTCAGAATCAATTTCTTCAAGACAAGCCTGGAACTGACGGTAATTGAGTTTATGTCCCCGTACGAAGTTCACATCGGAAATGACTCGTTTCAGTACACAAGAAATATCTAAGTCTTTCCCACAGAGTGTTTGCTGATGTATGATACAGTGTATGAACAGAGCGACCAAAATTTGCAGATCTTCTAACTGAGTCCTTATCTGCCCCATCACTCGACGCACTCGTCTTTGAGGCAGTGAGACCTGTACAACTTACTCACAAAAGAGAAACGTTTAAACAGCTTTCATATGGGGTGTCTGCGAAGAATTCTTGGTATTAAATGGCAAGACAAAATCACAAATACTGATGTATTGGAAAGATCAGGTTGAGTGACGGTTTATTCCATGCTCTGTCTTCATATACTAAGATGGATAGGACATCTTAGGAGGATGGATTATGGTAAAATACCAAAGGATATCTTTTTTGGTGAATTACAGATGGGCAAGAGATCTCAGGACCGGCCTCTACTACGAAACGAAGATTTGTGTAAGCAGGTCATGATTGACACAGGCATTGATAATGCACAATGGGACAAGTCGTCACTGAACGTGTTGCATGGATTGCAAATATCAGGAATGGAATAAAGACAAAGGATAAAATTATTGCAGATAAGTCACGCACCGAGAGTGTGAGACGTAAGATGGTACATGATGGTGGAAATGACCATGTGTTCACATGCATCCACTGTGGACGAACATTTACAGTGCGAATTGGTCTTATAAGTCACATTCGCCACAGAAATGGGTTGTAGTTATTAAGCCTTTTTGAAGCACAATGTAACAAACTATCGTCTGTCAAGACGGCAAGGTGCCAATGTAATAAATGTTATAGACAGGTTCTAAGATTATCTTGGATAAAGAAAAGAACAAATGAATCCATACTCCAAGACCTGAATATTGAAGAATGTTGACCACCAAAGACGATAAAACAAAGAAAATTAAAATATGTTGGTCATTTGAAACGCCATGAAAGTTTAGGGAGAACAATCATGGAGGGGTATATGCCCATTATGAGACAAAGAGAAAGGCCAAAGAGGATATGGGTGCAGAATGTGGCAAATGATCTCAAAATGGTTGTATCGGACGCGAGACATCTTCCTTATGACAGAGAAGTTTTCCGGAAAGTTGTTATGGGAGCGAGGTTCTGCAAAAAGACATGCTACGAATGAATGAATGACTTTGCCAGATTGTGGATCAAGGGCCTTTTATTTTCTTTAATCTTACAAATTGAAAAGCAATAATAGGTTCAGACAAAATATTCTCAAGTCACCACACACATACACACAAAATAATTGTTGACTAGGCGCCACAACAATTCAGTATGGAATTTCGTTGAAGATTTCATAAGAAGTATATCATCACCATCATGTGCCTTGCCGATAAGCATGTGCGTGTCATCTTTCACTTTTCAAACGATCACCAGAGTCGTGGATCAGCTTTTTAGTCTTGTCACAACCATGCCACGTGACCAGGCTATCCAAGTATTTACTTCTCTGTCCCCCCTGTGGTCTTTTCTCTTCAATCTTGCCAGTTGTCACTTAGTTCTCTATTTTTTTTTTCTTCTTATAACGTGTCCGAAAAATATTGACTGTCTAATTTCTTTCATCAATTTACGATTTGCATTTGTTTCTAATAGATTTACTTATTGGTTTTTCGGTATGTAGATGACATTCTTTGCATTTTACTCAGAAACCACATTTCACTGTCATAAGATGTTATTCAGCTTGTCTGCTCATTGTCCACGCTTCACATCCATACTAAAGTACAATTCTATGTGGTTGTTCAACATTCTTTTCATCGTTGGAATTCTATTGGTCAGAATATTTTTCCATCTTGCAGAAGTCTATTGAGATATATAGTAGGCTTGTATTCACTGAAATAAACTAAATGTATATTAGCATTCATCAAATTCCAAACATTTGTGTCATGTCTGAAGAAAATAATAAATCAAAACTGATCTAAACAAAGATAGCACTTTTTTATGATTACAAATTAGAATTCTCATATGCACATGAAAAACAGAAGCTATTCAACAAAAACGTTTGTTAGTTTCATTATGGCTGAACATCCAAGCGAACAGTTCAACAATGAAACTTATAAAAGAGAAAACTAAAACTTGTAAAACTGCTTAGGTCAACATATACTCATACATAGTGCCTGGTTTTTTGTTTGTTTTAAATTAAATGTTATCCTTCGTCTACAAGCATTTGATAGTTTTCTTTTGTGTGTGTAATTACAACATATTTCCCCCGCCCCCCCACCCCTGTCATATAGCGAAATTCACTTTGTGTATAGTCATTAATAACTGTATTCATTATTCAGTAGTTTTGTCTTTGTTTATTACTTGTATTTATTTATTTATTTTTTTGCAGGGGGGGGGGGGGGAGTTCACTCGCTTTGAACTCAAGCATAGTCCTTATATATGCTACTAAATCTAGTGCACTTAACTGATCTTTGCGCTTAGATTAGCTTTCCTTATTACCAGTGTATTGTTTTTTTTCATTCATTGTGTGTTTAATTAGCTATATAAATACGGTGGATCCTCAGATGGCATTCCATTTCATTCATTGTGAATGCAGCACTCTACCTCGATAGTACGCTACTGATTTTTTTAAAACATAAAATGGGATTTTAATTGAAATAACACTTTTATATATTTATTTGCCACATAATCAAAGCCAGATTCTAGCAGAATAAGTGATCTACATGACCCAGATTGTTTGTATGTATGTATTTTATTGTAAACTTATTAGAGAAATTAGATGTAGGCCGTGAATATTTTTTTGAATACTTTAAAAGAAGAAATAAATTAAAGAACTTGGTGACAACTGGCAAGATCGAAGGGAAGAAAACACGAGGGAGGCAGAGAAGTAAGTATCTGGATAGCTTAGCCACGTGCTATGGCCAAGACAAGAACACAGAGCTATCCATGACTCGGGTGATCGTGTGTGGTTGCGAAACAAACCTCCCACGCTTATCGGTATGGCACATTATAATGAGTATGATGATGGTGATGATTTTATTAATGTTGTTTTCTCTACATTTGATATCTAGCTTAGTCCACACAGGTGCTTCATTATAATACGGAATGCCGTTGCTACTACTGGAATGATTATGTGTGCGGGCTGGCTTTCCCCATTACCAGTATCCTGGTCATCAGGTGAACTCACTCCGACTTCTCGGGTTCATGTAAGCGTAACAAAGGCAAGGACGAGAATTCAACATTTAAGACCAAATGACTGAGGTGTGGACCGAAACCACTACACCGCGGTCAGTCATTTACTGCCCCTATAGTACCTTGTGGTGTATGGCAGTGGGGTCTTTGAGCCTGAGCAATTAAGGCTGCCTGCTAGTGCAGTGGCCGCGAACTGTGCAGGCTGTATTTTTTTTTCCCCCCGACAGAAACAATTCCCACACATTACGGAAGGATCGAACCCGGGTTTCGCGAAGGAGTGTGTGTGTGTGTATGTATGTATGTATGTATGTATGTATGTATGTATGTATGTATGTATGTATGTATGTATGTATGTATGTATGTATGTATGTATGTATGTATGTAATTGTGTGTATTTCTCCATCCTTTTGTTCTCTTGTACTGCCAATAGTTTCTCATATCAATGTCCCACCATGCCAGTATGTAAAATTCCATCATCTTCTATCTCGGTCCCGCCTCGCCACATCTGCCGTCCAACTTTTCCGTTGCCCCGTCGATCTCCTATAACAGTGGTAGGAGGAGGCGATGTCGTTCGGATGAACGACACTAACAGAAGTCACTCCAACTCTGTCCGTTGTTTAGTTTACAGTTTATTGGAGGTTACATCGTTTCTCGTTTCAAAAATGCTGGAGTACAAACCACATATATTGTTACATTCAGATCATCTTTCATTCCAGATGGTGCCCACAATGATCATGCGACCTTCTTGGATGTTAGAATGGTCACAACTAACTTTGTTCCCAAGATGCTCGTCATAGGATGACAAACCCTAGCTACCTCTTAGCGATGTGCCCAACCGTGCCCATAATAATCTTCCCATTGCACACCACGTTAAATCCCCCTCTGCTAAGATACTCTGTTATAATACATCTATCCCCGTTTTAACAGTTAGCGAAAATGGAGGTTAAACACTTTGTATGTCTGCCGATCTTGCGCAATAATCGCACTTCCTCCATAAAAACAGACAACGTAAATAACGTTCGTCATCAACATAACCATCATTATCAGATGCTATACCGATTGACGTCGGCGATCAAGCAGTCGCATATCTCGCTATCTATATATATAAGAAGAGAATGTGTGTGTGTGTGTGTGTGTGTGTGTGTGTGTGTCTTTGTGTGTCCTTTATGCGTTCACGAACGGTCCATCCGATTGAGATGAAATTTTCTACAGATGTTCTTCTCATTCCCGGGCAGCCAACTGGCATTGTTTGTTAGTTTACAAACACTTATTTACGTAATAAATTATTAACATTAATTAAAATATTACAAGGGGACTTAACTTAAGAAAAGTTATATTAAGGGACATTACTTTTAGTAGCATTGCTATATTATGTAATTTAAATAATTGTATTTTTTTCATAGTTTTATAAAATGTTTATATACAGTTATCTACAGGCATATGCGTTATGATATAATAAAAAATCTTTAAGGCATCTTCAAAGTTTTCATAAAAATAATGCATCTATTTTAAACACGTGAAAATTTTCGAACCCATTTTTCCCGCAGCGGGGTCGGGAAAAGGCCGAATATATACTCTCTGTGAATCACAGTCGTATCTGGTATAAACAAGGTGATAAAAACTTAGAACCTCAAGAATTCGGAATTGAAAAAAAAAATATTGCAGTCAAAGTTTTCATAAAAATAATGAAAATTTTCTCATTCTCAACAATATCATCAAAGCTACAATTTTAAGTGTGAAATGTAAAGGAGAAGGTGTACTATTGCCTCGCATCCCAATGATTCCAACGGATATGCCATTCGAATTCAAACGTCTGCAGTACGGACGGACTGACGGACGGCTGGCTGGCTGGCTGGCTGGATGGACGGATAGATGGATGGCTGGATGGCTGGATGGATGGACGGATGGATGGATGGATGGCTGGATGGCTGGATGGATGGATGACTGGATGGCTGGATGGACGGATGGCTGGATGGATGGCTGGATGGATGGATGGCTGGATGGCTGGATGGATGGATGGCTGGATGGCTGGATGGATGGATGGCTAGATGGCTGGATGGCTGGATGGATGGATGGCTGGATGGATGGATGGATGGATGGACGGATGGATGGATGGATGGCTGGATGGCTGGATGGCTGGATGGTTGGACGGATGGATGGATGGATGGACGGACGGACGGATGGATGGAGGGTTGGATGGATGGATGGATGGATGGACGGATGGATGGATGGATGGATGGATAGATGAATAGATGGATAGATGGATAGATAGATAGAAAGACAGACAGACAGACGGACGGACGGACGGACAGACGGAAGGATGGATGGATGGATGGATGGATGGATAGATATATAGATAGATAGATAGTTATAGATAGTTATAGATAGATAGATAGATAGATAGATAGATAGGTAGGTTGGTAGGTTGGTTGGTTGGTTGGTTGGTTGGTAGGTAGGTAGGTGGGTGGGTGGGTAGGTAGGTAGGTAGACAGACAGATAGATAGATAGACAGACAGACAGATAGATAGATAGATAGATAGATAGATAGATAGATAGATTGATAGATAGATAGATAGATAGATAGATAGATAGATAGATAGATAGATAGATAGATAGATAGATAGATAGATAGATAGGTAGAAATCAAATCAAATCAAATCAAATAAACTTTATTAGGGTCACAAATTGGGCGCGCAGGCCCGTCTTACATTCGGCCCTTCCAATCACTCGTCTTTCGTTCATCAAGAGCATTATACATTTACATAGGAAGAAAAGTAAACATTGTGTAATGAATGTTGTAAACATAAACAAGGCTAATTACTATGTTATGAAGCCCATCTCCCACCTATCCATACATCACCCCACCCACTACAACACCCCCACCTACCCACACACACGCGCACCAAGGGACACATACACACCCCCACCTACCCACACACACGCACACCAAGGGACACATACATACCCCACCAACCGACCCATCCCCCTCCCGCACATCCCCACCCACACACACTGCCCTCACCTGATCCCCCAACCAAAACACACTCGCCACCCACAAACATTCCCCCACCAACCCACGCCCATCCACATACACATCCTAACCCACACATCCTCTCCATACCCACACCTCAAACCACCCATCCCCCAGCCACATCTCCATCGACAACATATTCCCCACCCATGCACACAATCCCCCACCAACCCACACATCGCACATCCACTCACACATCCCCAAACCTTACACACACATCCCCACCAACTGACATGTCCCTACCCCCCCCCCCCCCCCACACACACACATCTCCCTAACCACCCATACATCCCCAATCCACTTCTCACACACCCCACCACCCACACATACATCTTCCACCCACCCACACATGCCTTAACCTAATCCCCTACCACACAATCCCCCACCCGCACATCACATACACCCCCTACCACGCAATATTCCCAACCCACGCACCACACACACACACATATCACTCACCAACACATCCCAACTTACACACCACACACATATCCGCCACCCAGATACCACACAATATTCCCACCCACACCCACACAGATACCCTTACCCATCCACCCCACATACCCCCACACACACACCACAAAAATCCCCCACTCACACACACATACTTCACCCACACAATATCCCCAACCAACACACCACACACCTCTCCCCACCCACACACGCATTCCCTACCCGTCCACCAACACACACTCACTCACGCATACATCCTCCACTACGCACCCACACACCCCCACCCACCCCCAACCAAACATCTCTCGATCACAATACCCCTACCCACACACATCCTCCACCCACTCACACATCCCACCCCGACACATACAACTCCCTCACCCACCTACACATCCCTAAGCCACTCACACACCCCCACCCACACATTCCCCATCTCCCACCCACACACCCCCACATACTTCCCCCAACAACCACAATCCCTACTCACCCACACATATACCCCACCCATACGCACATTCCCCGCACCCATCACACACATCCCCCACACCACACACTATCTATCCTCCACCCATACCACCACAAACATACCCTCCACCCACACATCATTCACACATCCCCCACCAACACACCGCACACATATCTCAAACCCACACACCATACACTTCTCCCCACCCGCCCTTACATCCACAATCCACCCAACACAATCCCCTACCCACACAACCCCGCCTCCCACACATACTTCCTCAAACCATCCACACATCTCCACCCACATAAACACACATCCCCCGCATCCATTCCATACACATATCCTCCACCCATACACACATCCCCCACACCCATTCCATCACCCCTACTTTCACCCCCACACATCCATCCACACATCCCACCAACACCCACAAATACTACTACCCACCAAAACCCACACACCCCAACCCATCCAAACGCATACCCCCACCCACACATATCCCCACACTCACACACATCCTCCACATACACTCACACTTCCTCACATCTAGACACATACAAAATGTCTCACGTTAGTATTGAATCTAGTATGAACAATCTCCCACACTTTACTCACACACATACACTGACACTTGTCATGAGCAGTCTCATAAAAATGTTAAACATGGAGAAAAATGTGTACATAAAATGTATGTGACGTAAAAATAGTGATGCTCTCTCTCTCTCTCTCTCTCTCTCTCTCTCTCTCTCTCTCTCTCTCTCTCTCTCTCTCTCTCTCTCTCTCTCTCTCTCTCTCTCACACACACACACACACACACACACACATTCACTCCTACGCTCACACATTCACTCTTCGGCTCATTCATTCACTCTCACGCATTCACTCTCCCGCTCATTCACTCTCACGCTCACTCATTCACTCTCCCGCTCACTCATTCACTCTCCCGCTCACTCATTCACTCTCATGCTCACTCGTTCTGTCTCTCATTCACACTCACTGACTCTCTCACTCAAACTACAGTAATGAACATGAGTTTATATTATGCATGACTAGCTGACCCGGCCCGGCTTCGCCCAGGCCCTGGAGGGGATCTATCTATCTATCAGTCTGTCTGTCTGCTTGTTTGTCTGTCTGTCTGGCTGACCCGGCCCGGCTTCACCCAGTCCGTGGTGGGGAGCATCTCATTTAATTCATATAAGTAGTCATATAAGCTCTCCCGTTCCCGACTATCTGTCTGTCTGTCTATCTGTCTGTCTGGCTGTCTGACCCGGCTTCACCCAGTCCCTGGTGGGGAGCATCTCATTTAATTCATATACGTAGTCATATAACCTCTCCCGTTCCCGACTATCTGTTTGTCTGTCTATCTGTCTGTCTGTCTGTCCCGGCCCGGCTTCACCCAGTCCCTGGTGGGGAGCATCTCATTTAATTCATATACGTAGTCATATAAGCTCTCCCGTTCCCGACTGTCTGTTATCTGTCTGTCTGTCTGACCCGGCCCGGCTTCACCCAGTCCCTGGTGGGGAGCATGTCATTTAATTCATATAAGTAGTCAAATAAGCTTCCGTTCCCGACTATCTGTCTGTCTGTCTATCTATCTGACCCGGCGTGGTTTCGCCCAGCTCCTGGCGCACAGTAACTTAAAAGAATGTCCTTCCACACACCATTCATTATTTTTAATGAAAACTGTTTTTAATCACCGACATGACAGTTGATAAGTTCTGTAAGCAGAAAAAGATGGGTTACAATGTTATGCATTATGCATTATTTTTATGCAAACTTTGAAAATGCCTTAAAGATTATATCATTATTTATTATAACTCATATGCCTGAAAATAACTATAGACAAAGAGTTTAACAATAGTGCAAGTAAGTCCAACAATATGACTATAAAGTATATAGAAATGTTATTAAAAGTTATGCCCCTTGAAATAACTTTTCTAGAGTGAAGTCCCCCTGCTAAATAGAAATTATATAATGAAAAATGAAAAAGTAAATGTTATTAAATAAGTAGAAGATTTTACACTAAGAAACTATTATAGTCGGTTGCACAGGAATGAAAGGAAGACGTGTAGAAAATTTCGTCTCAATCGAATGTACCTTTATCGAACGCATCCAATACAAACCTACAAACCACATACACTCTGTTTTATAGATATAGATAAGATCAAATGGTATTTAACTGATAATATGACAGATGAGAATACACAAACATATTGATAGATAGATAGATAGATAGATAGATAGATAAATAGATAGATAGATAGATGGATGGATGGATGGATGGATGGATGGATGGATGGATGGTTGGATCGATCGATCGATGGATGGATCGATCGATCGATCGATCGATAGATCGATGGATGGATGGATCGATCGATCGATCAATCGATGGATGGATGGATGGATGGATAGATAGATAGATAGATAGATAGATAGATAGATAGATAGATAGATAGATAGATAGATAGATAGATAGATAGATAGATAGATAGATAGATAGATAGATAGATAGATAGATAGAACAAACTTTATTTTCAAAGGGTTAAGAATTGGGCACGCAGGCCCGTCTAACATTCTGCCCTTCTATCACTCTCTTTCATACATTATTTCATTCACACATCATTCAAGGCTAACAGAGAACAGCAACAATATAAAAGATATGCATTATAAAGGCATGTGCAAAAATGCGAACATCAAAACTACACGACACAGTAAAATTAGATAATGGTCTGATACTTGTTATTAGCCATGTGGAATATACTGGCCTACCAAAAGGGGACTGGCTGTTATACTAGGGTTTTGTTATTATTATTATTATCTCTATTATTAAGGGGGAAGATAATCCGTACTGAGATAGTGTTCGAGTAATTTGCGATTATATGAATAGGGATTGGTGATGTCTTTGATTTCTTGTGGAAGATTGTTCCACAGCTGAGCTGCAGAGTACGTTAAGCTTGTTTTGTATAAGTCAATCCTAGGCTTCGGAATGTGTAATATATTTAAACGTTTACTGTGTCTAGCATTATATTTAAACAATGGCCAAAGGTAATTTGGGGCATTCCGATGCAGGATTTTGTGAATTAGTTTAGCTTTATTGAAAAGCAGGCGTTTGCGGAGTGGTAGTAACTGA